>JARHVA010000623.1:4000000-4505000 GCA_037957365.1 Torreya grandis
GTTCTTAAATCCTCCATCTAGACTATGTCAAGTACTCTAGATTCTATTACTTTGTCTTCTCTCATGTAATCTTGCATGAAATGGTATGTTGGTATTTTAAGATTAATGAGAAAGATTGGTTTTTTCACATACACTAACATAAATAGTTAAGCCTTCAAGGATTACTTATACCTTGTTATATCTACCCATAGTACATATTTCAATAAGATATGCCATTCTCTTTGTTTATCTTTCACTAAGTTTTTAACAACATTCATCAAATTTTTATTGGTATAATTAATTATTCCATTCGCTTGTGGATAATAATCCAAAGAGAACTTGATGGTGATTTGATTTTAATAAGTCCATTATGTAAATTTAATAAACTGTAATGTTGGACCATTATCACAAACTAAGGGAATGGGAGTGTTGAACCTAGTTAATATGTTCTCTTACACAATTTTAATGACATTAATTAGTCTTGAATTATTTGTAACTATAGCTTATATCCACCTTGTGCAATAGTCATTAGATTTTAGGACAAAATTATACCCTATTAAAGAGTTTAGATTTATCACCCCAATAAAATCAAGGCCCCATTAGGAAAATGGGCATCATTCAATAACTAGATGTAATGGCATGGTAGTATTCGCTTATATTTTCTTAAATACCTATCAGTCATGATAGGCCATGACATGGTTATGTTCATATTTGAATATCATGGGACAATAGTATCCCATCCTCAGTATTTTGTGATTTTTTGTGTTGCTTGAGGGATGCCTAATTCCTATCTTCTAATTTAGGTTATCCAAGATGTTTGTAAATTTTTATTTTGAAACACATATAAAGTATATAATTTAATATTTATTCTTATATATGACTCCTTTATTGATAATGTAATGAGATGATTTGAGCCTGAGCGCTCACCTTCACTCTTTGTTTAACTCCAAGGGGCATGTGCCTATGTCCAAATAATGGATGATTTAAGTGTACCACTCACCACCAATTACATTAGTCTCATTAATCTATTTGAAAATAATACATGGATCACTCTAAATCATTATTTGGATAATCCCCTAGTATCTCACCATATTTGATAACTTGATTTCAAGGTCAAGCTCTTAAAGTTTGGCCATCTATTTATATCCTCTTTCACCCAATTCATTTTGGCCAAGTGTGAGCTTAAAAATTTTGTTTGTAACAATGGAGAATGTTTCTCATAATATAATGCCTAAATTTATTTATAGCTTTGATAAAGGCATACATCTATTTGTCTATCATAAAATATTTTAATTTTGCATCTTTTAGGTTGGTACTCATGGAGACAATGTGATGTCTATTTTTATCCACATTCTGTGTAAGTGTAATAGCTATAATATGTTCTTAAGCAAGTGATTAAAGATAGAAATTCTTATAAAATTCTTAGCTAATCAGAATTGGGGCTTGTGAAATAATAGGCTTGATGTTTTGGAATGCTCTCTTAGCCTCTATTGTCCATTCTATCTTAGAATTTTGTTTTAGCATGGCATTCAATGGATTGACAATCTCTACAAAACTAGAAATGAAGTGTTAAAAAAAGTTTATCTTACCAAATAAGGTATTTAGTTCCTTCTTGCTATTAGGAGGTGTCAAATTGGAAATAGTCTAAACTTGATCTAGATCAATGTAAATACCATAATTAGTGATGACATGTCCTAGCATTTTTCTTTTTTTAACTCTAAATATACTCTTCTTTAGATTAATTAACATGTCATACCTTAGAAATTTGTGGAACACTTTTTGCAGATGATTTTCATGATCGACTCTACCTTTTAAATATACTATTAGGTCATCCATGTACATGATAATGCATTTCACTATAATTCACTAGAAATAAAATTACATGGCTCTCTATAAGGTCTCTCATGCATTGATTAGGCTAAATAATATCTATTTATATGAAAAACTCCACCACTCAATGGTAAAGGTAGTATTCATCCTATATTTTACTTCCACTAGCACTTGATTGTAGCTTGAGAATCCATCTAATAAGGACATCATCTTGAACCCACTTATAATATTAATAACCTCATCCAATGATGGTAGGGTGTAATTATCTTTCTCTGATGCTCTATTAAGGTTTCTAAATTCAACATAGAGTTTGATTTATCTACTCTTCTTCCTAACTAGTACTCTATTGGCTACCCAAATTGAATTTCTAATTGGAAACACAATACTAGCATCCAATAGTTTATGTACCTCTAGATAAATGATAGGTTAATGAATTAGATATTTTATCCTTTCTCTCCACCTAAAAGGCATGTGTTCTAAATTCAATATAATGGTATGAATAATTACTTTAGGGTCAAGTATCCTTAAGTCCTCATACATCTAAGTGATCACATCTTTGTATTATATCAATAGACTTCATTTTTTGTTTATCACTTTTAGTGAAAATTAGTCCATTTTTATATACTGAGGGTGTTGTTTAGTGACTAGATTATCTTTGATGAAATAAGACTCAGATGATTTTGATTTATTTTGATTTTTAGCTTATGGATCTACATTGAAATCACATTCTAAGGAAACCATTCCTAGAGGGATGAGGTTTTTCGTTAGCTATAGGACACTATCCTCTCCTAGGTCTTCAACATGCATGGGTTCCACATATTTTTGATCTATTAGTTGACATTCAAAGGTCCAAAAACCAATCACAAATTTTACAATCTATTGATCATCTTTATAAAAATATAAATTGTCCACGTTGTCTGGAACATAGGGACAATGAACTAGCTCCATATAGAATCTCTATATTTTGGGTTCTTAGAGCGGCGTTATATGGTGGATGAAGATAATAGATAATCCTTTGTTTTCTTGGGATGGCTATAATATATAATCCTTCAAAGGACTCAATCAGGTCCCATACTTAATGTTTATACTTCTTTAAGTAGGTGAGCTTACATTGATAATTCTTTCTGATCTAGTTAACAACTAGATCAAAAACACCAAAGATTTATAGATGTTTGACATTATGCTTTATTTTAAATTAAAAATCAAGGATTAGAGACTCATACTTAGCTCCAATGGTGGTTTAAGGAAACTACAACCTCTAGGTAGCCATGTATTTATTATCATCTGGGTCTATCAAGGATATGCCAACACTAAACCTTATTTTTATCTAGTTCCCTAAAAATGTAAAGTCCATACCTGATAATTACATTTAAATTATTTTTTATGAAGCTTCTACTTGGTAGTGAATGTGTATACTCTCAAATGTGGAGATGGAAATTTTACTTTATCATTCTTTACAGTGTACTTGGTAATCAAATACTTCATCTTCAGTTCTATACCCACCTAAATTTGATTAGATGTTCCTTTCCAAGGCAACCACATTTGTGAAAATTAGTGGACATATATCCATTCAATGTCTTAGACTAGTTCTGACTCAGTAACAATCCATAAACTTCTAAAATGTTAAATACTATAATATTTATATATTATTGTACATGTGGCTCTAATGTAATCTAGATATGCATGTTTATTAATTATTTAACACATGGGATAGATGACTTATCCAATTTTAATACCACTCTATTTGAATTATCTGGGTTCAAACCTAATTTCCTATGCACATATATTAGCATCACATTGACTGAGGTACTTGAGTCAACCAAATAATTATGCATGTTTATTTTTAAACATTCATACCATTTTCAAAAATAATGGCAACTTTAGGTTTATCTTTAAAAACCATCACATTTGTATCCACATATTTGTATTTATCTAATGTAGAGGATATCTTGGTCAAGGATTTGAGAAATAACTCACTTTGTTTAATGGTCTAAACCATTTTATGTAGGTTGATATTGGCCTTAATCTTCTTCATGTCCTCAACAAGTTGTATCTAGCTCTGCTATATGGTTTTGCACCCTATAAATGATTATCCCTCTTTTCCCCCTGACAATAATGAAGCAAGTGATTTTAGGTGCATATATTTTTCCCTTCTTTGAAACATCATTGTAAGTGGAGTGAAGTGGAAGGAGTAATGGTCTTTAAAACAAAATCCATGTCATGGATGAATGTTAGTAGATAATGTTAGGGGATATGACGCCCCCTCGAGGGGACATGCAAGGAAGAATGAGATAAATGACCACTCAAAATAAAAAATTATGGGTGGCATGTGATGGATAGATGAGGGGATGGGATGTTAGATGTAATTGAGGTGATGAAGAATATGAGGCAAATTTAAGTAATGAGCTATAAATTGATGATGTCCCTAGCAAGGACACATGCATAGGGAGGAAATATGATGGGTGTCATGGTTGTAGACACACCTTAAGGGAGAATCAACCATAATAAAATGATGATAAGATTAAAAGGCCATAAGCTTTAGACATATCCAAAGTAATAATGCATGCAAAGGAGAGATATAGGCTAGGATAAGATGATGATTTGATAATATTAATGATGTTGTAGCTCAAATATAAATTTGATAAATATGATGAAGAGGATAAGATAGAATAAATGAGGTGATCGACTGACCAATATACTAGGGATGAAGATGGATGATAAGGATAGTGGCCAAGTTATCCTTGAGCTTTGAAACATGGCCAAGTGTTGCCTACATATTCTAAATAAACCTTAGACCATTGTAGTTATGAATCAGGGATGATGATGATGATGGTGATGGTCATGGTCATGGTCATGGTCATGGTCATGGTCATGGTCATGGTCACAGTCACGGTCATGGTCATGGTCATGGTCATGGTCATGGTGATGGTGATGGTGGTGGTGGTGGTGGCGGTGGCGGTGGTGGTGGTGATGGTGATGGTGATGGTGATGGTGATGGTGATGGTGATGGTGATGGTGATGGTGATGGTGGTGGTGGTGGTGGTGGTGGTGGTGGTGGTGGTGACTGTGAGGGTGACGGTGACGGTGACGGTGGTGATGGTGATGGTGATGGTGATGGTGATGGTGATGGTGATGGTGATGGTGATGGTGATGGTGATGGTGATGGTGATGGTGATGGTGATGGTGATGGTGATGGTGATGGTGATGGTGATGGTGATGGTGATGGTGATGGTGATGGTGATGGTGATGGTGATGATGATGATTATTATTATTATTATTATTAGTGATTAGAGGATGATTTTAGTGAATTAAGGATGAGGATAAAAGATTAGATGTTAGTCATATGGTGTGTGAGGATTAGAGTAGTCATGGGAATAAAAATGACTATATGATTAGATAAATGATGAAAGTGTATATGATCAAGCCATCACAAATGTCATAAATTTCATCATAGTCTAAGTAATCCATTAAATATGGCACTTGGTAGTATGTCCCATGATATAGACATGACCAAGAGGATGTTATGCCAAAGTGCATGGGCAAGTAGTGAACTCTACATCCTTGAAGGCACTTTTGGTGTCCTCATAACATCCTCATTCATTTCAAAATAGAAAAAAAGAGATATAATGCAAATAAAACATAAGACAAATAAGATATATACATGATAAAATTCATGCAAACAAGACAAACAAAATAAGAAACACACACAAACATCTACACGCAATGTCACAATGTCTTGTCTAAAGATGGGATGAGTGATTGAGTGATGGGTTAGACTATGGTGATCATGATGGGATTGTGGACTTAGGATGAGCTTGGATTTGGATAGGATGATCATGATTAGGATTAGGATGAGGTTTTTCCCCTAGTTGAGGTAAAGCAATGGAAGATGGTAAAAGGTCTTTGAATACTGATTTGGTCTTGATATTAAATCAAAAAGTAGCCAAATAAGGTGGTTTTAAAAAGTGATGACCAAGGATTCTTGATAGATAAGGCCTTGCAAGATTCCTATCTAACTAGAGGAGGATTGATGGGATCAAACACCTATCATACTAGCAAAGAATGATTGGATAGTTTTAGGTATGAAAAGGCATTGATAATAATAATGATGGGATTAAGTACCTTCCACACTTAGCAAGGAGGTGATTTGATGGGTTCTAAGTGTGAAAAATCATTGATAGGGAAGTGATGGGTGCTAGATTAAATTATTTTATAAGGCTATGGATGTTGATAATACCTAGCCAAAAGGATGATGAATATATGGAGATAGGTGACCACTTGGTTTCAAGACCAAACATAGTGTCTAAGGATGATAAATGGGATGATATGAGATGGATAGAGATGGATTAGACTAGGGGATTTTGGATAAGACAAGACATCATGGATAATTTTTGGATTTTTTAAATTTTATGATTCTTAGGGTTTTTGACATATTTTAATTTTTTATGGATTTTTTAACATATGTATATACATTATACAAATGGGGTTACTAGCAAAGGGAATACCAATCCTAGCAACCAAGAGAAGGATAGAGGGATGATGGATGGGATTAAAAAGGATGATGATTGGTACCAAGGATAAGTAGACTATAAATAGAAAATGAGCACATCATGATGGAACTAGATGGTTATTTTCTTTAGTGTCCATTGGAGGATATGCCAAGAGGAGTTTGGGACAATTATCAAGACACCTTCCACTTCCTTACAAAGGTCAAGATTGGAAGGAATAAGAGATAGGATTCATGATATGATGGTAGATGATGGATAGGAATAATGGATCAATGGATAATATGATGGGTGATATAGACAAGGTGGACAAGGGATGTGATAAGTGGGATGGATGGAAGAAGAGATAGGATGCATGATATGATGGTAGATTATGGATATGAATAATGGATCAATGGATAAGATTATGGGTGATATAGACAAGGTGGATGAGGGATGTGACAAGTGGGATGGATGGATGAGGATATGAAATGGATAGATTTTCCCCCAAGTGTTGAGGAATAATGTGGAAAATTGATTATTTTACCATGATTCATCATGGTACTTTCCCAAGGCACCAAAAGACTAGTTTTCACCATTAGATGAATGATTTTTTTAAAATAATTGTACTTTTGGATGGGTATATTGATTTATTAAATGAGGGTGAGATGCAAGATGTATATAATTGATGGATTATTTAACCAACACCTTTTCTAGAGAAAGGTGATACTAAGACCATGTTACCGATGTTGGGTGTATTGGGGTCCATGTGACCTTTATTGATGATTCATGGAGATGCCTATAGATATCTAGACTAGGCATATTCATTACCCTTAGGAGAGATAATGTTGTTCAAGGAGGTGATGTGAGGCATGGATTCGAGTAGAGCTTGATTTTTATGGATGATAGGATTTGGATTGAATGGTATGATGGGTTATAGAGGATTATGATTTAAATAAATGATAGGATTGTGATAGGATGGGGTGATGGTTGATTTAATATTATTAATAATAGTCACATACACCATTAGAGGTACTAGACATTCTTCATTTTATTGGTGCCAAGTGATAAAAGACTATAGGAGATCTAAGATACTTTGACATTTTGTATCATCTTTGATCTAATTATTTTTGAGGTTATTAACCATATTATTTTTATCATTTGATGAGATTTTATTCTTATTAGCCCCTTGTGCCTAATTTTAGGCTTCATCAAGGGATATTGATTGATTATTTTGACCTTGATGGGTCCCTAGTGTTAGTTTACGGCCTTCACTAGGGAGAGATACTTTTAGATTAGGCTGATGATTTGATTCTTATTGAATTTGAATTATGGGATCAAATATGACTTTATTATGATTTATAAACTTTGGAATATATTCTTGGACCTTGGTATTTATGGTACACATTATATTACTCAAGGAGGGATCAAACAATGTATGCTCTTGTTTATCCTTATGGAGGTAGGTGATTAAGCAGTCATTAATAGGAATAAAAGGGTCTATGATGGATTAAGGTGGTGGATATGGTATTATTATGTCAATGAGTGGTTATGGGGAAGTATGGTCTTCATAGGGTTTCTTAGGAGACCCAATTTTAACATCAAAGAAAATCTCCTCAAGATCAGGATAAGGATCACTATGATTAGTTTTAGTGGACACATCTAAAATAAGATCGGATTCACTTTGACAATATTTAATAGATAAATCTTGCAATAAATCTATTATGACTTCATCATCCTAATCAGGATCTAAAGGTATACTTGGTAATGGATTTTAGGTATCTTCAATAAGATAGATATTATTAGCATTTTCTACAATGTTGATGGGGGATGATGTCTCTGAAAAGGAATATGATTTAGATTTTAGTGTTGTGCATGATCCTAATGAAGATAAGACTTCTAATACTAACTTTGATCTATAAGATGTAATGGTTTTATTATAAGGTTTATTATCCATGATTGACCTCTCAATAATGGGTATTTGAGGTGATGGGTGAGAGGGATATGTTGGATGAATGACATGTTTGATAATGATGGGACCATGGAAGGACTTATGAAAAATGGGGAGACTAGGATCATGTGAAATGGATTTGTACTTGATGGAGGATTTTTTAGATATGGGAGTGGTGTATTAACCTTGGTTTAAAAGGGGAAGGGCTTGATCTTGATGGCGAATGGAATATTGGCATGCCTCTTCTTGTTTACCCAAGGATATAGATTCGTCTAGTTAATCCTCAATTATGATGTCACCATGGTTGATGAGGTCTTGGACATGGTCTTGAAAGGGTCAACATCAATCAATGGTATGCCCCTAGTTTGGTGGTATAAGCAATATTGATTATTTATATACCAAGATAACTTGGATTTAATAGGATAAAGATGTTAGATAGGTGGATAGACCATCATGTTATCTATGACTAATTATTTGAAAAGGGTTTTCAAGGATAAAGAAAGGGGAGTATAAGGACCCACTTCACATTATGACTTAGATGTGGAAGAAATGGTCTTATAATCAAATGGTTTTTGATGTATCTAGGTGGATGGACTATTAGTGGCCAAGATTGGACTCACTTTACTAATAAGGGAAGGGGTAGATGGCAATTTATAACTAGTGGATGGAGGATTGGTATAAGACTCACATGAAGGGGCTTGAGCGGGAGGTACACTAAGTTAAAATAGATCAACACCTTTAAGAAGTGGTACACCCATAAAAATAAGCTGTAGGATAATCTCATTCTTATTGGCATCTATGTATTGGTTAATAATATTGGGGTCTAGCTCCATGGTGATGGTGGATGAGTGATAGATGATGGGAGGGAGACTAAGGATTAAGGATGGTTTTCTAAACAAAATAGGTTGGAAGGATCAAGCTAGTATGATATATGATGATGTGGATGAGATAGACTAATGGATTAAAGATTATGATCAAATTTTAGACTGATAGTGCAATAGGTGTGAATAACCTATTATCAATGTCTAGTTATCAAGCTAGTAAGGGTATGTGATGGGTGCCTAGATTCAAACTAGCAAGAGGATGATATGATGGGTGCTAGCTATGAACAAGGCAAGATTATTTGACTCGATTGATGATGATGGGTTTGTTAGATTGAGATCGACAAGGTGACAAGATGCTAACAATATATTGAATAGGTATGAGATTTGACAAAGGATGAATGATTGTAGATTAGGAAGATAAGATGATGTGATAAGGATATACAATATGGGTCCAAGGTGATATGTCCAAAAATATAATGGGATAAAGATATGCAAGATGAAATGTAATTGATGGGATAATGAGATAAGATGATGTTTAGTATTTATGGATGTAATGGACTTAGGACAATATGTGGGTGATAAGTTGTGATCAAAAAATATGCGATAATGATGAGTGGTATATGACTAGATTAAGATAAGGGATTAGATAAGACAATGGTAAAGGATATACAAAGACAATATGTAGAATGGTATGATGATGCACAAGATAATGATTGAGTGATGAGGGGAGGATGACTAGGCTAAGATAGCATGAAGACAAGATGAGAAGGGATAGGATAAATGGCTGATGTTAATGGTATGAAAGATGATACGTTGATATATACAAAAGGACAATAGGTTAAGGATGTACAAGATAGAAGGTATAGGTTTATGGGGATATGACCTAAAATGGGATGAATATAATATGGGAGATGGGAAATAAAAAATAGGTATAAGGGGATGATGATAAGGATGATGATTATTAGGATAGGTAAGTGGATAGGGTGATAACTAATGATGAGTGGGTATGGTTAGGCTAGAATGGGATAGGGACAAGATGGTAAATGGGGGATAGTGACAAAAACAAAATGATAAAGGTGTAAAAGGTAAATTGGGGGTATGACATATAATTTGGGGATATGGCTAGGCTAGGCTGGAGGATAACCAAGTTAAGGTATGGGATAAGGATACAAGACAAGATGTGGGTGATAGGAATGTGGTTAATGACTAGTGGTTAATACAGGAGATGAGATGGGATAAATATAATATATATAATGATAGAATGATAAGGATGATGACTAGGATATAAACAAAGGATGCAAAGATAGAATGATGTGTCAAGGATATAAAATATGGTATGTGCAAATGACCTAGATAGATATGGATACGTAAAGGCTGACTCGGTTCACAAATAATATGGGTTTAGCACAACACACACCCAAGCAAACAAGCCACAACCTATGTTTAGTAAAATGATGGGTGTGTAACCTAATGACAGTACCATCTAACTATTTCATAGGTGAGGATATAGGCTAGTGACCTATTATGATTTCGATCAAACCATCTTAACCCTACTTGCACTTAATGGCTACTTCAAATCTGATCTTGACTTCTAAAGTGGTACACCTATTACAGCCAAAGGATCTTATGCAAGTTATACATATTCTATCTAGGTACATCCCCTATATACACAAAGCTACATTGGTGGCAAAGTCCATGTAGGATGTTATCTGATTTCCTTGAGTCTTAGATATTGATCACCCATAACTCCATAGAACCCTTTCTGGGGAAATCCACTTAGGCTATAGTGAACGCTATCCTAATTTTTAGACTTTGTTAGAACACATATTTTTGGGCTATACATGGTGATGAAATCCACATCACCAACCCCCTAGAAAATAAAAAATAAATGGGTTTAAAGTTATTTTCTAATATCCTGAGAATTTTTTCAAGGATGCAAGGGAGAGAACATATGCCAAACATAAACCCAAGTAACAAACAAATAAGTGAAGAGATTAATTTACTGATTAATATTAGATGTGTGACTATATACAAGAAACAAAGACATAAATATATAAGCACACAATAATATTATATATACAAGATGAAAAAGATTAAAAATGATTTTGAGAGTGGTAAAAGGTTCATTGACTAGTAGCCTAGAAGCACATGGGTTAGTAGTTTGATATGGCAATCAAAAGAGGGGTCTTGCAACAAAAATATTAGTATTTTTGATAAATCACTCTTAAGGGGTAACTTGTAAAACTAAATTTTAGACCCAAAATATGACCAAAAAAATGTTGTTAGTAACATAGCCCCTATTAGAAACAAGATGTTAGACAAATAATCCTTAATTAAAAAATTCATGATTTGGCTCTATAATTTCTTTAGGGTGAATGGGACACAACAAAAGGTTCTAGTGGAAGCATAACCCAGTGGGGTCAGGGGGTAGTGGGAGGCTGAAAGCAACTCAAAATTCATGAAAAATGACTCAAAAATCATAAAAAAAGGACAAAAATTTACTGCAAAATCACAACTACATAGTGCAAAATAATAACTCAAGGACAAAACCACAAATTATGAGTTATGATATTGTCATAATTAGCTTAACCATGATATTTATCTAAAAAACCATAAATATTTACATGATACCATGACTGAAATAGAAAAAATCACTACTGACTATAAATTAATAGTGGCAATTTTATCATAAACCACAAAACTATGATTGAGGATGACAAAATCACTCTTTCAAATAGATCAAGAGTTGTGATATTGTTATAAATAAAAAATGATAGAGTTTGATCAAAATATATGTCTATGTGATTTAATGTATATTATCCAAATGTTAAAAATGCCTTATTTATAGGTGATTTATGGCAGATTAAAAATTGATGTAAGATATATCAAATTTTCAAGATAGACAGTTAGACTTTTGACCAATATTTTGACCAAGTATGCCTATGCATAGATATTTTATCTTAAGTCTACCTGATTAGAATTTGAACAATAGAAAGAATAACAATCAAAATGCCAAAAATTACAAAATTGTGACTACAATTGTAATATCGCTACTCTGTAGGTCAAAGTCGTGACTGAGAAAATGCTGTGATTGGTGGTTTTGTCAAAAATGGGGAAAGGGGTAAAGGCATGTGTTTTTGTCTTGATTCCTTAGTTAATTTCTCCTACCTTGTCTTCTTATTTTATGCTTCAAAACACACAAACTACACAAAAACCATACAAAGGCAAAAACATTGATACAAAATTGGGGTTAGTTAGCAGATATAAGTTTTAACAAAAAAACCTCAAAAATATTAGATGGAAGACTATATTGAAGAAAAAATCCTTTATAGGAACACAATATAGTAAAATAGGCCCTATGGATTAACTGACAGATGATATTTGTTAATGGTTTTATGGAAGACTATAATACCATGATTCACGAGCTCAATACCGCAACTAGCAAGACAAAGTCATGACTGGCTAAGTCATGGTTTTGTCAAATGATGAGACCTACAGCACAAACCATTAAAAGTTTATAAAATAATGAATAATTTACATAAAATCATGACTCACCTAACAATATCTCTAATCACAATTCATGATATTATCAAAGGGAAAAAACCTATGTGATTAGATAGAAAGTTAGCGATTAAAGGGTGGTTAATAAAATATCATAACTTACAATGATAATATCCTGACTAACCTAGATAATATCATGACTGATAATTCAATGTCATGAATACAACTTGTACTTGTAAAATTTGAAAAAAAATAGATTTTCTTGATCTAGATGACCCTGTAGGTTAGCAAAAATACAACTACCAAGCAAAATTGTTAAATTGTGAAGGATGGTCCCACTAAATTCTATAGCTATTAGATATAATGAAACTAGATGAATATAATTCAAAATATCATTCCAATCCTAAATCCTAAATTCTCTAAAACATGATCAAATGGATTCAAAATCAAAAGGATTGATACTGATTACCTTGGAGTCAGATTTAACATAGTGATGGCATGATGTTGGATGTTGGGTGTTTGAGCAATTACAAGTTGGACATGGATTTGATATAATAATTTTAGTTAGTTTCTATGGAGGAGGAGCCTTACTTATATATATTTGGGTTGATATTCAAAGTTGGATGAGGAAATCTAATGGCTATATATTATTAAAGGAATATTAAATTCCTTAGAAGTCTCTAGTTTAGAGACTTAGAGGAGATTCTCCAATTCTAAAAACTTACTTATTATCTTAGGTATAATGGAAGATTAGGTGGGGGTTACATATGGATTATGTAGGTGATTAGGGACTAGGGAGGTAGGAAAGGCTAGGGTGTAGGTTAGTAGGTGAGTAGGTGGGGTTATGGGAATTTTAAATTCTCATATACTGAATAACTAGGATTACATTAGGATAATAAGGATAAGGATAGAATTAATGAAGGCATAGGATGAATAAGTTTAGTTAATGTAGGATAATAGAAGGGGATATTTTATTAATATCTAGGAAGGGGGATGTATTAGCAAAATAAAATGGGTTAAGCAAAATTAGTGTTGACTAATAGGAATATTAGTCGATAATAATGAAGTGAGCGATTTTAGGTGCATACAGTTGTTGGCCAAATAATATAGATTAGTAACATTATTATTTGGAGGTTTTAAAGTAGTAGCTGACTGATTACTCATATTATAATTATTCTTTTGGAACTATTGGAATGCATGGTTCTCATCTGTATTATCCTCTAGTTTATTCACATCCTCTACTGGGAATGGTAGATCATAAGTCTCAAAGACCATTGTTATATTATAAATTCTTGGATCAAAGGAAGATCACTCTATTTGACTTAAAAAACCTTCATGCCTATTCATCTTCTTCTAAAATATCTCAAAAGTAGTATATAACTCTATGCAGTATAATCCACTATGTTACATTATGTTATGAACTTGACAATAGTTAGGAAGGGTTGATTCCATTATATTTAACTTTGGTGCCCTATTAGGTGGCTATTATTCTAAGTTACTTCTAGGCTCATTGGAAACATGTTTTACCTTTATAATATAAATCTTTAATTGGCATTTTTTCCCCAGTGTTACCCATGTGTTTCTGCATGTTCAAAAATTCATTGCTTAATTTCAGCACAATCCTTTGAATTGATTCCAATTCTATATTTATGGAATAAAAATTATTACCTTATGTAGTAGTAGTATTAACTAATATAAAGGACTAATTTTGGTTTTACTGGTTAATCATATAATTTTTTAGGAAGCTAAGGTACTTATTGGGTGGAGTACATGTTGAAATCTGATGTAGGATCATCTTATGTGGATGACTCATTTTGGTGTTGATTAAGAAATTTTAGAATACTCGGTATTTTATAGTAAATAATAATGTTTAGTATGTTGAAAAATATGTTATAAATCATTTCATGCACCTTGGAGTGCTTATAAGTTCTAGGATAATCTCTATTTTCAATTTTAGACTTTCTCACCATTTTCTCTAATTTGAATTTTTGAACAATTTGGTCTAGAATAGGGGTTATAATGGGTTTTCAAGAAGTGATTAAGATTTCAAGTGATTATTACACATTAATAAAGACCATATGGACCATACCATTGGTCATGAGTCACATTATACATAAAAATTGGCTATGATCATTGTGCAAGGTGAAAACATACTTGTTGTGACTGTTGGAAGGTCAAATTTTGGTTAAGGTAATTATGCTTGACAAACTTGTAGGTTGTTTTTTTTTTTTTTTCAAAAATTAGATGAATTAAAAGGTGTGTGGATATAATCCTAAGAAAATAATGAATTAATAATCTTGAATTTTGATAAAAAGGTTTTGTATCCTATTTTCCTGAATGGAACAATGGAGAATGACTAGATTTTTAAACATTCAAAGAGGGAAGATTTGATGGTGTTGTGTTTTAATGATTCATATTAATATTAATACATTTTTTTATGCTTCCTTAATATTTTTCAAGTTTTATTTATGGGAATTCAAATACTATAGTTTTTTTGATTTAAAGTTGCAGACCAATTATATATGCCCTATTCATTCTAATGTAATAAATTAAAAACATAGTTAGATAAGGAAGTTCAAGGTAAAATTAGTTGCATATCCTATATAAATTAAGTTTTTTTATCACTATTATAAATTTATATACAAGGATACATTCCATTGTGTGTGTGTGTTTCTCACACTAAATGTTGAAACTTGTAGTAGCTTATCTTTGTGCACACATTAAAATCAAGAAAGTGGTCCAAGAGTGAAATAAAAGAGTGTTGGAGGTAACCTAAAGGTTGGAAAATATTATCACATTTTTCATATACCTAAATAAATTATTTAATAAGGTTATAATCCATTAGATAAGTCTAATAACCTCAGACAGTGCTCTAAAGACCTTGCAAACTATATTTGAACATACAGTGAGAGTAAGATCATTATGAAAATGTGGAAGAGAAGAATAAGTAAGGAGTTATAATGATTTATAAATGAGTGGAGAGGAAAAATAGACCTATATAACCTTTTAAGGCTTTTTGAAACCCTGTAGGAAGTGTGTATGAGCAATTTATTTGATGTTGGGTCCTGAAGAACACAATCAAAACAAAACTAGGATTTGGAACCAAAATTGTATTTTTACGGAGATTAAACTAGTTAAATGTGACCAATTTTTTTATTTTGATGTAATTAAATATATGTGATAATATTATAAAGGTTTTAGTGTTTTGATTACAAATTTGTACTGTTGTGAGGAGTTGTTTGAAAGCAGGGTTTGACAAGGCCTAATTAGGCCTAATAGTGTGATAAAAGGGGTTATTAAAGTGACTTCCCTATATATTTTTAGTGTCAAAATTAATATAATGGTGAAAAATGATAAAGGGTACCTAAATTATCCATTGGTTTCTCAATAAAATTTTGTACATGTCCATACTATCAAAAATACTCTAAAAAGGCTAATAAGGACTGTGAGAAAAATGGTAAGAGTAGTATATGATCAATGAGGTGCTATGAAGATTGTTGAAAAAGGTTTGAGAGTTAAAAATATACCCTTAAAATAATTAATCATGTACTAATTTTTTATTAATAATCTAATGGAACCTTAGATCAATAAATGAGATAGTGAACCCAGTGGAGATTAGCACAAATGAAAAGACAAGTGTGAGATAAGGTGAGTTATCTTATGCATCATTTGGTAGAAAATATTAGGATATCTTAGGAAATAAATAATAGATCATGGAAGTTAGAGGATGAGGATTATTAATATTAACCTAAAGGAGGTTGCAATTAGTGGATGCTTTGGTGGTTGAAATGAGGAACTTGCAGGCAAGATTGCAAGCCATGGAGTTAGCAGAGTGAAGATAGATAAAAATAGGTGATTTTAGTGATGGTTAGGATGATATTACTCATGAATAATAAGTAGAGGAAGGAAATTAAGGAATATTTAAAGAGAGTTTCATTAGATAAGTGTTTGGGGTGACATCAAATCCCAATATGGAGGTGCCCATGTATGAGGGTGGTCTTAATGTAGAAGAGTTAGTGGATTGGATCATATCCATGTAAAAATACTTCAAATAAAAAGAGGTGAAGGATAATAAGAAGGTAAATTTTTTAGTAACAAGGTTGAAGGTTCATTTATCCTTGTAGTGGCATGGGATATAAGAAGAGAGAAGAAGAAGAAGAGGTAAAGACAAGATAAGGTCATGGGATAGAATGGTGGCCAAGTTGAAAGGCAAGTTCATGCCTAAGGATTATTAGACCCACTTGTTTAGGAGGTTGAAAAATATGAGGCAGAAAGATATGATAGTGAAATATTACATGGAAGATTTCTACAAGTTGACCATTTGAGCAGGACACATTGAAGATGATGCTAACAAGGTTGCTAGATACATGAATGGCATGAAGTTTTCCATCCAAGATGAGTTGAGTATTTTTTGGCACCTAGGACTATTGAGGAGGCTTATAAAGTATCCTAAAGGGTATAATATAATTTTTTAAGGAGGCAAAGTTAGTTGAATAGAGGTAGAGGTGGAAGAAGCTATAGAGGTAGAGGCCAACAAGAAGGAAGACGCCAACCAAGTAATAGAGGACAATGGCAAGGTAAAAGTAATGAAGTGGTAAATAGTTTAGAGGATTTTATTTCATCAAATAGAGGTGGTTATGGAAATATATGTGGTATATCATATTGTATATGAAGAGGTAATGGTTGGTTTGCATGCAAGTTCTTCAAGAGTAATAAGTTTATAGGTAATAGGTCTTATGAGTGTCCTGAAGATGTGCAAAGTGAAAGCTCTTGGAGTAAGAGTAGAAATTAGGTCATGTATCAAGAATAAGAGAGTGTGGATACATTACCTAACTATGTGGACTATCCTAAAATAGGTGATATATTAATGATGAAGAGAGTTATATTGAAGACCATTCAAGAGGAGAGAGAACTACCACAAAGCAAGACATTATTCTAAAACATGTGCAAGAGCAAAGGTAAGTGCTTCAAATTTATAGTATACAATGGTAGTATGGATAACTTAGTATCTTCCTTGATGGTGTCTAAACTAGGATTATAAAGAATCAATCATCCAAGCCCATACATGGTTTTTTGGATCCAAAACAGTCACCTAGTCCTAGTGAGTGAATACTATTATGTAGACTTGTAAATAGGTTGATACAAGGATAGAATACTATTTGATGTCATTCCAATTGATGTTTTCCACATCATTTTTAAGATACCATGGAATTATTATAGGATATCTTTTCATGATGGGAGATCCAACACCTATACCATTGAGAAGGATGATTGTAAGCATACACTAAAATCATTTAAGAACAATGCATGGAGAGAGACACCATGTCATGATGTTTAGATAAAAATAATACCTACCTAAGGAAGTTAGTTGTAATAAGGAGGATAAAAACATGATAGTTGATATAAAGTACCAAAGAGACAAGATAGTACAAGTTGTCAAGCCATTGGAAGAAGAAAATGCAATAGTTAAAGAGCATTTTAAGGATTTGATGGCAAGTAACAAAGAACTATTGAAAACAGACTAGCAAGGTGACTTTTTGTCAAATCATCATTTCTAAATGTTATTTTCAAATTCTTCCTCTCATTTGTATCTTATACAAAACAAAGAGTTTCTAAGAGGTTCTATTGAGAAAGTGGTTATGTTAAGAGAGTTGTTTGTGGTAGAAAAAGTTAATGATCAAGTGGAGAGTGGAAGGTAAAAAGAAGTGGATAGTGAAGTTACATAGGTTAAGAGACTTATAGGAGAAAAGAAGGAACCATCAACAGTAATCCCATAAGAAACAAACCCAAGCATGGACAAGAAAATCATGTTAAAATAAGAGAGTGGTTTCCAAGGATATAACCCAAAGTTTGTTTTCTTTGACTTGTGTATTTCATGTGTAGGATAGTTATAGGATAAGAACTAGCTGTTGAAGATAATCGAGTTGACAATCAAAGCACAAGAAGTTAAACTCAAAGGAGTAAGTAAGTTGGATTTAGTCAAAGCAAAAGGAGGTCTATGTGTTACTCATAAACCTTGGGATCTAAGAGGTGTACCATTGTATAGGAGGAGAGAAACTAAGAGAAATTTTGAGGAAATCAAGACAAGTTCATAAACTTTTAGGGAAATTTTCTTTCACACCCCAATAATATTATGTAAGAGCATCCTATGTGGATGACTCATTTTGGTGTTGATCAAGAAATTTTGGAATAATTAGTATATTTTAGTTAATAATCATTTTTAGGATGTTTTAAAATATGTTAGAATTCATATCATGCACCTTGGAGTGATTTCTAAATGATTAGAAGTGATAGAATAGTCAAGATTTTTAAATTTAGAGTTTCCAACCATTTTCTCTAATTTGAATTTCTGAATAATTTGGTCTAAAATAGGGGTTGTAAGGGGTAATAAAGAAGTGATTAAGATTTCAAGTGATTAGGACACATGAATAAAGACCTTATGGACCATACCATTGGTCATGAGTCACATTGTATGTAAAAATTAGCCTTTATCCTTGTGCAAGGTGAATAAATTTTTGTTGTGACCATTGGAAGGTCAAAAATTAGTTAAGGTCATTATAATTGAAAAACTCATAAGTTGTTTTTGGTTTTGTAATTTAGTTTTTAGATGAATTTGAAGGTGTGGGGATTTAGTCCCAAGAAATTAATGAATTAAGAATCTTGAATTTTGATAAAAAAGGGTTTTGTATCCTATTCTCCTATATGGAACAATGGAGAATGACTAAATTCTTGAAATTTCAAAGAGGGAGGATTTGATGGTTTTTTGTTTTGATTCTTCATCCTAGTATTGGTATGTTTGTGTATGCTTCCTTAATATGTTTCAAGTTTGAGTTTGGGGAATTCAAAGACTATATTTGTTTTGAATCAAAGTTGCAAACCAATTACATATGCCCTATTCATTTTGATGTAAGAAACTAAAAGCATAATCAGATAAGGAAGTTCAATGTAAACTTTTTTGCATAGCCTCTATACATTAAAAAGTTTGTGTCTCATTGTTCTAAAGGAATCTACAAGGCTACATTCCATTTTAGATATGTGCTTCTCATACTAAATGTTGAAACCTATAGTAGCCTATGTTGTACAAAAGGTATAATCAAGAACATGGTCCAAAAGTGAAATAAAAGAGTGTTGGAAGTAACCTACAGGTTGGTAAAGACTCTCATAGTTTCCATAGACCTAAATAAAGTCTCAAATAAGGTTGGAATTTGTTGGAGAAGTCTAAGAAAATCAAACAATGCTATAAATACCCTATAGACTATATCTAAACATATAGTGAGAGTAAGATCATTATGGAATGTGGAACAAAATTATAAGTAAGGAAGTATAATGATTTGGAAAGGAGTGGAGAGGAAAATAGACCTCTATATCCTTTGAAGGATTTTTGAAACCCTTCAAGAAGTGGGTATGAGAAATTTATTTAAAGTTCAACTAGTGGAATGTGACCAACTTTTGTAGTTTGATGGCACTCAATATATGTGACAATATTGTAAAGGTTTTGGTGTTTGTGAGTATGGCTCCATACTTTTGTGAGGATTTGTTTGAAATTAGGGTTTGACAAGGCCTAATTAGGCCTAATAGTGGGCTAAAATAGGTTAGTAAAGTGACTTACGTATAGATTTAGAGTGTGAAACTTCATACATAGGTGATAAAGGATAAAGGGTACCTAAATTGTCTATTATTTGCTCAATAAGCATCTGTACATGTCCATACTATCATAAATACTCTATAAAAAGGCTACCAGAGATTGTGAGAAATAGGGTAATAGTATATGATTAGTGAGGTGTTATAAAGAGTATTGACAAAGGGTTGAGAGGTTAAAAGAGACCCTTATAAGCATGAATCAGGTACTAAGGTCCTATGAAGAAACCAATGAAACCTTATATCAAAAAATGAGATAGTGAACCTAGTAGATATTAGCACAAAGGGAAAGATAAGTGTGAGATAAGGTGAGTTATCTTTTACATCAAAATCACATGAGAGTAACACTTATTCTAGTTTTGGGTCATAGTATTTCGATTTGAATTTAGGATTGAGTTAAAGGCTAAAAAAATAAGACAAAAACTAAGTGGGGACATTTATTGCATTCGGGGGTTCCTTTTTTATCCACATTGATAGCTTTAACATAAGCCAATGTAAATGTATCAAAACTAATAGATCTATGTATAAAAACAATAATCATAGGGTCCAAGGCATATTTTACATTTCAAGGTCCAAAGTCTTAGTAAGTTTGTAGGTATTTTCAAGTTGAGTATACATATTTTGAAACCTAACATTGAAGACTTAGATTATCTCATTTGGTCACTTTCTCATGCTTGTAAAGTGTTGATAAACAACACTTGCACTAGTATCTTGGCCAAACTTTGACAAGAAGATATTTTGACATTGATCCCAAGGTGTAAGTGATCTTTATGGGAAATTGAGAAACTAGTCATAGATAACATCTTACAATATGAGTGGTAAAAGTCACAATATCATGTCTTCATGGGTCATATTAAGTATTCCTGTTGTCAGGTTGAAATATACCATTTCAGGTCTTAAGACTTATTTCAACTGACATAATGGAAACACTCCTAGGTTATGAGTGACATATGATAAGATTGAATTTTTAGAGAAGGCTAAATCCTTCTTAAATCATAGTGTACTTGATTTAGGATTAGGTTGTAGTCATAAAACCTACAGTAACAAGGACTATCTAAGCTACACTAAGACTCTATGTTCATGAAAAGAGAGAAAAATTAAAAAATTGAAAGTGAGGTGATGTACCAAGATATGAGTATCTCCTCTACCTGCCTAAAACAACATAATAGGATAGATAAGGGCTAAATTTTATCCTACAAAATCTCTAAATTAGACATCTCTTGCATAAGTTTCTCATATGAAGGTGGTGACCTTTGCTATAAATATATGTAATAACTTAAAAGTCCTACATAAGACATAATTAGTGACCTTTTAAACTTAATCACTTACATAATCAAATGTAACACAACATATGACCTGTAAAAGACTTGCCTACTTGCACCAAGGTCAAGGGAAGTGGACATACATTAGGGAGAATACTCTCTACCAAAAGTGTAGATAAACAAAACACTAAAATAACACAAGATACAAGCATGGAGAAGGTAAAAATCATTATTTTATTAATCCAAAGGCCTTAATCTAACATTTACAAGTATCTACAAAAGTAGAGTTTTGTTTTACCAAACAAAGGGATTCCAAAATAAGGTATTTCCAACCATATATATAATAAATGAGATCCAAGACAGAAGAGAAAAAAAATATTATACTAATTAAATGCAAATGTTAAATCATAACTCAGCCTATCCAAGAGAGAAAACAATTTTAAATAGGAGCATTCACCTCTCATCGATACATTAAGCCTACCAATTTGATGATTTCTCATGGAAGATGGGCATAGCAGTGGAGGAAAGGGATTAATTTTTTCCATTTTTATCCTTTGAAGTGATTAAACATGCATTATTTGGTCAACTAGATTCTTCAATCTTAGAAAACATGACTCTCTTTGTGTTAAAGGCCTTAACTTTCCCATTACACCTCTTGTGCATGTTGAATGTTTGACTTGAGAAGGAAACTTATAGCCTATTTCGAGCTATGGTTGACTTGGGTTGATCATTACTCCACTCAATAAAGGGAATTATATCTTATAATCAATTTTAATTCCTTGTGTCTCTATTTACTCTCTTTAAGACCACTCACATTATTTATTGGCATGAAGTAATATCGACTTGGTCGTCAAAAGCTTGTTCAGTGTGTCTCCCATATTTGAGATTAACCTTGGAGCTTATATGATTAATATGGATCACCACAATCCTTTTATATAATAACTCTTTGAGAGGTATAATAGTTGGCATATTCAAACTTCAATCTCATTTTGTTTCATCTCCCACCCTATAACCTTGTTTAAAGCTCTATGTAGCCTCATCATCTACCTTTCAAACCTATAAATAGCCTTAAAAACAAAGTAGAATGCTCATGAGAGGATTTTTCATCTTGTATAATTCATTTCATGCATGTAAATGTGATTTTTAATCTCAAAAACTCTTTTTTTCCTTATTTTGCATC
This sequence comes from Torreya grandis, assembly GCA_037957365.1. Lineage (NCBI taxonomy): Eukaryota > Viridiplantae > Streptophyta > Pinopsida > Cupressales > Taxaceae > Torreya > Torreya grandis. The sequence goes on from JARHVA010000623.1 coordinate 4,022,650, forward strand.
ATGGAGGCACCTCTCAAGACCTATAGCATACTTACAAGAACTTGATAATTTATGGAGCTCTAATTCAATGTTGTAGGCCTTCAAGTTTTAAGATGTTTGAATCCTTGTTGTGACTCTTGGTAGACCTACATTTTGAAATTTTAATAATCCTTGAGAAGACTTGATAATCTCATTATCACCTATGAGGGTTCTAGTTCAATAATAGGCCTATAAGCATTCTCACTAGGTTTGAGACCTTGGAGAGAAGCTATAAACATTTTCCTTTATTGTAGTAGGTCTTTAGGTGAATCCTTGAAGCTCTCTCAAGGCCAAGGGATATGATGAATACCTTTTGGGGCTTTACATCCCTAATTACACTTATTAATAAGATAGTAGGTTTCTCATTCCCTTGGTCTTGTTGGAGTTCATCTTAAATCTTGGTGATAAGCCTTTAGGTATATGTTTTGTTCAAAAACCTTCATTTGTAAGTTTTCCACTTCTTTGTATCTTTTGGTAACCTGTAGATAGATTTTTCAACATGGTTGCAAGCTTGTGGATAAAAATTTGGGCTTTAAATGACTCTTGAAACTTTTATTCTATGTCACGTGATTATACATTGAGACCTTTTAGCACTTTATAAGATTAACTCCCTCATGAACCTACTTGAGGCCATATCTTGGACTCCTCATATAGTCCTACAGGTACTATTAAGTGTTTGAGATTTTGTTATTTTTAGAAATATAGTCATAATCTTACCTTTTCCACTCTCTTAAGAACCTAACTCTCTATCTCTATGCCTGAAAATTTTGATTTTATTGCTTATAACAGTTAAAAAAATATGCATATCTCACTAGTAGGTCCATAATAGGTTATATCATACTCAAAATCTTGTTTCCATTGAATCATTAAGAAAACCTTGACTGTAGATTGTAAACACCTAAATTTCATTGAGTGTCGAAATGCACCTAAAATATTTAATAATTCTTCTTAAAATAATTCATTACATCTCCCCCAAATTCAAATAATTGAATAAGTCAAATTAGTCAATTATGAACAATTTAAATCCTTATTTTAAATATAAAATATGGATTTTAATGTATATACACCAATAGATAAGGTGAGGCCTTGAGGTCCTACTTATATCTTATTCAGTCTACCCAAAGGGCATACTTTAATAGATTATGCCAGTCCCTAAGCCTATCCCCAGTCGATTTCTTAATTGCATCTATCAAGTTATTATTCATTGATTTATCCAATCCATTTCCCTAAGGATAGTGATTAGAAGATAACCTGATGGTGATCTGATTATCATGAGATAATTTAGTGAATTCATCTAATATAAATATTAGGCCATTATCATAAACTAAATAAATGAGAGTGCCAAATTTAGTTATTATTTGTTCTTCTAAGAAGTGAATCACATCTCCTACTCTATAATTCTTGGTGGCTACTACCTCAGTCTATCAGGTGTAGTAATCTATGGTAGTGAGTACAAACTTATGACCTACTAAAGAGTTTGGGTTAAAGACACTAATGAAGTCCAACCCCCACTAGGAAAATGGCCTTCCATCAACAAGTTTCAAGGGAATTTCTATATTTCCTTATATGGGCATTGGTGTCCTTGAAGACTATTGACTAGTAATAGCACATTCTTAAGATCTTGTGAGCTATGGTGTTCTTAGATGGATGACTACTACCTATCTTTTGGTGTAGATTTTCCAAAATATCTTGAGCCTCTTCTATTGATACACATCTAAGGTAGATTCCTTCATAATTTCTTCTATAAATAAATCCTTTTTTGATCATGTAGTGAGTGGTTTTGAGCCTCAAATATCTCCTTCACTCTCAATTAAGTTCTAGGGGACAAGTAACTATAAGCAGATATTGAATTATTTCAGTATACCATTCCCCTTTAGATACCTAGGCTTCACAAACCTCTTCAATAGTAATGCATGGGTCAAGCTCAATCATGAGTTGGATGATGCCTTGACCCTAGATGATTTTAGCAAGCTTGATTTTTATATCTAATTCTTGTAACTTTACCATCCATTTGCCTCAATATTCTCCCAATTCATTTTGTGATAATGTAAAATTGATAATAAGATCAAGCACAATAGAAATATTCTTATTTCCTAGGATGTAGTGGTAGAATTTATTCACCACTTTCACAAGAGCAAAGATCTACATATCAATCATGGAGTACATGAGTTATTTATCATTCAAATTCATGCTCATAAATGTAATAAGATATTCAATTTCATCTTTCTTTTGCATTATGATAGTAGTAATTGTATGTTCTAAAGTAAATGAATATAATTAAAAATGATTTGTAAAATCTTTATGAATTAGTACTAAAGCTTGAGATATAGCATATTTGATGTCTTAAAAATACTTCCAGGCCTCAGCTATCCATTCTATTTTAGCATACTATTTGAGCATTTCATTTAAGGGTCTCACAACATGATCTAATTGGATAAGCTCTACCTATAATGGGAAGGAGCTCTAAATCATTATTTCTTAAAACCCCTCCCTATCACCTTAGTAGTTCATTTTGGGAATAAGAATTTCATCTTGCAAAACAAAGCTTTGGAAACTATTCTAGGTTACCTTAAGCCAATCCATAAGAAAATAATAACACTAGGATCAAAAAACCAAGCAAAAAAAAAGCATCTCTAAAAAGGAAAAAATAATAAACTAATCCCTAGAAAGACAGCTATAAAATATAAAAATGGCAAAAGTGTAGACTATTACCTCTAAGGATAGTTTCTTTGAAAAGCATCTCTTAAAATATAGACCACTCCCTCAAAGGATTGATATCATGCATAAACTATAATAGAAAACTTCCCACATTGATCATAATTCTCTAAATTAGTAGACTTCCTACATTAATCAGTCTACATGGATTGGCACAAAAGGATCCTAGCATCAACCTTAGATTTGGAACATAAGGTAAAACATATTCTTCTTTAAAAACTCCACTTTTTATCAAAATCTTTAAATAAAAGCAAATCCCTATAAAATTCCATCTCAAATCCATATATCTTGAACTTAGTTGACCCAAGGCTACTAGGATATTTATTAACAATCATTTAAAGATGCACATGCAATTACTATGAGGGGTTTTTCTTGGGTTGTGGTAAAATCCAGTGATGAGCAAAAAATAGTTATGTCTCTCTATTCTAAATAAATCAAAATTAAGATAATTAATTATCTATCATTTATCACTCCCACAATATAAATTACGAACACCACATATATTTGACCATAATATAAGAGTATCATAATTTAATCTAAATTTGTTACATCTTTAAACTAACAATCTAATAATATTGTAGACACTAAAATAGTGTCAACTCCCCTTGGTCCCTTGCACACCTTTATTAATTTAAAATAAACTAATTATTTTAAATTAATGACATCACCCTAGACACCTCACCTTGGATTCCTCGCCCTTAGACCATTTATCACCCTATGACTAATCATAATTACCTAAGACCTATTCCAACTCTCTCACTAACCCCCGCACCTAATAAATTTGCCTTTGGACCGTTCACCAATGACAACTAAAATTTGCAGATGGAGGAATGGGCAAAAGGCTAAAAATAGCCTTTTTACCCATTCTCTAGCTGCTAACGTCGGTTACCTGTTAGCCAATGCCAGCGGGATTGCTGACATCGTGTCAGGAATCTAGAACAACAAACATGCTCTGACTCCACTGTTAGGATCTAGGAAACACCATTAATTACCATGTACAAGCAACTTAACATGCAGAATTAAACCAAAAGGCACAAGTAACTAGAATTCAAAAATAATACAGAATATGAGAGACAATACCCAATTGTATTAATACTCTTCCAGAAGGAAATACAACAAAGAAGATGCCACCGTCTTCTTCCTTACACACCTCTAGGGCTCCCACACCTCTAAGGTATAAACAGTAAATCTCTTCAAGAGCTCACTCTCTCAATTACGGTCCCAACACACAACTCAAACACAGAGTTGGTGTTCACCTCCAACCAGTCAGTATCACTACTACCAGTACCACCAATCAGTATCACTACTACCAGTACACAAGTGCTCCACGCACTCAAATTTTGAGTACTCCATGCACTCTAGGTACACAACATACTCCAAGTAGATCTCACCTGATCTTGCTACCTGTTGTGTTGCCCATCACCTTTGACCTTGTTATCCTGCAAATCTACCTTAGGCCTTGCACACACAAACACCTAAAAATCAACTAATCATTCTTACCATGTAGATCTCTCTACACCTTGAAGAACCCTTGTCCTTGCCTCACCAAGTCCTTATGATTCTTTAACCAGTACCCTAATGGATCTTCTACCAGAACTTACACAACCTGTAGCTCTACTTGATCATACACACTCGGCACCCCTATGGAACTAGGAGAAGCTACCCTTGCTCTCTTCACTCTCAAAAGGAGCTAACCAAGCTCAACTCAAACTAGAACAAATTACAATACAGCCCATGAGTCTCTTAAATAGATCTCATGCAAACAATAATTAGACATCCAATTACAATAACTAGATCCATAGCTCTAAGGCTAAAATTAGCCTTTAACATGCAAACAACCAATTCGTTAACAAACTATCTGTAACACTCATAGTTCTAAACTGCATATGTGACCGATGTCGATCCTTGTTAGTCTGGAGGTGACCGACATCAACCAAATACTATCGATGTTAGTTGCCTTCCTATCTACCCCTGACTGACATCAGTTGGCCTGACCAATGCCGATGATTGTGACACTCAGCAACCTCCTCCCCTATTTACATCAGTGAAGCTTTTAGCTCCACAACCTAACAATCTCCCACTTGGAGATAAATAGCTACACTATACCTATACCTGTACACCATCTAATCTATTTCCTAGCTTGTATCCCTCTTCAAGCTCAATCCTGAAGACCAACCACCACACATCCTATGGTGCAACACCTGTCATCAAAGTAACTTGCCAAATCTAAAGTACTTGACCCTGTATAACATGAATCCCTATTGTTGGTCCCTCTCAAATACCTGAGAACCCACTGAACCGCTTTCCAGTGCTTCCTTCCTGAATTGACTACAAACTTTCTGACAGCACCCACTACTTGGGCAAACTCAGGGAGTACACATGTACTCAACCTCATCATGTGATTGGGGACCCTATTCTATGAACTATCCATCCATACGTGTGATGCCTGATCTGCATCTTACACTACCTTCACACAATCATCCTGTGACAACATCAACATGTGATCTTCCCTGTCTCTAGGATTACTTATGCCAAAGAATTTTGCTACTCCCAAATCCTTCATGGCAAACCACTGAACTAACCTTACCTTTAGCTCAGCAAAACCCCGTATGTCTGAATCTGCAACAAGCTCATCCTCCATATATATTAATAGGATAATGTCACGATCATCATCCACTTGGTAAGACAAACACAATGGTTACAATGACACTGACTAAGGCCATGCTTTGTCATCCACCTGTCAAAACATGTACCACTATCTTCCAGCTTCCTCAAGACCATATGACCTGGCCTTGTGTCTCACATGTCCATTTTCTCTATTCTTTAACCAAGGTATCCATTCATCTTTTAGTGCTTTCTTCCAACTGACAACCCTACCAAATCTCTCGTTTGGTTCTGCATCCTATTCATGCCATACTCCCACTATTTCTTGGATCTTTCTTGCTCTGCAGTGAGCAATGAGTATAAAGAAGAGGAACAATGAATTTGAGGCTTACTTACAACTTTCAGTCCTCCATAAGGGCATTTGAGACTCCTTGGTAGCTTGTTATCCACCCAAAATCTGTTACAGTGATCAACCTCAATCACCACACAATCTGCATCTGAATGACGTCAGTTCCATGTGACTATCCTTTTTGTCGATGCCAATTTTCTAATCGACATCGATCTTACCTGGTCACTGACGTTGGTTCCCTGACCAACGCCGGCAGCCACCCTTCCCAACACCATCGGTTCTAGTCTGCACATGACCGACATCGACATTTGTCTGTTCGACGCCAATTTCCCATAACCGATGTCGGTACCTATGTTTTCCTGTGAGTGATGACTTTTTACCTATGAGCTTAATTTGAATCAAAACCCTGTCCAAACTGCCCTGCTCAGAGATATCCAGTCCTATCCACTGATCTCTATCTGTCATCTCCTCCAAAAACACCAAGGCTTTCTAGTTCTTAAGTTTATCAAATACATCAGTCTTATTTTTCTTGCAATAAACACAATCCTTTCTTGTAGCATCCCACTGCTCACAAAAATCTTGGTCTTTGCTCACTGAAGCTGAACTCTTACCATTTGACTTAAGAACATCCATTCTCTTCTCACTTATGTGACCAAGCCTACAAAGCCACACCTGTGCAATAAAAGTGGAATCAGTAATACAAGCAAGTAGATAAAGAGTACCTACTTTCTTATCACATGCTAATTCAAGTGCATCTGCTATGAGAGTTCTTGTGCATCTCTCATCACCCAACTTTCTTGAAGCAATTAACCGCATCTTCAAGACTAGGACTTGCATGACCTTCTTCAACACCCATGTGTTGGCTGCCTACAATTTTAGCAACACTTCCCCTTTGCTAATACTTTGACAAGGCTCACCAACCCCTCTATATGAGGCTGCATGTAAAGAGGCAACAAAATCTATAAATCAAGATTTTACTTTATCCAAGAAACATCCTAGAGCATCCTGTGTAACAACACCTACAACATCTACTTCTTCAGTTCCTTCATGTTGATCTTCTACCAACCAACAATATTTCTTTACCTACTCTTTCTTTTCATAACACCGTAATTAACCATTCATGCTTTTCAATTCCTCCATTCTTAGTGTACTTTCTTCTACCATTGTTATACTCTCACTCAATCAAAAACCCCTGAGAGAGACCTGTAATCAAACACAAACTTGCTTCCTACAACCTTAGCTCTAATACCACTTTGTCAGGAATCTAGAATAACAAACATGCTCTGACTCCACTGTTAGGATCTAGGAAGCACTATTGATTACCATGTACAAGCAACTTAACATGCGAAATTAAACTAGAAGGCACAAGTAACTAGAATTTAGAAATAACACAGAATATGAGAGACAATACCCAATTGTATTAATACTCTTCCAGAAGGAAATACAACAAAGAAGATACCACAGTCTTCTTCCTTACACACCTTTAGGGCTCCCACACCTCTAGGGCATAAATAGTAAATCTCTTCAAGAGCTCACTCTCTCAATTACGGTCCTAACACACAACTAAAACATAGAGTTAGTGTTCACCTCCAACTAGTCAGTATCACTACTGCCAGTACCACCAGTCAGTATCACTACTACTAGTACACAAGTGCTCCATGCACTCAAAGTGTAAGTACTCCATGCACTCCAAGTACACAATGTACTCCAAGCAGATCTCACCTGATCTTGCTACCTGTTGTGTTGCCCATCACCTTTGACCTTGCTATCCTATAGATCTACCTTAGACCTTGCACACACAAACACCTGAAAATGAACTAATCATACTTACCATGTAGATCTCTCTACACCCTAAAGAACCCTTGTCCTTGCCTCACCAAGTCCTTATGATTCTTCAACTAGTACCCTAATGGATCTTCTACCAGAACTTGCACAACCTATAGCTCTACTTGATCATACACACTCGGCACCCTTGTGGAACTAGGAGGAGCTACCCTTGCCCTCTTCATTCTCAGAAGGAGCTAACCAAGCTCAACTCAAACTAGAACAAATTACAATACAACCCATGAGTCTCTTAAATAGATCTCATGCAAACAATAATTAGACATCTAATTACAATAATTAGATCCCTAGCTCCAAGGCTAAAATTAGCCTTTAACATGCAAAAAACTAGTTTATTAATAAACTATCCATAACACTCACATTTTTGAACTGCACAAGTGACCAACGTCAGTCCCTGTTAGTCTGGAGGTGACCGATGTCAGCCAAATACTGCCGATGTCAGTTGCCTTCCTATCTACCCCTGACTGACGTCAGTTGGCCTGACTGATGCCAGTGACTATGACACTTAGCAACCTCCTCCCTTGTTTGCATCAATGAAGCTTTTTGCTCCACAACCTAACATGTTGGTTACTTAAAACTAAATTCTAACCTCGGCTCTTGGCAGGAATGTGAATTCTCTTGGACCAGATCCAAATTATCTTGCTCCTCGACTCTCTGCATATCAAAGGCAGGCTTTAAGATGAGGCATTAGCATTTTATCATCACTCTCCAGGCTAAGAAACTCTATATAATTCACTCCACACTAGATTGAAACATTGTATGAGGTCTTTGGCATTAGCCATAATGGAAAAAAGTCTTTTACACTTTTGGTTCTCCACCAAGAGCTAAGTATTCTTCTGGTTTATATTTCAGTATTTTTAAAATGCATTGGTAATTAGTCTATTGGCTATTTTTGAGTACTATTGAGACCAAATCTAGCTTTCTTCCTGGAGAGGCTGAAAAGCCTTCCTTTTATCCTGACCCATTTTGACAACCTGTCCCCTATCTTTGCCCTTCCTAAGACTCTGTCCACTGTCTTGCATCCCTACACAACCCTTTTGAATCTCCTAAACCATTTTGATGACCATAGACATACCTTGAAACCTGTCCAAGGCCCATTGCCCCTACCAACATCGGTAGCCTAATTGACATTGGTAACATTAACCAGCCGACAATGGTAGACTAACTAGCATCGGTGACTATGAGAGGCAAATTACAAGAATTAGGTATGCGTTATCTATTTCTCTTCTTTAGCCTTTCATTATTTCTCTTTCTAGCAAAACTCTTTTGTCAAATAAGTGGATTGTCATCCCTCAAAGAAGTCTTTGCACTTCTAAGACCGAGCTTTGCTTGGCAGTCCACCATATATCTATCTAACATTTTCTTTGTTTAAGTCTTTCTTATCTATAGGTGTTGTCCTCAACAGCTAAAGAGGAGCTCTTTCAATCATCTAGACACAGTCTGCAACTGCATCTGAGTATCATCTAACCCCTGACCATTATCTTTAGTTTCTTATTTCTTCTGAATGTAAAAAGTGAAAACAAGTAGAAACATTCTAACACGCCTGGTGGGACCCTAGATTTTTTCTTGGGTTCATTTCTTCTAAAAGGTAAACTTTCATATAGGTGCATTAGGAAAATTTCTCTTCTATCTTTTTATTTTGAAAAGAAATAATAAGCACAAGTTAAAAAGAACTTCTTTCTTTTTTCTTCTTGTCACTTTTTCCTTGCATCTTAGAGTAGTGAAAATTCATACTCTAAACCTTTTCCTCACTTGTTTGCATCTGACCAAAACATTTCAATTTGGCTTAAAAATCTATTGCATCTAATTTTTGCTTGAATGCATATTTAGCTCATCTAGTAATTAAACCACATTATAAATAAATCATAGTGCACATATGTTACACAACATGACCATATTCACAATCAAATATCTAAACATACCTGAGACAAGGCCTGACTAGGATTTCATCACCTAGCAGATACCTTACCCTTCCTGGTAATCCTACTTGGACTTCACCACCAAGAGGAGAACCCACTATGTTCTCTAGCAGAGTATAAACTCTAGGGAAAATATATATTGGCTAAGCGACCCAGCTTAGCTCTGGGCTCGTGAAGTGAGGGGAGCAAGCTCCTAGCACCAGGCCACGTATAAAACCTAATACAGATTTTGAGCACCAAAACTCAACCCAAAACCAACCTTACACTGCTTCTTTTAGGACCCATTCTAAAAGCCTAATTCCCAAACATATTCTTCTAAGGCATAAGCCAACACGACTCTAAAATTTATTCTTAGGAATTTAATGCTTAGAGGCTGCTTGCCTTCATCTACTTTTCTATTTTTATCTAGTTTTTTGAGCTGGTAAGGATGCATTATTCTGAGCTCCAAAAATAACTCAGAACTTTCTTCTTTCTTCCAAAAACTTTTAGTTTTCTAAGTTTTTGGAAATACACAGTAATCGACATCAGTTTTTCCACTAACGTCGGCAACTTATCTTCATCGACATCAGTTATCTGACCGACATCAGCAACTTACTTCACCGACATTAGTTTTTCTACCGACATCGGTCACTATCAAAAAAAATTCTTCTCAAACAGCAAGCTAAAAACTTGACCTTTTTGCTGTTAAAAACAAATTCTAGTTTTTTGAGGTTGAAACATATAGTTTTTAGAACCTGAATCTATTTTGCCTTGGGTGGTTTTGACACGTAGTCAAACTAAAACTCTTGTTGACCACGCAAGGCAACAACCACTCCCACCTTCACCTTCTATATCAAGTCCCCAAATGGAGTATAATTTAGAAACTGAATGTACTCCTATCCAACCAACCCAAACTCAACCCCTTATTGTTCTTGAAGGGGACCAAGACATTGAAAGATTCCTTGACCTCAATGTCAAGGCTCTTCATCACTATCTCACGAGAAGTCAAATGTGAGATCCTTTAGGCAACCCAGTTTATGGGATGCCAACTTCCTTAGTTGACATGGCAATCATATCAACAGCCTCCATAACCCAACCCATGGTCACCCAGGCCATTGCCTCAACTAACAACCCAACCATGACCAATCTTTAAATTGTGGCCTCTCCTTTTGTTTTTGGGCCTACCTCCTTTGGGGTTTATGTACCCCCTCAACCACAAACCATTCAACAAAGTTCTACACCATTCTAGAACTTGATTGTCTCAACTCCACCCACTCTTGCACCCATAAATGCAAGAGTGACTACTTATCCTTTGACTAGTGTTGCCACCATCCAACCACCTTTGGCGACATCAAGTCAAGTAGTGCCCTCTAGCTTTATGACACAACCACCCTTGACTTCAACATCAGTCTCTATGACTAGTTACCAATATGTTGCACCTATACAAGTGCAACCAACTATGTCATACACTCCATCTAACACCTTCCAAATGCCTTACAACCTAGGGGGCACCCCACCTATAAATCCATCAACCGATCTAATCAAGATGTTGATGGATAAGGTGTCTAATCTTGAGACATCCATTTTGGGTTCAAGAAATGTTCTATCATATGAACAAATCTATAATGAACCTATTCATCCTTCAGTCCCAATCTGACCATATCCTAGTCAGTGGGAACTTCCCAAGATTACTCACTTTTAGAGTAAAGAGGACCCACAGCAACATCTGCGAGTGTTTAGACACGCTTGTTACCTTATAACACATTATGATGCATTATTACTATGCACATTTCCCATGTCACTTTCTGGTGCTGCCCTCGATTGGTATAGTTATATTACTAGTCACTCTCTATTTACCTTCACTCAACTAGCTCAACTATTTCTTAACCACTTCTCAATCAACATCACTAAAAAGGTCTCCATCACAGACCTATATTCTATTAGATAATTCGACGATGAATCAATAGCTGATTTCATTGCACGATGGAGAAGTTTAATCAACCAACTCTCTTTTTCTTTACCTCAACCTGAGCTCATTGAGCTCTTTTCACGAGCATGTGCCAAGCACATCTCATCTATCTTATGGGTCCAAACATTCTGCACATTTGATGAAGCTTTCACCATGGCTAAGAAGCTTGAACTCTGTGTTTTCGAAGAAAATAAAGTCAAATTGTGTAGTAAAAACCCCAACACAAAATCAAATGACCCTTCTTCCAAATCTTCTTCCTCCAATTCCAAATCCAAGGGATCATCAAATGTTGAGGTACTTAGATCATCATCATCGACCACAACTAACCAATCTAAACCTTCCACATTTGACTACATCACAAGGCAATTCTAACAATGGCATGTATAGCATCAATATACTCCAATAGGAGAATCATATGCTTCTGTCTTGGATAAACTAGTCAAGCAGGGGGTCCTCAATCTCTCCCAAATCTAACCACCTCAATTTGACCCCTCGAAAGCCATCCCTACATGGTATAGGGAAAATGACTTTTGTAATTATCACCGTGTCGAAGGTCATGACACCAACAAATGCAAAACCTTCAAAAACATTATCCAAGACTTGCTAGACAAGGGGGATCTTGTTTTGGATAACCCAAATGCATTGGCTAACCAAAACATAGATATCTTTAGGCAACCATTCCCTAATCATCCCCCATGTCAAAACAATGTTTAGACCATAGTCAATGACCTTCAAGAGCATAATATATGCACGGTCAACATGGTTTCTAACCAACCTCTCCCATAGTCTGAAGAGGTTAGTCAACCTATTTGTCCACCATAAGTAGAAGAGCCTTCTTCTCCTATTTGTCCACCACAAGTAGAAGAGCCTTCTTCTCCTATTTGTCCACCACAGGTAGAAGATCCTTCTTCTCCTATTTGTCCACCATAGGTAGAAGAGGCCATTATCCCTCTACTTTGACCTTTAAAGGAGTCTTCTTCTCTTATTTGTCTTCCACCAATGGGGGATAATCCTCTATCCACCCCTCTTTCACATGTAGGAGAGGCTATTTTGACCTCTTCCATATTAGAGGATGCCTTGATGATTCCAATGTCGACTGTCTCACCTTCATCCTTCTTATCAACAATGGGGGATCATACTTTTCCCGCTCCTTGACCACACACAAAAGCCATGACCATTCCTACGCTCTATCCAATTGAAGAGCCAAAATATCCAATATCTTCTCTATCGAGAGAAGAATTTATCACCTCACCCAAACCCTCATAGGCATCCGTTATGCCAAAATAGATTAAATCTCTCAGCGTTTGACCTATATCAAACCTCACCTACCCACAAGTGAAGGTTGATTTGGACCTCACCCCGCATAATAGTAGTCCTCACACCAAACTAAACAAGGGAAATGCTAAACCACATCAGAGAACTTCACCCCCACCTTCACCATTGCCTCTATTTTGGGCCCACATCCATCTACCTTAATAGGAGTGCTCCCTACTCCAATACCTAACAAAAACATACCTCCTTTAAATCTGACACCTCTCACCATGAAAGTGCCATCTACGCATGTGGTCACACCACCAAACAAAAAGATGGTATGAAAAACTCCTACAACTCTTAAACAGAAGTTGTCAGCCTCTACAACTTTTAAATAGAAGTTGTCAACCCCTACAACTTCTAGATAGAAGTTGTCAACCTCTACTACAACAAAAAGCACAAACCCATTAAAGGGTTGTTATGCATCACTGTTATGCCAATTATTGTAGTCTTCTAGCATCACCCTCCTACCTATTAGGCCATACCAACCTCATAGATCAAAACTAACCTGGTTCAATGACACTAAAATTTGTGTGTATTATCGTACACCTGGGCATGACACTGAGCATTGTTGTGCTCTTAAGTTTGTCATCTACCAACACCTAAAAAAGGGCACCCTTCTAATTAAGGACCCCTTTGACAAACTACTAACATCATCCCATGCCTCCCAAACCTCCTCACCTTCACACTCATCAGCTCTCAGATCAAAACCATCTTGGTTCGATGACACTAAATTTTGTGTGTATCATCACACACTTAGACATGACACTGAGCGTTGTTGCACTCTTAATGTTGTCATTCATCAACACTTGAAAAAAGACACCCTTTTCATTAAGGATCCTCTTGACCATCCTTTCACCAAACCACCAACACCATCACATGCCTCAGAAACATCCTCACCTAAATCGAGATCTCAACGCAAGACTATGGTCCCTCTACCACCTTCTCCCCCTTTGTTTGAAATCAACAATATCAATGTGGCCACTAGGTTACAAACTATGAAGGATAAAGGAAAAGATAAGGTTTTTATCCCTTGGACATATCTATTTGTCAAGCCCTCTCAACCACCAAAACCCAAGATTTCTATCTTGGGCACATTCCAACCAACATCTTTGAAACCAATTCACAACTCCATGGTGAAACAACTTCACCAAACCCCCATGAATATATCTTTATATGACCTAATACAAAGCTCTCCACAACATCATCAAAGCTTTACAGGCAGTGGAGGTTCAACCCGAAGACCCTCAACCACTAGCTGCCTTAGTCCAATCATTACCCACCATTACCTTTGTCACCATCAATAATTTTGAGATTCCAGACTACAACCTGGAAGATCAAGATTTTGCCCTCTTAAACTAAGCCAATCAATAAAAAGCTTCATAGGATGTATCCTCGCGTCACTCTCCTTATCAAAGAAGACCTTCATTGTCTTCTCTCTATCTCATTTATCCAACTCATTGATTATCTGTAATGGGTGTCAAACATTGTCCCTGTCACAAAATGACTAGGGGAATTTGACTTTATACTAACTATCACAACATCGACCAAACATCAACCAACCAAGCATCAACCAACATGTGACCAATATGGAAAGAAGCAAATGGGGCAAATTTGCTCCTAATTGATGTGGACCTTAAATAATAATGCATGGATTAGGACTTATCATCTGTCTTCTCTTGAAGGCCATCCAGAACCTGAGCCCCTTAATGCCTTACATCTTTGACCATTATATTGTTAGTCAAGTGATCATTCACTTGAAATTTAACTTGAGCTCATCCCTTGAGCAACCCCTGTCATCCTCATTCCTATTCCCTTCTTTTCCTATAAACATTAGTTAATCCTTTTTGCATTAATGCTTTGTCCTATTAAAAGGGGAAAACCTTAAACCTCTATAGTCTAGTCCATGACTAAAACTTTAGTCCACAAAAACTTGGGATGCCTAACAAAAGGTCATAAAACTATAAATGTAGACTGCTCTCTCGAAGGACAGCTGCATAATTGTTGTAATTGATAGACTACTCCCTTAAAGGATAGCTATTCAAAGACATTCAACCATACAAAGCAAAATATAGACCAATCCATCGAAGGATGGCTATGCCCAAATCTTGCTATAAACAGCACACTCTCAGAAGCTTCCCACATCGATCAGCGTCACATATGACCATAAAACAAAACAACATCCCCACGTAGACTTCCTACATTGATCAGCCTACCAAAAAAAAATTGACTAATAAGCTATTAAGTCATGGACTTGTGTATAGTCGTTCTCAAGGTCACCTATAAAAGGGGCAAAGTTATCCTTGCTAAAAAATGCTACGCTATCCTCACATCTCACATCATCAAACCTATCACCCCAACATACTCAAGAGATTTTGAGCTCACTTAATGTCAAGTGATTCAAATACTTCTCTAACACCAACCAATCATCTACGACGTAATGCATGAACGGGGCTTTTGTTTGCAAAAACCTTATCTATGATGTCATTATAGTCCTTGTCAATGAAAGATCAATGCACCTTTCACTTCTTTTTACACCTTGGTCCCATACAACCAAATCAAAACCCAACCAAACAAACCAAACCTTTTTCAGACCACTAACATTAGCATAGCCTATTCACACTAGTTTCTATGGAAACCAATACACATGGAAACTATCGACCACACAATTTATGCCAAGCATAAACCATTACTTGCTGACACATAAACATATTCATTTCATTTTTAGCATACACCATCACAAATACAAAAAATTGCTAGGGATGAAAACCAACACAACCAATGTTACAGAATACCCCATCACAAAATATGGAAAAGGCTATAACATCATCATACCCTTCATCATTTCAAGCATGTACCATCAAACATATGGGACATGCTAACAGACACTAACCTGACCAAAATAACCTATCGACCTCTTTGACTCCTTCCTCCCTTTTAGGGAGAACTACATTGGCTTGAGGCCCTTGAAATAGGGGCTATGTAGGTAGAACTTAGTTGACACAGAGTCTTCTGGGGTTAGCTTGGCCATTTGCCCATTCGTCTCCCTAATGACATCAGCCATTCACTTTTTCATCTACCTGATGGACAAACCATATAACCTTTAACCATGACTTAACCTAGTCAAACCCAATCCATAATCAACTCTCTTCTTCCCTTTTGGGAGAACTACATTGGCTTGAGGCCCTTCAAATAGGGGCTATGTAGGTAGCACTCAGTTTACATGGGGTCTTCTAAGGTTAGCTCGACCATTCCTTCATCCGTCCAACTATCTATACCAACCCAAAATCATGACCAAACAATCAGCCCTAACACTGAATGAGTTACCTAAACTTCTCATGGGGCACATTGGAGATCACATACATCTCCCTGACCATAATACACACCATCTGAGATCATACCATGACTCAACTTGACTCGACCAATGACCTTGGAGATCACAACTATCTCCTCAACCCATGACCACTTTCAAGACAACTTTGCCTTGGTTGTTTTGATTGCATATATGCTACCTCACAAATAGTTAGCAAATTATATACAACCCACATTATGACCCTTACACGTATTTTCAGATCACACTCCAGTTGATCCTCAATATTTGTGACATTTTCATGTTTTCTAGGAGCACTTCCTAAGCTTGGGATACTTAGAACATGATGACCATTGGAGCTATAGCTTTGATCATTTAGCCCAATTAGCTATGAATAAATACTAGGACCATTTATTTTTATTTTACCACTCCTCAACCTTTGACTGTGACAATTTGACCTATCCATCACGTGAAGTGGTATATGCACAATCCCAACTATTGTAGCGTTCACACTCCAACTTCACCATACCCATCCACTACCTATCAAATTGGCACCTGATATCAGGTTACCTTCCCTCAACTCCCACTTTAAGGGGGAATACCTCATCCCATACTTGGGGCAACCTACACCTTATCCCATACCTGGGGCAACTTACTCCTATTTTTGTCTTGCAGTTCATCAAAACAACCAACAAGACAAAAAGGGGCAAATGTAGACACCAAAATAGTGTCAACTCCCCTTGGTCCCTTGCACACCTTTATTAAATTAAAATAACCTAATTATTTTAAATTAATGACATCACCCTAGACACCTAACCTTGGATTCCTCACCCTTAGACCATTTATCACCCTATGACTAATCATAAGTACCTAAGACCTATTCCAACTCTCTCACTAACCCCCACGCTTAATAAATCTGCCTTTGGACCGTTCACCAATGACAACTAAAATTGGCAAATGGAGGAATGGGCAAAAGGCTAAAAATAGCCTTTTTACCCATTCTCTAGCCATTGATGTCAATTACCCATTGGCTGACGTTGGTAGGATCACCGACATCGGTTGCTTAAAACTAAATTCTAACCTCGGCTCTTGGCAGGAATGTAAATTCTCTTAGACCATATCTAAATTCTCTTGCTCCTTGACTCTCTACATATCAAAGGCAAGCTTTAGGATGAGGCATTAGCATTCTATCATCACTCTCCAGGCTAAGAAACTCTACAAAATTCACTCCACACTGGATTGAAATGTTGCATGAGGTCTTCGGCATCAGCCATAACGGGAACAAGTCTTTTACACTTTTGGTTCTCCACCAAGAGCTAAGTATTCTTCTGGTTTATATTTTAGTATTTTTAAAATGCATTGGTAATTAGTCCATTGTCTATTTTTTAGTACTGTTGAGACCAAATCCAACTTTCTTCCTAGAGAGGTTGAAAAGCCTTCATTTTATCTTGACCCATTTTGACAACCTGTCCCCTACCTTTGTCCTTCCTAAGACTCTGTCCACTATCCTGCATCCCTACACAACCCTTTTGAATCTCCCAGACCATTTTGTTGACCATAGACATACCTTAAAACCCATCCAAGGCCCATTTCCCCGACTTACATCGACATCAAGGCCCATTGCCCCTACTGACGTCGATAGCCTAACTGACATCGGTAACATTGACCAACCGATGATGGCAGACTAACTGGCATCAGCGACTATGAGAGGTAGATTACAAGAATCAGGTATGCATTATCTATTTCTCTTCTTTAGCCTTTCATTATTTCTCTTTCTAGCAACACTCTTTTGTCAAATAAGTGGGCTGTCATCCCTCAAGGAAGTCTTTGCACTTCTGAGACTGAGCTTTGCTTCACAGTCCACCATATATCTATCTAACATTTTCTTTGTTTAAGTCTTTCTTATCTACAAGTGTCATCCTCTATAGCCAAAGAGGAGCTCCTTCAATCATCTAGATATGGTGTGTAACTTCATCTGGGTATCATCTAACCCCTGACCATTATCTTTAGTTTCTTATTTCTTCTGAATGTAAAAAGCGAAAATGAGTAGAAACAAATATATAAACATCCTAATCTAAACCCATAATCATAAAACATAAATCCATAATCTAATCTAATCCATGATCACATCAAATAAATCCATGATATACTAATTTAAATTCATGATCACAAAAATTAAAAATCCATAATCCAATATATTCCATTGCATTACATAAACACATAAAATCCCAAGCTAAATCCATGATCACGTATGTAGCCTAAATTTTATATTCAACGTATATTACTTTTTTTGGTAATAATAACCTAAAATATAAAAACATAAATAACATGGGATAAAAGAGATAATCAACTCAATAATAACACTCTTACCATCATTTTACCTCTTTATAGCTCCTCTCCAAGATTGTCCAATGGGTGTTTGATGAAAAACTGGAAAATGTTGGATTACATGTTTGATGTTGATAATGGCATCCAATGGATGATTGAGCTTGATAATGGCTTTTAATGGATGCAAGAAGGCTATATGGATACAAGATAATTGCAGTAATTTGATAGTTTTCCTAGTTAATTTGAAGGAGGGGTGAGCTTGGTTATATAGGCATGGAGGGAGAAATCAATAGCTCAAATTCAAATCTGAGCCATTAAGATCAATGGATAGGGATTTTTCATGGAATTTTTAATTCCATGGAGATCTCTAGATTTCTAGAGGAGGGACTAAAATAGAGGAGATTTATAGAATCCTCCAATTCTAAAAATCTCTTATTAGGGTTTAGGGTTTTAGGAGAGGTTAGAATAGGGTGGTATTTGGGTAGGTAGATTATTTTGTATTTTTAAATTGGCTAGTAGCTTAAGGAGTAGGTTAGTGGGTAAATAGGTTTTATTATGGGATTACTGAAGGGATTAATTTTTTTTGGGAAGGGATAAGGTTTTTAGGATGTAGGAATGGGATGTCAGACACTAGGATATTAGATAGGGAATGTAGTTATAGGCTAAATTAGCAAAAACTAACATAATTAGTAGAATTACTAGGGTGAGTAGATTTTAGTGCATACATTTTGCCCCTCTTTAAAATGGGATTTTAAGTGGATATAATGGGAAGGAGTAATGGTCTTTCCAAGAAGAACCATAATGGTAGATAGTGTCTAGAAAGAGTTAGTAGGGTATGATGCCCCCTCAAGGCATGCAGGGAGAACCGACCCAGATGCTCACTCAAACAAAACTCCTAGGGTGGGATAAGACCAAGATAATAATATGGGTTTGTAATGCCCCAAATAATTACTTAGCTATGGTTGGGATGCCCTAGGTGTTAAGAGGATAAATTAGCTCCAATTTGATGGGTTCTAGACAAATGACCAATGTCTAGACAAAGGATTTGATTGATAGGACAAAATTGATTGAGATGAGATGGGTTCAAGTCAGTGATGAATCCTATAGCAAGGATCCATGTTAAGGAAGGCTTGAAAATTAATAATAGAGATAACAGGGTTTAATTGATGATAAGATACTACTTTGTGTAAGATTTGTAGCGTATATGGACATGTGATTTTTAAGTGGCTAGTCTAGGGATAGGATGGGGATGAAGAATGACTATTGTCTGCACTATCCCTAGACATAAAAATGGGTCTGGGTGTTGCCTACATAGTCATAAAAGACCTCAAGCCAACATAGTTTTGATGGGAGATTAAGTGGGACCATAGGGGAGATGGAAATTCCATTCCTTAAATGATGTTATAAATGATTAGAGTTGACTAATGGGGACAATGAGAGAGTATGATGGGATTAGATGTAGGCTATGTTGGCAAAGGGATATTAGGGGTGTATAAGGCTAAGGATAGGGGATTAAAATAAGACAAAAGAGTCAATGTTAGGTCATTTGAGTATTTTATATTTTTTGAATTGGATCTCTAAGTTAAAAAAAACATAGATCAACTTCCCCAAGCTTCTCATCATGGTGAACAAGTGCAAGAGTTCCAGAGGGAGCCACATCCTAGACCACTAGTGAGTAATTGATCCCTAGGTTTATAATTTTGTGAATTTTTTGTTAGATTGTTAGCATTTTTATGGATTTTTAGAGAAAAATATGTGAGCCAAGTTACCTCAATAATATCATAACTGATGGCTATGCCCTCAGTCATGACATTGTCATCATGACTTGTGGCATTGTAGGGAGACTTGTGGTATTATAATACCATGAGTCTAGAGTCATGGTATTAAAATACCATGATTATAAATTCATGATATTAGAATACCTTGACTATAGATTCATGATTATATAATATCACAAATTAGGGATTAACAATTTTATGTAGTCATCGCTTAAGCAAAGTCATAGGTCATGACTTACGATTTTGTCAAGATTGCCTATTTAGGGTATATTGTGATTAACAGTTTTGTCATGGTTAGGAAAAATGGGTAAGTGTTAGTCTAGATGGTTGGTATTTTTTTTAGTTTTTTAAGAGATGTGGTTAGATATTTATGGTGGTTTGGTTAGATAGGATTTTGATTTAGAGATAATAAGATGGGAAATAGGTTGAAGTCTTAGGTTAGTTAGATCATGTTAGTGGGATGGGATCAGTGAAAGAGTGAGACTAGGGAGATAATTAAGTGAATTAGGGCTGGTTAGGAGTGAGAGCGGATAGTGAGATTAGGTGGAGAGGTAATAAGGGTAGTTAGATATTAGTATGATTAGGATTAGTAGGATTGGAGGAGGAGTAATTAGGGGTAATTAGGAGTCTTAGGTAAGGGTAATGGGGGTAAGGAATAGGATGATAGTAGAGGTAAATATTGTGGGTGTATAAGATTAGGTATGTATTAGGATAGGTTAGGTTAGGCATACACAAGTATGATGGATTGGATAGGAGGGGGATAAGAGTAAATTAGATGATTTATGCTAGATAGGAAAAACATTATATGGTAGATGGATTGATAGGTTGATTTTGACTGGTGTAAGAGGACCTAAGAGTGATGGCATCATGATCCTACCATTTGCTAGTGCTTCATGAGATGCATTTATTGACGGAGGTGGAGTTCAGTGTGTCAGAGTTGATTGAACTACATGATGTGTCTAAGATGTTAGTGATATGGATTAATCAGGCTCTTTCATAGTATTGGTAGAGTGATGGCAATTAAAGACTAGCATATTTCACTCCATGATAGGGGAGATGACTTTCACTCTTGAGGACGTATACCAAATTTTCCACCTTTTAATATAAGGAGAAAATATATATTAGAGGTTACATACTCTATCCTTGACACTATAGAGACTGGAAGGGGGATTAAAGGTGGGAGTTTGGGATAGGTATGTTCATATTGATAGGTGTCTTGTCAAGGGTATGATTAATCAAATGACTCTTTTGGTGATGTCTCTTATCATTAGCATTCTACTATTGGACAAGAGCATTCAGTGATTCCATTTGAGCTTGGGATATGTTGTAACTAACATGGTCTAGGATTTCAAAGTTTTTGCCTAAGGACCTATTGTTTTGGCACACTTGTATAGATAAATACACTTGGGTGCTTATATAAGGGTGGTGAGTTTGGGACCATCAGTGCTTCTACATGTCTAGAACTAAGAGAACATTAATATCCAATAGCCATTAGGGATTTTAACAACTTGGTAGCCTAACTAGATTATGTTTTTGGTTGGTATATTTTATTAAGAATATAATGAGGCCACACAAGAGAGATGCACTTCTATCAAGATGTTTTTGACAGTCTTCATCCATATCACATCACTTAAATGACCTACAAGGGCCTATAATTTGAATGGGATGATGAGGCTAAGGTGACATAGTTTATGTTGATGGAGTGTTATCTAACAAGGCAATGGGACTTGGTGATAAAGTGGTATAGGTTGGATCATATACAACATCAATTTGGATTTATTTAGGATGTACCGGGAGAGGAACATTTTTTTACTTAGAGCAAGCGGGAGAGGCCATAGTGGGGTAGGCTAATAGATAGGGCCAAGGCCCATATATATTATGAAGTTATTACCCCAGTGCCTTGGGACTTCTAGACACCTATTATGAATATGGGGGTTACTACCACATACACAACTTGGTGGAGATCAATGATTCCATTGAGATTGATTCATCTTAGGGTGGTAGTAAAATGAAGAGTGGTTAGGAGAGTGTTATAGGCATGTGATAGGATATTGAGGAGGATTACATAGGAACCTACTTAGGATGGACATGATAGACATGATTCTATGGATGTAGATAGAGGGGATGGTAATCAGATGATGGTAAAAAAATAAGTGGGGCCTCAAGTTTAGGCCCAAGTATAGGTTGGTTTATAGGTGAAGCCATAAGTGCAGACATAGGTTCAGACATAGGCTAGAGGTAGTGGTGGTAGAGATGGTGCAGGGCCTTCTTAGTAGTCATTATTAAAAAGTGACCTAGCTTTGTTTGCCCAATTTTAGATAGAGATACAAGCTTACCTATCAGAGATTACTAGGATTACACATGAGAGAGATCAGTTGTAGGCTCAAGTATAGGTTTCTATAATGTAAAAAGATGGGAAACTAGTATAGGTACAAGTGGTATGGTTACAGGCACAGCTCACTATATCATAGGCATAGATTTATACCTTGTAGAGCTAGATTCAGAGTAGGGATACATAGATTATTATTTTTTAGTACCAGATTATGCAGATGTAAGCATAGATTCATACCCTGATAGGAGAAGTGGAGATGTCGAGAAGAATAAGGATGAGGCCAATCATGTGATGTTGGGATGGAAAATGTGATGAATAACATTATGAGATTGACCCATGAGGCACAGTATTATAGGATGCTATAAGAGGTAGTAGTGTTGATTGAGTGATGTGTTCCATCTTTTTGGACTAATTCATCATAGTCAGTGCATCATCCATCTAAAGGACCACCAGAGCCATGGCCATGAGATGTGAGATGTATGTATAGGGTATTTCTCATATTATATCTCATTCTTTCCCCATGGGCCCACATATTATATCTTATTTTTTGACATGGACTCCATGTGGACTATCGATAGTATTTATTTATATGATGATGTGTAGTTTATTTTGATGCATTAATGATGAAGTTATCATATTTATGCTATTTTGTGATGTGATTTTTATTATGAGATGATGTGATGTATATATTTTTACATGATTTTTTCTATGATATGAATACATGTATGATGCTTAGATGTGATGTTAGATGTACTATGGTTATGACATTGATGATGTCTAAATGAGACAATCTGATGGATATGTGTGCTTATGAATTTGTAAAGTGGATTTATATGGTTATGTGATGACATATGGATGATGATTAATGACTCAAATGGGAAATAATTTTGTTATTTTCATATGCTTATTGTAATGTGGGATGTATTATGGATTTGATTTATATGTTTTAGCTATGTGATGTGATGATATATAGTGTGATGAAATGGTAGATATAAACCAATATGTTTAATGATAGATTAATCCCTTTCAATTCATTATGTTTCAAAATGTAGGTTTGTGTAGGAATATTCCTACACCATGGGGGCAGGATAATGATGGGATGGGATATGAGGATGTTTTCGTTGGGATAGAGATAGGTTAGATGGGATTGGGATAGTTGGGATAGGACAAGGGATAGAACTAGGTCAATGGGATTGGTGATGTATTTGGAAGAAATCAAAATATTTGAAATCCATTTTTAATATTTCATTGGTAGGTAAATATATGACATATCACATGAATAATTCATAGACACTTTAAATATTTAGTGTGTAAGGGAACTCTGTTGAAAATTAGTCTTTCCTGAAATGAATTTAGGGACCATTTAGACCATCATTATTCCCAAAAAGTTAAAAAAATGAAATGTATACAAACTTAGTAATTAAACAATATTATGTAATTAATATGTATATGATTAACTAAATAACCATACACACTCAAAACAAGCACACAATCACACAAGACAACCTGATGATAATAATGACTAGGGATACAAACAAGGATAAATGGATAATGATGTGATTAAAAAATGATTATAGACAATGGTTTTAATGATGATCAGAGTCTATGTACACTATGTGTGTAGTGCCCAAAATTATTATGTTTGGTACAAGTTTCTAACTAAAGTCAAAAGTGACCAGTTATAGGGGTTAGGATGATCCCTCAAGATTTAGTATCATAATGTATGCAACACCCCATGATAAGAAACCTTATTTTTAACCCTTCCATAATTAAAAATTTAGTGGGAAGGTATGAACCATGATCTTATAAATAGCAAGGAATAAACGGTGATGGAATTCATCAAGGCTAAAAGGAGACATGCTTGTCAGAGAGGATATGATAGAGTGATAGGATAGGAGATGGTGATAAGGATGTGACAAGACTTTGGGCATATATATATATATATATATATATATATATATATATATATACACACATATATATATACACATATATATATATATATACATATGCATATATATATATATATATACATATGCATATATATATACATATACATATATATATATATATATACATATATATACATATACATATATATACATATATATATATATATATGGATAAGTGAATCTAGAGGTTTTCACCATCAAACATTTTCATTACTCAAAAAACCATGTCATCTGCCTTAATGTAAAAACATTTATCTCTTATTGCTTCATAAATACTTGTGATTTATGCCCACTAATAAGACCAAGGTCAGGATTATTTTACCATAATGTTGGGAACCAATTTTCATCATGGTACTTGTTAAGGTGCTAGAAGACTGGTTTTCACCATTGGATGGATTTGTTTTTTGTTTTTTGTTTTTTTTTACTTATTGGAATTTTGGGAATTTGTGATGGAGTAGAGAAAGGTGATGGAATAGGAAAGGGTATGCCCCCAAGAGTGGGGACTCATAAATAGAGGATGGTGGAGCCTGTCAAGTGTATAAACACTTTAGATGTATGATATTCATTGGATCATCAAGTTCTTCACCATCTAATGTGGCTAATTTATAGGATCATAATCCAAACGTGGAAATTATGATGTATGGACCAATCCAATTGGACTCAAAATTTCCCTTCTTATCCATGTTAGCATTAGTGTTTTTCTAATTCTCCTTTAAGACTAGGTCACCAACCTCAAATTCCCTAGACTAGATTTTCTTATGATATTAGCCTTTCATTTTATTATGATATGCTTTCAAGAGATTGAGGGCCTTTTGATGCTTCTCATCTAGGAGCTCCAATTCTTATGATATTTCTTGTCTAATATTATGATCAATGGTAATTCCCCTTAATAAAATTCATAGGGAAGGAAGATCTACTTCTACAATAAAAATTTCTTATGTTCCATATAATAAGGCATATAGAGTGGCCCCAGTAGGTGTTCAAAAAATCATGTGATAAGACCAAAGGGTTGAATGTAATTATAGGTGTCAATTTATACCTACTTAATTGATTATTTTCTTGAGAATTTTGATGAGGGTGTTTCTACTCATTTTTGTTTTTTATATTCAGAAGAAATAAGAAACTAAGGATAATGGTCAGGGGTTAGATGATACCCAAATGAAGTTTCACACCGTATCCAGATGATTGAAGGAGCTCCTCTTTGGCTGTGGAGGATGACACCTATAAAGAGAATAAGACTAAACAAAAAAATGTTAGAGATAGATATGGTGGCCTGCCAAGCGATATGCTCAGTCCCAGAAGTGCAAAGACTTCCTTGAGGGATGAAAGTCCACTTATTGACAAAAAGATTGATGCTAGAAAAAAAATGGTGAAAGACTAAATCAAATAAATAGAGGTAATGCGTACCTATATTCTATTATCGATCTGTCACAGTTGTCAATGTCAGTTAGTCTATCAGTGTCGATTGGTCAGTTGTCAACATCAGTTAGGTTGCCGATGTCGATAGCGGCAATGGTCCTTAGACGGGTCTCAGGTTTGTGTCTATGGTCGACAGAGGGAGTCTGGGAGTTAAAAGGGTTTGTGCAGGGTTGTAGGGAGACAAATAAGGTCTACAGAAGGACAAAGGTAGATGATAGGTTGTCAAAAAGGGTCAAGATAAAAGGAAGGCTTTATAGCCTCTCCAGGAAGAAAGCTGGGTCTGGTTGAAGGTCAGGTCTGGTCTAGTAGTATTTAGAGATAGCAAATTGACTAATTACTAATGTGTTCTAAATACTAAAATGAAAGGCAGAAAAAATACTTAGCTCTAGTGAGATGAAGAACCAAGGTGTTGAACGCTTATGCCTGTTATAGCTGATGTCCAAGTCCCTGTATAATGCTTCAACTCAATCTAGAGCAACTGGTGTAGAGTCTCTATGGCCAAGGGAGTGTTAGTTGAAGTCTGATGTCTGTTGATGTCTCAGAGTCTGAGAGGAAGAGAGAGAGAGATAACCAAATTTAAGTGAGAGAGAGTCCCAAAAATTATTGATAAGTGTTAAGGCATTAACTTTGCATTAGATGTTGGTTTATGTAACTGATGTCAGTGATCCCATCAGCGTCAGCCGATAGTTGACTGACATCGGTGGGTGGAGAATGAGTAAAAGGGCTAAGAACCTTGTTCTCTATCCACCAAGTGCATAGTCTATTGGAGAATTGTCAAAGGTCAGGCTAAATATCCATGAGATTTGGTTAGGGAATAAATAGGGGGTGATAATAAGTCTTAGGTGAGTCATGGGGTGAGAAATGGTCCAAGGGCGAGGTGTCCAAGGTGATGTGTCTTGGGTGAGGTGTCAAGGGGTGATGTCTAGGTGATGTCATTAATTTAAAATAAGTAATTTATTTTAAATTAATGAAGTGTGTAAGGGTCCAAGGGGAGTCGACACAATTTTGGTGTCTACATTTTCCCCTTTTTGTCTTGTTGGTTGTTCTTGATGAACTGCAAGACAAAAATAAGGAGTTGTTGCCCCAGGTATGGGATGAAGGTATGGGATGATGTCCTTTTTGTCTTGTTGGTTATTTTGGTGAACTGCAAGACAAAAATAGGAGTAAGTTTCCCTAGGTATGGGATGAGGTACTCAAGAATGTTTTTACTCATTTTTATTTTTTATATTCAGAAGAAATAAGAAACTAAAGATAAATGGTCAAGGGTTAGATGATACTCGAATGAAGTTGTGCACCGTATCCAAGCGATTGAAGGAGCTCCTCTTTAGATGTGGAGGATGACACTTATAGAGAGAAAGAGACTCAAACAAAGAAAATGTTAGATATAGATATGGTAGACTACCAAGCGATATGCTCAATCCCAGAAGTGTAGACTTCTTTGAGGGATGACAGTCCACTTATTGACAAAAAGATTGATGCTAGAAAAGAAATGGTGAAAGACTAAACAAAAGAAATAGAGGTAATGTGTACCTATATTTTGTTGTTAGTCTATCACAGTTGCTAATGTCAGTTAGTCTACCGACTTCGATTGGTCAGTTGCCGACGTCAGTTAGGCTGCTAACGTCGATAGGGGCAATGGTCTTTGGATGGGTCTGAGGGTTATGTTCGTGGTCGATAGAGGGATTCTATGGGTTTAAAAGGGTCTGTGTAGGGTTGTAGGGAGATAAATAAGGTCCATAGATGGACAAAGGTGAATGATAGGTTGTCAAAAAGGGTCAAGATAAAGGGAAGGCTTTATAGCCTCTCTAAGAAAAAGCTGGGTCTGGTTAAAGGTCAGGTCTAGTCTGGTAGTATTTCGAGATAGCAAATTAACTAATTACTAATGTGTTCTAAATACTCAAATGAAAGGCAAAAGAAATACTTAGCTCTGGTGAGATGAAGAACCAAGGTGTTGAACACTTGTGCTTGTTACGACTGATGTCTAGGTCCCCGTGCAATGCTTTAGTTCAATTTGGAGCGACTGGTGTAGAGTCTTTATGGCCAAGGGAGCGTTATTTGAAGTCTGATGTCTATTAATGTCTCAGAGTCTAAGAGGAAGAGAGAGAGAGAGAGAGAACCAGATTTGAGTGAGAGAGAGTCCTAAAAATGATTGATAAGCACTAAGGCATTAACTCTGCATTAGATGTTATTTTATGTAATCGACATCAGTGATCCCACCAGCATCGGCCGACAGTTGACCAATGTCGATGGGTGGAGAATGAGTAAAAGGGCTAAGAAGCCCGTTCTCCATCTGCCAAGTGCATAATCCATTGGAGAATTGTCAAAGGTCAGGCTAAATACACATGAGAGTTGGTTAGGGAATAAATAGGGGGTGAGAATAAGTCTTAGGTGAGTCATGGGGTGAGAAATGGTCCAAGGGTGAGGTGTCCAAGGTGACATGTCCTAGGTGAGGTGTCAAGGGGTGATGTATAGGTGATGTCATTAATTTAAAATAAGTAATTTATTTTAAATTAATGAAGTGTGTAAGGGTCCAAGGGGAGTCGACACAATTTTGGTGTTTACATTTGCCTTTTTATCTTATTGGTTGTTCTTGACGAACTAAAAGACAAAAATAAGGAGTTGTTGCCCCAAGTATGGGATGAAGGTATGGGATGAGGTCCTTTTTGTCCTATTGGTTATTCTGGTGAACTGAAAGAAAAAAATAAGAGTAAGTTGCCTCATGTATGGGATGAGGTACTCCCCCTCAAAGTAGGAGTTGAGGGAAGGTAACCTGAAGTCAATTGCCAATTTGATAGGCAATGGATGAATAAGGTGAAGTTGGAATGTGAATGTTGCAAAAGTTGAGATTGCACGTATACCACTTCACGTGATAGTAGGTCAAATTTTCATAGGTAGGGTCAAGGAATGCTAGAATCAATGTAACCGAGCCCCAGCATTTAGTCATAGATGATTAGGTTAAATGATCATAACTATAGCTCCAATGGTCATCATGTTCCAAGTATCTCGAGCTTAGGAAGTGCTCTCAAAAAACATGAAAATGTCACAACTAGTTGGGATCAACTGGAGCATGATCCAATACTTATGAGGGTCATAATGTGAGGTGCAGACAATTTTGCTAACTATTCATGAGGTAGCATACATGCAATCAAAACAACCAAGGCAAAGTTGTCTCAAAAGTGGTCATGGTCTGAGGAGATAGTCGTGATCTCCAAGGTCATTGGTCGAGTCGAGTTGAGATATAAGTGATCTCAAAGGATGTTGTTGTGGTCAGGGAGATATATGTGATCTCCAATGTGCCCCATGAGAAGTTGAAAGTGACTTCTACATTGTCAGGGCTGGTTGTTGTGCATGATTTTGGACTAGGTTTAGTCATGGTTAAAGGTTATATGGTTGGTCCATCAGCTTGATGAATGAACGAATGTGGCTAAGCTAACTCCAGAAGATGTCATGTCATCTGAGTGCTACCCACATAGCCCCTATTGTGTGATGTCCCTTACTTAGGGGCTCTTTTTTCTCTACAAAAGCTCTAATACCACTGTAATGTCCCTTACTTAGGGGCTCCTTTTTCTAAGCATAAAGCTCTGATACCACTATAATATCCCCTTCAAATAGGGAATATAGAAATACAAACAGTTTTGAATAAAGATACAATCTTGTAGAATAAATTTAGATAAATAATAAACCATAGTAAATCTCTTATCTACCAATCAAATATCTTATCACTTGTTTAGATAATTACAATTACAGTCCTTTCTCATACATATAAAAGAATATTAAAATTTGGTCTTAAAACCCTGATCTCTCACAAATATGGAAATGAAAGCTGATTTCTAGGCATCTCGGCCTACTGTGACGAACACACAGTCATCGGCATTGATTGATATATTGCCAACATCAATCTCTATCAGCCCTTCCCTGTCGACATCGGTCTTTAGTCTGCTAATGTCAGTCACTAGGGATCTTTGCCTGTCGAGGTTGGTATCTGCGTGGATCTGTACGGACCTATACGGACTTTTTATGGCCGCCAATTAAGCACAACCTGTCTATTTTCAACCCCTAATCTAAAAATATATGGCTCTAATACAGAAGATCTCTATCTGTATAATTTATTAAATCAAAAGCTAAATAAAGAAATACCTAAAATACTTTGATAACTTCTATGTGAAGTTATCTCTCAAATCTATAAACCTCTGTGATAACTTTTGTATGAAGCTATCTCTCAATTTGGCAATAAATTAGCTGATATCTCATAGCCTCTGAATCACACACAATGAAGAGTTGATGTTCTCCACTACAATGGACTCTTGGAACCCTTGGCTCAGTCTTCACAGAAGAATTCTTTAATATCAAAAATCAATAATCAATGCATAATCAATAATGGCCTCCATGAGAAACCCTTATACCCTCAAAAGATGTGCTTGCCCTAATTAGGGTTTTCTTAAATTAGAATTAGGGTTTCTAATTAAAAATAGGCTAAATAATTAATATTTGATTAAATCAATCAAATATTAATATCTCCCTCAATATACGTCCGATCTTCGAACCACCTGAAGCTGGTGAATTAGGGAGTGATTCTGCACATGACCCTACCAAAATAAAGGTGCTCCACTGCATGTCAAATATCCCTAAATAATAGGAGCTCAGGCCAACTATCTAAAATAACTTGAATGAAAGCCAACTATAGGAATTCTACAAACCAGAGCCAAGCCAATCTCCATCATGACCCTCTATCCATCCTATTAGCCTATGAAGGCTGCATAATAGGCTAATCATCAAGTCTGTCAATGTCCATGAAAAAGGGGACATGACAATCCACCCCTCTAAAAATTGCTTGTCCCCAAGCAATCTCAAAATAATGAACCACTCGATCCACCTGGATCCCAAATGTAGTTATGCTCTGCACTGCTATAAATCAATTAAAGTTCTTGCAATATCATCAAAAGTAAATCAAAGAGGAATCGATAATCAAACTAGCAAATGAAACTCAACCAAACTCCAAGATTACAAATACCATAGTCAAGAACCCATGAGAAACAAACTCTCAGAGTATTATAACCAAAGTAGAATGGACAACTCAAACTACCAATTCCATCTACAAAAGATGGTGTCAATCCATTCCATAACTGATCTCTCTGTAATAGTGGCACAACCAACTATACCACACTGTCATCTATGTGAGAAGAATCAATCTGGAGACTTGACTCCACTGGTATGCCAAACTCATCAGGACCAGGTACTCTTAAATCCTAAACATGTGTGTTTACCTCAACAACATGCTCCTCATCAGTAGCTACAAAAACATACTCATCACCAATACTCAATGTACTAACCTCTGAGTATACCTCCACACTCTGAATGCAAGCATCAGACTCATCCTTATCTAACTCTGAAGAAGCTGCTGCTAAAAATATCTCATCATCATAATCTCTAGCTCCCTCATCATCTGAAACTAACTGAGAGTCTGAGTCCCCATGACTAAGCTCATCCACATGTCTCTCAGAATCCTGGTGAGCCACCTTCATTACCTCTACCTTAGGCTCTGAAGCCTCTACCTCTGACTCCTTAGAACTATCATGCTGTTCAAAATCTTTGGATTTCAAATCCTCATAATACTCCCATATCACATGATATGCTTTGCCCTTAGGCCTCAAATAATAATTATGATTGGCATCATATGGGTTTTATAGTATAAGCAAAGCTTCCTCCGGCGTAGACCGTTAAGAGCCTCTCGATCCAAAGGTGGTGATGCTGGGTTGGCCTTTGAATCATTCTTAACAAACGTAGGCCATGTTGGCCTATCAGCAATCCTAGAATGGGTCAATTGTGGTATCCGATTAACAGTAGCACCCCTGTTATCTCTTTGCTCCCCATTCTATCAAACAGATGTGTTCATCCTCTCTACCAGAGTAGTGAGTGTTTGAAGTGCCTATCTCATCTGCTGCTGGCCTGTAACCATAGCTCGATAGAATTCTTTGGTGTCCTAATCATCATTATGTCTGTCACTCATGGTGACTTTGTTGATTCAATCTACCCACTCTACCCAATAGGATGGCAGGTCATTAGCTCTGATCTACCCAACAAGATGGCAGGAATTTGGCTCTGATACCACTGTGATGTCCCTTATTTAGGGGCTCCTTTTTCTCTATGAAAACTCTGATACCACTGTAATGTCCCTTACTTAGGGGTTCTTTTTTCTAAGCATAAAGCTCTGATACCACTGTAATATCCCCTTCAAATAGGGAATATAGAAACACAAACAGTTTTGAACAAAGATACAATCTTGCAGAATAAATTTAGATAAACAATAAACCACAGTAAATCTCTTATCTACCAATCAAATATCTTATCACTTGTTCAGATAATTATAATTACATTCCTTTCTCATACATATAAAAGAATATTAAAATTTGGTCTTAAAACCTTCATCTCCCACAAATCTAGAAATGAAAGCTAATTTTTGGGCGTCTCAGCCTGCTGTGACGAACACACAGTCATCGGCGTCAGTCGATATACTACTGACATCAGTCTCTATCAGCCCTTCCCCGTCGACATCGATCTTCAGTCTGCCGATGTCGGTCACTAGGGATCTCTGCCTTCCAAGGTCAGTATCTACGTGGATCTGTATGGACCTATATGAACTTTGTACGACTACCAATTAAGCACAACTTGTCTATTTTCAACCCCTAATCTGAAAATATATGGCTCTAATATAGAAGATCTCTATATATATAATTTATTGAATCAAAAGCTAAATAAATAAATACTTGAAATACTGTGATAACTTTTGTGTGAATTTATCTCTCAAATCTATAAACCTCTGTGATAACTTTTATATGAAGCTATCTCTCAGTTTGGCAATAAATCTGCTGATATCTGATAGCCTCTGAATTGCACACAATGAAGAGTTGACGTTCTCCACTACAATGGAATCCTGGAACCCTTGGCTCAGTCTTCACAAAAGAATTCTTCAATATCAAAAATCAATAATCAATGCATAATCAATAATGGCCTCCATGAGAAACCCTTATACCCTCAAAAGATGTGATTTCCCTAATTAGGGTTTTCTTAAATTAGAATTAGGGTTTCTAATTAAAAATAGGCTAAATAATTAATATTTGATTAAATCAATCAAATATTAATATCTCCCTCAATATACGTCCGATCCTCAAACCGTCTGAAGCTGGTGAATTAGGGAGTGATTCGACACATGACCCTACTAAAATAAAGGCACTCCACTGCATGTCAAATATCCCTAAATAATAGGAGCTCAGGCCAATTGTCTGAAATAACCTGAATGAAAGCCAACTATAGGAATTCTAAAAACCAAAGCCAAGCCAATCTCCATCAAGACCCTCTATCCATCCTATTAGCCTACGAAGGCCACATAATAGGCTAATCATCAAGTCTGTAAATGTCCACAAAAAAGGGGACATGAAATATTGTAAGGGGCATCAGACCAATGTAGTTCAAAAAAAGGGTCCAAGTGGTCGATAGTTGGTCAGGTTAGAGATGTCAGCGTTTCCCATATGTGTGATGGTACATGCTTGAAATGATGAAGATATGATCATGTTACAGCCTTTTCCATATTATGTGATGGTGTATTCTATAACATTGGTAATGTGGTCTTTCATCCCTAGCAATTTTCCATGTTGGTGATGGTGTATGCTAAAAATGAATTGTAGATGATGTTATAGCCTTTTCCATATTGTGTGCTGCTGTATTCTATAACATTGATTGTGTGTGGGCGATAGTTTCCATGTGTATTTTTTTCCATAGAAACTAGTGTGAATGGGCTAAGTCATGTTAGTGGTCTGAAAAAGGTTTGGTTTGGTTTGGTTGGATGTGACCAAGATGTATAAGAAGTGAAAGGCATGTT
The DNA here is from genome assembly GCA_037957365.1 of Torreya grandis. Classification (NCBI taxonomy): domain Eukaryota; kingdom Viridiplantae; phylum Streptophyta; class Pinopsida; order Cupressales; family Taxaceae; genus Torreya; species Torreya grandis. Next base: position 4,056,351 of record JARHVA010000623.1, read on the forward strand.
GTTCTTTCATTGACAAGGACTATAATGATAGCATAGATAAGGTTTTTAGAAACAAAATCCCCATTCATGCATTACGTCATTGACCATTGGGTTATGTTACAGAAGTATTCAAATCACTTGACATTAAGTGAGCTCAAAATCCCTTGAGTATGTTTGGGTGATAAGTTTGATTATGTGAGATGTAAGGATAGGGTAACCCTTTTTATAGTAGGGACAACTTTGCCCCTTTTATAGGTGACCTTGAGAACGACTATAGACAAGTCCATGACTTAATAATTTGTCAGTCATTTTTTTTTTTGGGATTGATCAATGCGAGAAGTCCACTTGGGAATATTGTTGTGTTTTATGGTCATGTTGTGATGTGTATGTATCAAAATTTGGTCATAGCCATCTTTCAAGGGAGTGGTCTATATTGTGCTTGTTGTATGTTTGGATGTCTGTGAATAGCTATCCTTTAAAGGAGAAATCTATTTTATTAGTGTAATGATGTAGTTGTCCTTCGAGGGAGCAGTCTACATTTATAGCTTATGACCTTTGAATAGGCATCCCAGTTTTATATTTTTATTTTTGACTGGACTTTTGGTCATGGACTTGACTATAGAGGTTTAACAGTTTCCCTTTTATTAGGACAAAGCATTCATGCTTGACAAAAGGGTTGAAAGGAATAGGAATGACAATGATGGGGGCTGCTCAAGGGATGAGCTCAAGTTAAACGTCAAGTGAATGATTACTTGACTAACAGTAGAATGGTCATAGATGTAAGGCATTAAAGGGGTTCAGGTTCTGGTCAGTCCTCGAGAGAAGATAGATGATAAGTCCTGATCCATGCATTATTATGTGAGGTCCGAGTCAATTAGGAGCAAACTTGCCCCATTTGCTTCGTTCCAAATTGGTCACATGTTGGTCATTGTTGTAGGCAGGTTTTGGTCGATATTGGTTGTGAAGTCAGTTAGTATGATGTTGGTTAGTATGTTGTTGGCATTTGGTACAATGCCAAACATAGTTGTTGTAGTCTTGGTTGATAGTGGGCCAATAATAGCCCAGGCAAAGGATGCGCTTGGCAACAAAGTTATTGCTGAAATGTCCCCCACAAGTCCTATCCTGGACTTGTTTGATGACATGGGAAGACTCAGTGGTTGTTAGGCATTGGATAAGGCGGTTGTCTTGACCTCATTTGTAGAGATGTCCCCCCAACATAGTGTAGCGAGCAGTGTTTTTGATAAAATCTTGTTATACATTACTAGAGAGGTTGGGAGGCATGATAGAATATGTCAAGTAGTCCACAAATCGCTTATACCAAATGTCATGTGGACTAGAGAGGATAGGAAGAATTTCCCCTAGTGATGTTGGTCGAGACATGTCCAAGATAAAAATCTTGGGTTGTGTTGGTTGAGAGGTCTTGATGAATAATGGATATGTCAAAGGTGTAAAAGTCTGGTATTTTCCTTAATTCTTCACAGCTTGGGGCCTAATGGCCACATCAATTATGTTAATTTCAAATAAAGGAGTGGATGGTGGTAAAGGGACCATAGTCTTTTATGGGGATCTTGATTTAGGTGAAGAGGTTTGGGAGGCATAGGATGGTGTCAAATTTTTGTCAAAAGAGTGGTCAGAAGAAGCCTCAATGTGAGGGGTGTCCTTTTTCAAGTGTTGACGAATAACAACCTTAAGGGCACAGCAATGCTTAGTATCATGTCCAGGTGTGTGATGATGCCAGCAAATTTCAGTGTCATCAAACCAAGATGGTTTTGATCTGAGAGGTTGATATGGTTTAATAGGCAAAAGAGTGATGCTAGATGACTGCAACAATTGGCATAACATCGAAGCATAGGATCCCCTTAATGGATTTGTGCTTCTTATTGTAGTTGCGGTTGACAACTCCTTTTTAGGAGTTGTTTGGGGAGTTTGTCGTATCATCTTTGTGGTTGGTGGCATGGCCACACGTGTATATGGCACTTGTTTGATGAGAGGTGATGGATGTTTTAGAGGAAGTGTGTTTTTGGTGGGTAAAGGGTGTAATGGAGACAATTTGCCTCTGTGAGGTGTTGGAGTTGGGAGCACTCCTTTTAAGGTGGATGGGTGTGGGCCCAAAATAGAGGGTGATGATGATGGTGGGGGAGGAGTCCTCCAATGTGGTTTAGTAGCCTTCTTTGGTTTAATGTGAGGACCATTATTGTGCAAGGCGAGGTTCAAGTCTACCTTCACTTCTGGGTAAGTGAGGTTTGATATAGGGCGAACACTGAGAGATTTAATCTATTTCAGCAGAGTAGATGCCTATGAGGTTTTAGATGAGGTTGTGTGTTTTTCTCTCAATAGATAAGGGATTAGATATTTTGGCTCTTCAGTTGGGTAGAGCGTAGGAATGGTCATGGCTTTTGCATGTGGTTGAATAGCGGGGAAGGTATGATCCCCCATTGATGATGAGAAGGATGAGGGTGAGGCAGCCAGTGTTGGTGCCATCAAATCATCCTCCAATATGGGAGAGGTCAAAGTAGACTCTCCCACATGTGAAAGTGGGTTGGATAGAGGACAAATAGAAGAAGAAGGCTCTTCTACCTATGGTGGACAAATAGGAGAAGAGAGTTCTTCTACCTGTGGTGGAAAAATAGGAGAAGAAGGCTCTTCTACCCATGGTGGATAAATAGGAGAAGAAGGCTCTTCTACCTATGGGAGAGGTTGGTTAGAAACCATGTTGACCATGTGTATATTACGCTCTTGAAGGTCATCAACTATGGTTTGAATGTTATGCTAACTGGGGGGATGGTTAGGGAATGGTTGTCTAAAGATGTCTATGTTTTGGTTAGCTGGCGCATTAGGGTTATCCAAAACAAGATCTCCATTGTCTAACATGTCTTGTATAATGTTTTTAAAGCTTTTACAATTGTCTATGTCATGACCCTTGACACGGTGATAATTACAAAATTCATTTTCCCTATACCAGGTAGGGATGGCTTTTGACGGGTCAAATTGGGGTGGTTAAATTTGAGGGAGATTGACGACCCCCTGCTTGACTAGTTTATCCAAGATGGAAGCATATGATTCTCTTATTGGAGTATATTGACACTGTACATGCCATTATTAGAATTGTCTTTTGATTTAGTCTGATGTGGAAGGCTGAGATTGGTTGGTTGTTGTTGAAGATGATGGTCTAAGGACCATAGTGTTTACCACTCCTTTGGACTTGGAATGGGAAGAAGAAGGTTTGGAAGATGGTCATTAGATTTTGTGTTACTACATAATTTGACCTTATCTTCTTTGATAGCACAAAATTCAAGCTTTTTGGCCATAGTGAAAGCTTCATCAAATGTGCAGAATGTTTGGACCCGTAAAGTGGATGAGATGTGCTTGGCACATGCTCTTGAAAAGAGCTCAATGAGCTCAGTTTGAGGTAGTGAGAAGGAGAGTTGGTTGATCAAACCCCTCCAACAAGCGACGAAGTTAGCTATTAACTCATCATCGAATTGTTTAATAGAATAGAGGTCTATAATAGAGACCTTCTTAGTGATGTTGATTGAAAAGTGGTTAAGGAATAGTTGGGCGAGTTGAGTGAAGGAAAAGAGAGAATGAATGGTAATAGAGCTATACCAATCAAGGGCAGCCCCCAAAAGTGACATGGGGAATGTCTGAAGTAATAACACATCATCGTGTGCTATGAGGTAACAAGTGTGTCTAAATGCTCATAGATGTTGTTGTGGGTCCTCTTTACTCTGAAATTGAGTAAATTTGGGGAGTTCCCACTGGTTAGGATATGGTCGAATAGGCACCGAAGGGTGAATGGGTCTATTGCATATTTGTTCATATGAAATAACATTGCTTGAACTAAAAATAGATGTCTCAAGGTTAGACATCTTATCCATCAGCATCTTAATTAGATCGACTGGTGGATTGGTAGGTGGAGCACCCCCTAGGTTGTAAGGTACCTGGAAGGCATTAGGAGGGGCATATGACATACTTGGTTGCACTTATATAGGTGCAACATATTGGTAGTTCATCATGGGAACTGATGTAGAGGTCAAGGGGGCTTATGTCGTGAAGTTGGAGGGCACAAGTTGACTAGATACCACCAAAGGTGGTTGAATGGCGACATTGGTAAAAGGATAGGTAGCCACTCCCATGTTTATGGGCACAAGAGTGGGTGGAGTAAAGACAATCAAGTTATGATAAGAAGTAGAACTTGGTTGAATTGGTTGTGGTTGAGGGAGTAAGAAAACCCCGGTGGAAGTAGGTCCATAAATAGGTGAGGAGGCCAAATCTTGAGTATTGGCCATGGTCGGGTTAATAGTTGAGGTAGTGGCTTGAATGGTCATAGGTTGGGTAGCGGACACTGTCGATATCATTGCCACTTCAGTTAAGGAGGTTGGCATCGCATAAATAGGGGTACCTAAAGGATCTTGCACTTGGATTCTCATGAGATAGTGTTGGAGAGCCTTGACATTAAGGTCAAGTAATCTCTCAAAGTCTTGATCCCCTTCGGGAACAATTGAAGGTTAATTGGGGGTTGGTTGGATAGGAGTACACTCAGTATCTGACGTATACTCCATTAAGGGACTTGTTATGAAGGGCAAAAGTGGAAGTGGTTGTTGCAATGCATGGTCAATAAGAGTTTTGGTTTGACGGTGTGTCAAATCCATCCAAGGAAAAGAGGGTCTAGGTTCCAAAAACTATATGTTTCAATTTCAAAAAACTAAAAGGGATGTTTTATAGTAAGAAAGTCAGGTTTTAAGCTTGCTGTTTTGGAAAAAGTTTGTTGATAGTGACCGACGTCAGTTGAGAAACCGATGTTAGTGAAGATAAGTTGTCGGCATCGGTGGAAAAACTGATGCCGGTGAGTAAAAGTTGCTGATGTCGATTGAAAAATTGATGTTGGTGTCTGTGTGTTTCTAGAAACTCAAAAAATTAAAAGTTTTTGGAAGAAAAAGAAAGCTCTAAGTTGTTTAAGAACTCAAAATAATGCATCCTTACTAGCTCAAAAAACCAGATAAAAATAGCAAAAGTGATGAAGGGAAACAACCTCTAAATGTTAAATTCCTAAGAATAGAATTTTAGAATTGTGGTGGCTTATGCCTTAGACGAATGTGTTAGAAGTTTGGCTTTTAGAACATGTACTAAAAAAGGCAGTCTAAAGCTGGTTTTGGGTTATGTTTTGGTCCTCAAAATCTATATTAGGTTCCATATGTGGCCTGGTGCTAGGAGTTTGCTCCCCTCACTTCACGAGCCCAGAGCTAAGCTGGGTCACTTAGCCAATATATACTTCCCCTATAGTGTATACTCTATCAGAGAACAGAGTGGGTCCTCCCCTTGGTTGTGAAGTCCAAGTAGGATCACCAGGAAGGGTAAGGTATCCGCTAGGTGGTGAAATCCTACTCAGGCCTTGTCTCAGGTATGTTATATGTTTGATTTTGTGAATGTGATCTGGTCATGTAACATATGTGCACTATGATTTATTCATAATGTGGTTAATTACTAGATGAGCTAAATATGCATTTAAGTAGGAGTGAATTGCATTTAATCTTTAACCCAAATTGAAATGTTTATTCAGATGCAGACAAGTGGGAAAAGGTTTAAGAGCATGAATTTCAGTACTCTAAGATGCAAAAAGAAAGGGGTGACAAGAAAAAGAAATATGTTCTTTTTAACTTGTGCTTATGGTTTCTTTTTGAAAGAAGAAGGCTGCAAGGAGATAAAATTTCCCTAATGCAGCTATATGAATGATTGCCTTTTAAAAGAAAATGAACCCAAGGAAAACTCTAGGGGTCCCACCGGGTGTGCCAGAATGTTTCTACTCATTTTTGCTTTTTATATTCAGAAGAAATAAGAAACTAAGGATAATGGTCAGGAGTTAGATGATACCCAGATGAAATTGCGCACTATATCTAGATGATTGAAGGAGCTTCTCTTTGGCTGTGGAGGATGACACCTATAAAGAGAATAAGACTGAATAGAAAAATGTTAGAGATAGATATGGTCGACTACCAAGTGATATGCTCGGTCCCAGAAGTGCAAAAACTTCCTTGAGGGATGACAGTCCACTTATTGACAAAAAGATTGATGCTAGAAAAGAAATAGCGAAAGGCTAAACAAAATAAATAGAGGTAATGCGTACCTATATTCTGCTATCAGTCTGTCACAGTTGCTGATGTCAGTTAGTCTACCGGCATCGGATGGTCAGTTGCCAATGTCGATTAGGCTGCCGACATCGGTAGGGGTAATGGTCCTTGGACGGGTCTGAGGGTTATGTTCATGGTCGATAGAGGGATTCTATGGGTTTAAAAGGGTCTATACAGGGTTGCAGGGAGACAAATAAGGTCCATAGAAGGACAAAGGTAGATGATAGGTTGTAAAAAAGGGTCAAGATAAAAGGAAGGCTTTATAGCCTCTCCAAGAAGAAAGCTGGGTCTGGTTGAAGGTCAGGTCTAGTCTGGTAGTATTTAGAGATAGCAAATTGACTAATTACTAATGTGTTCTAAATACTAAAATGAAAGGCAGAAGAAATACTTAGCTCTAGTGAGATGAAGAACTAAGGTGTTGAATGCTTGTGCCTGTTACGGCTGATGTCCAGTTCCCTGTGCATTGCTTCAGTTCAATCTGGAGTGACTGGTGTAGAGTCTCTATGGCCAAGGGAGTGTTAGTTGAAGCCTGATGTCTGTTGATGTCTCAGAGTCTGAGAGAAAGAGAGAGAGAGAACTAGATCTGAGCAAGAGAGAGTCCTAGAAATGATTGATAAGTGCTAAGGTGTTAACTCTGCATTAGATGTTAGTTTATGTAATTGACAACGGTGATCCTTCTGGCATTGGCTGATAGTTGATTGACATCGATGGGTGGAGAATGAGTAAAAGGGCTAAGAAGCCTGTTCTCCATCTGCCAAGTGCATAGTCTATTGGAGAATTGTCAAAGGTCAGGCTAAATATGCATGAGAGTTGGTTAGGGAATAAATAGGGGGTGAGAATAAGTCTTAGGTGAGTCATGGGGTGAGAAATGGTCCAAGGGTGAGGTGTCCAAGGTGATGTGTCCTGGGTGAGGTGTCGAGGGGTGATGTCTAGGTGATGTCATTAATTTAAAATAAGTATTTTATTTTAAATTAATGAAGTGTGTAAGGGTCTAAGGGGAGTCGACACAATTTTGGTGTCTACAGAGGGTCTTATTTATTTCTTCAGCTTGTTCATTCCCTTGGGGGTATTAAGGAGAAGATAAATGTTGCTTGATGTGATATTATTGAGACAAGGCCTCAACATCTTTATTTTTAAATGATCTATCATTATTATAAATTATGTTGGTAGGGATGCCAAAGTATCAAATGATTTGATTGAGAATGAATTTAAAAATTTGGAAGAATGTAGAAAAGGTAAGCGACATCACATCTACCCATTTAGTAAAATACTCTATTGCCATGATGATAAACTTGTGACCATCTGATGATGTGGGATTAATCTTACCAATGAAATCAAGGCCCCATATATAAAATGGACATGGACTCATTATGGGATATAATTCTTATGTGGGTACATGAATAAGATTACCATGATTTTGATAAGTGACACACCTCCACATGTACTGGCAGGAATCTTGTTCCATGGTTGGCCAATAATATCTAGTTTGGCGCAATTTTTTGGCCAGGACCATTCCATTGATGTGACTATCACAAATACCATCATAAATCTCCTTTATCATAAGAGAGGCCTCTTCCAATGTTAGGAATATTAATAAAGTCCTATCATAGCCTATGAAATAGAGCATGCTACCAAGGATTGTGTAACGAAAAGTGTGGTGGATGAAGGCTTTTTGTTGGTGGTGATTAAGGTTAGGGGTAGGATGTTATCATGGAGGTACCTATATATTTCATAGTACCAGGGAAGATTGTGATCATTAATTTCAAAAAAATTTAATGGATCCATGGACTGATGTGTTGGGAGGATCAGATGTTCTACTAAAAAGTTACATTTCAAGATGTCTTCAGGGAGATCAATAAGAGAGCCAATAGTGGCCATAGAGTCAATTGCTTTGTTACTCCCTCTGGGTACTTACTCAAATGTGATAGTTTGAAAATTATACTTTAATTGATATACCAATTATTTATAAGGGAGTTACTTGTCATCCTTGGTCTAGAACTCATCATTTACCTACTTGATTATAAGTTGCGAATCCCCAAATACTTGTAAATGCTAGATATTCCATTTAATGGCTAGGTGAAGGCTAGCTATTAAGGCCTCATATTCTATAATGTTATTAGGCATGGGAAAGTGAGGAGGAAGGATTTAAGTATAAGATCACCTTAGGGGATAACAAGGAGGATGCCTACCCTTGATCCATTCATAGTAAATGATCCATCAAAATATAACTTCCAATCATTAGATTATGAAGTGCTCATTATAGAGTCATCCAGGAAGGTTGTTATAAGAGGTTCAATCACTTCAAGAGGTGCTTTGGCTAGTTGATCCACTATTACTTGTCCTTTAATGGCCTTTTAGTTAACATGTTCAATATTTAAATAACTGAGTAACATGATCCACTTGGGCATTCTTCTTGTAAGGGCTGATTTTGATAATAAATACTTAAGGGGATCAACCTTGGCAATGAGCTAGACTTGATTATTAAGCATGTAATGATGAATTTTTTGTGAGGCAAAGACCACAGCTAGGAATGCCTTCTCAATTGGTGTGTAATTTAACTCATAATAAATTAGGGTGTAACTAAGGTAATATATTGTTTTTTCCTTGCCTTCATCATTTTGTTGTGCCAAGAGAGCACCTATTGTACAAGGAGTTTCTTAAATATAAAAAATTAATGGCCTTCCTAAGATGGGGGGTGATAGCATAGGTCGATTGGCTAAATACTACATAAGATTATTAAAATAATGTTGATACTTAGAGTTCCAATTAAAATTGGTCCCCTTCTTTAAGATATGGGTAAAGGGGTGACATTTATCTACAAGCTGAGAGATAAATCATCAGATGGATTGTAATTTTCCTTGAAGACTTCTAAGTTGCTTTAGATTATGAATCGGAGGTAATTTCATGATTGTTATGACCTTCATTGGGTCTACTTTTATGCCTCTTATAAAAACTATGAATCCTAATTTTTATCCTAAAGTAACACCAAACACACACTTATTAGGATTTAACCTAACTTTATATTCTCGTAATCATTCAAAGATTCATCTTAGGATAACATGGTGTTCTAACCTAAATCAACTTCCTCAAGATATCCTCCACATAATCTTCTATTATATCATGCATCATGTCATGGAAAATGACTATCATGTCCCATTGATAAGTTTCATTAACATTTTTAAGGCCAAAGGGCATGACTTGATAGTAAAATGTCCCTCATGGAGTGATAAAAAAAATTGTGTTGATCCTTTGGTATGATTTTAACTTGGTTGTATCCTAAGAAACCATCCATGAGAGATAACATTTCATATCATATGGTTGATTCCATGATCATATCAATATCAAGAAGGGGAAATTTATCCTTGGGACATGCTTTATTGATATCTCTAAATTCCATGCAATTTTGAATTCCTCCTTAAGGTTTAGCCATAAGGATAATATTAGAGATCCAATTATAATAATAGATTAGTTGAATGAAACTAGCTTCCAAGAATGTTTGTAACTATTTTAATAATAGGGCCACTTTGGGGTGCATCTTTTACAATTTATATTTGATTGATTTAGCATATGGGTACACCACCAAATGTTGTACTAAAAAGGATGGGTCTAATCTAGGCATGTCTACATAGCTCCATGTAAATATGTCTATGAATTCTTTAAGGAGCTCAAAGATAAATTCACATTCCTCAAGTGTTAGGGATGCCCCCAGTTTAACTATTTTGGGATGTTGTTTATTCCCAATATTAACTTTGACCACCTCCTCAATAAGAGAGGGTGATTGATATTGCAAATAGGGAGGTAATGATATTTTTGGAACATCTTAAGAAAAATAATTTGGGAGCTCTATATCAATGTCAAAGTACTCTTATCAATGTTACTTTAGTCATGGGGTTCTTGTTATTCCTTAAAATATGTAGATTGACAAATACTAATGGAAAAGCCTTTCTTTTGGTCACTAGAAGGCATAGAATATCGAGTTCTCATAAACTCCAAGATCATTTCATCATTTTGAAATGTATCAAAAGAAGGTCCTATTTCTTATCACAGTTGATGAGTGAAGGGTAGCAGAGGGAGATGCTAATGGTGGAAATGGTAGTGTTGAGGAAGAGGTTGGTGATAGTAAACTCCTTGAAGTGACTATAAATTGAACCTATCTCGACTTCTTAGTTAGAGAGATATTTCTCAAGGATCGAAGGAGTATCCATAATAATATTTTTGAGTTACTCATCATATAGTTTGTCTGCTAAACTAAGATACTATGGATATTCTTAAACTAATATGGGTTGAAATCTTCATTATTCATATTTTCCAAGTCTTTTCCCATGAAAATGCATTCTTTCCCTCATTTTATGGACATGGGGGTATTATTTTTGTAGAGATATAAGGGCCTCATCATCTAGAGAAATTCATGAGTCATCTTATTCTTTAAAACATTCTTTTGAAAATAGACCTATGATATAAAAGGTCATTGGTCCAAATTGATATCTAATAGGATTGGCCTTTTGTATGGTCAGGGACCCATAGCTACATGGGGAGAGTGGTAAGTCACCTACACATAATGTTTTATGTTCATACTTTCTTCAACCTGTGGATGCGATTTTCAAGCAAGTGAATTTAGATATTGGATTTGATGTAGGGAAAAGTTGATTTGGTGATATATACTTTATAATTGTGGGACTTAGGATGGAATTGTCAATGTTAGGGTAATGATAGGATGAGGAGGATTGGTCTATTTGATAGTTATAGAAGTGGTTAATTTCCCTTGGGATGGTGACCTCCATACCTGAATGGGGAAATTTTATACATTGATGTAATGTAGATGGGATAGCTCGCATCTCATGGATCCATTGATGACCTAACAACATGTTATAAGGTAAGTCAACATACATAACATGAAGTAAAGGTTGGTGTATTATAGGTCCCACATCTATTAAAAGGTAAATAGTGACTATAGATGGCCTTTCAATATCATCATGCACCTTGATTATAATTAAGGTAGGCCCCAAAGATGCTTCTTAATACCCTAGTTTCCTTAATAAGTCTATATTTCATAAATTCAATGTTGATCCTCTATTTATGAGCACCCAAAAAACATGATGATGGGATATGGAAACTTCAATGAATAATGGATAATTGTGGTAAGGGCCAATTGGATGCATGTCCTGGGCACCAAAAGCAATTTGCTATGAATGGGATAAATGTCCCACTAATACTTAGAAATAATTAGTATCCAGGTCACTAGGGACCTTAATCTTATTCAAAACTTTATTAAGTATCTCTCAATGTAAAGTGGAGGTTTTGAGAAGTTACATTAATGAAATTTGGGTTGGTGTCTTCTCAAACTACTGAATAATATCATAAGACTTATCGAAAGAACTTGATATTTTCTTAGACATATTCCCCTTTTGATTAACATAAGAAGTAGATAGGTCTATGGATGGTACTATAGGAACTACAATTTTATTACATCTAGTGGTGACCACACAATTAGTAGTGGCCTAATTAATTTTTAAAATGGTGGATGAAGGTGGAGTTGACACTTTGGGATTGCATATTTTAATGGTGTTGACATAGTGGTATGGCATGATGTGGTAGATGGTATGATTTGAGGAAGATCCCTATGATGAGGCCAAGATATACCCAATAAATGACCTCATCTTACTTTCTCTTTTTATTAAGTTTGATTACATTTATAACTTTTATTTTGATCTGAGATGAGTTAGGATGTGATTATCCATCTTTTGTTGATTGTGATTCTAACATTTTAAAAGACCTGTAATTCCTAATAAGTGTGTTGGAAATTTCTATTTTTATAATAAAATAGGTCATCATCAGGCTATATAAAAAATATGAAGTGGATTACATGTTTTTGGAAGCATTGGACTCAATTTAGATTAGTTCCAAAACCTACAGCATCTGTTTTAGAATCATCATAGTTAGTTCTGAAACCTATAAAATCTATTCCAAAACCATCACAGTTAGTTCTAGAACTCCACCATACTATTTCAAGTTGTCACATTTTTAGACTTAGCTCTAGAACTCTATATTTAGCTCTGGTACGCCTATAGATAATCTTCAAAACTTTTGTGGCTAAATATGGAACTAATGAGGATCTATTCCAAACGATCGATGATCTGTCAGATCAATGATCCCATTAAATCAAGAATAGATTCCTAATTTTTCAAACTTGCAAATCAAGACATTTATCACACAACTAGACATCCAGCTACATCTTGATTCAACATCTATTCTAGGTATGATTTAGTTTTGTCATATCTATGAAATAGTTACAGCCATCAAAGCATCTATATATATAGACTTGGGAATTTTGTAAAAGGGAGATAGATCTAGAGTATAGAAGATAGAGAAAATCATTGAAGAATAGAGAGATAAAGGATAGATTAATACATTTGTAATACAAAACATTTTATCAATGAAATAGCCAAATCTATTTTGAAATCAAATTAAATTGTTCAAATCATGTTCTAGGCGGAGCAAGGGCCCACTCCTCCAAAGAACCAAGATCTTCATTTTTGTCAATATTTATATTTCTATTCACAAAGTAAATAAGTAACTATGTTAAATTTATAAATGCTTCCAAATATTTAAAGTTAAGATTTGTTGTAAATTTGTTCCTACAGGTGTTTTAGATTAAATTTTCATTTTTGCAACGTGTGTTTATTTCCAACAATCAATTTCATTTTTGCAATGTGTGTTTGATTCTAGCAATCTATTTCATTTCTGCAACATGTGTTTATTTCCAGTAATGAATTTCATTTTTGCAATGTGTGTTTATTTCTAGTAATCTATTTCATTTTTGAAAAGTGTGTTTATTTCTAGTAGATTTTCATAGTTTGATTCCAATAAGGTTTTAACCAAGAAATCCTTAAGACATTAAAAACCCCCCAAAACAAAAAATATACAAATACCTCCATTCAATTACTAAATAGATATTATTCCTCTTATTTCATATAGCTTTAGACATAACCATAGTTAAATATGACATCAACAGAAAGTTGATTAAATGAAGGGGATGATGACACCCATCATTTTTGGCACCATTGCCAGGGAAGACTTGTTGGAATTTTCTAATTAAGTGTCAACAAGAGAAACAATCATTCATTTAATAATTAAAGAAAATTTCCCTAATTTAAGAGTAGACCATGAGATTCCAATGGTATATTTCTCCCTAAAATATCTAAACAAGAATTTCCATCATCCTCTAGTTTAAGAAAGGACATTGAGCAAGAATTAGAGGCACCATTATCTCCTACAAGACAAGAAGCAAAATTGCCATCTTTGGAATTTTTAGATCAGTCACCAGAACCAAGTAAAACCTTAGGGAGGAGGATTATTTCTCAATATCCATTAAGGGAAAAATTTTATTCTCAATTGAGTAGTCAACCCCCTACTCCTGACTTTTCACCATCCCCAAAACAGACCACATACCAAATTGATTGGGAGAAGGGATTAGAAAATACCAAAGAGATGGAATGAGAAGCTAGAAGAGAACTTGAGAGAGCCTTTACCTATCCCATTCATATCGTGGATGATGAAACCACTATGAAAAACATTTCACCTACACACTTGCCCACATTTAGAGGAATGTCATCTGAGGATCCTGACCAATTTATGTTTGAGTTTAAAGTACTATGTCAGACTTATGATTACAAGACAGATAATCAAAAACTAAAGTTGTTTCCATCTACCTTGAAGGATTCAACAATGAGGTGGTTTATGGGATTAACATCTAATTCTATTACCAATTGGGAACAAATGGAAACTATCTTCCTAGACAAATATCAAGAAATCAAAAGGAAGAATTTTTCAAAATCAAATAGGAAGATGAAAATATGGAAGATTATTTGGACAGATTCCTCTTTATGAGTAAAAGATGTGGATTTTTACTTCAAGAACATTTAAATAAAACCATTTTTCCCAAAGGTCTAGATTTAACTGGCAGAGGAAACATTGCTCAATTAAGAATGGATGAAATCATAGAAATTTGTAGAAACTATTCAAGAACAAGGGGTGGACCTAGAAAGGGGAAAATGGTTAAAATTTTGAATCCAGATATGAACAAATTGGTGGATGAATTGGAAAACTTTAAAATAGACATATTAGTTCAATTAACCTCCACCATGGATGGATTTTAAGCTAAAGCAAATGCCCAACTTAAACCATTAGCCATGTATTATCCTAGATGTAGGAAGAAGCATGTAATAAGGGAATATCCTTTAGATAAAATGAAAGTATGTCTTTTTTGTGAATATAAATAAAATGATACTCATGCTTGTTCTCTTCCTCCACTCATAAAAAATCAGCTCAAGCAAACCAATACATCATCCACCATAGAAGAATTAATTTTTTTTCAGAGACAACCTAACCAAGGATAGTTTATACCAAGACTAGCCCCTAATCCCTAGATGATGCCATGGGTAGCTCAAATAGTACCACAAAGTTGGGGATAGCCACCTTGGGCCCCTCAACCCACAAAGCATCCTCAAGATTGGGCAAGTCAATCTTCGTATACTCAAGGACATCAGCAACCTTGGGCTAATCAAGGAAATCCTTATGCTTGGCCACAACCTAGATGGAGCCCTAACAATTATGTGCAAAGAAAAACATATCCAAATAAAAACCAACAAGGCATAATGGGACCTCTAGCAAAAAATCCATAGATTGAAAACATAGTCCAAACCCAAATGCCATCACAACTAGTAGCAAACCCAAGAAACAAACAAACAACTCCTGTATATGAAACAGAACCAGAAAATTGAGTTGATTTAAATACAATGGATTGTAAAAACATTCAAACCAGATCTGGAAAAATAGTTAGCAATCCACCTATTATAATCACTGAGATGATAGAAGAAGCTAAAACCCCTAGCATAGTTACACCTAAGGAAGATGACAAAGAAAAAGATAAGGAACCAAAAAGAAGTTCTATTGAGATTCCATTTCCAAAAAGACTTAAAGAAACCATAGAACTTAAGGAATCTGAATTGGTGCAAAAACTAAGAAGATTTAATATTGAAATACCATTGTTACAAGCAATTAAGTATATTCTAGAGTTGAGCAAGTTAATCAAATTGTTATGTTTTAAAAAATTTGGAAGAAATAAGTAGTACCCTAAGACTATTCAGGTAGATGGAAAACTTGATGATTTATTAGCAGGAAAACTCTTACTACCTAAATATGGAGATCTTGGAAGCTCTGTTAATTCTGTTTCTATAGGGAATAAGGATATACATAACATTTTGATTGATTTGGGTGTAGATATCAATGTAATGACAATGGACACTTTGAAAACATTACCATTAATAGGCATATAGCCTACTAATACCATATTGCAGATGGCATATCAATCTATAGAAAAACTAGGAGTTATCAAAGATGTGGCAGTAATGGTGGAATCATGGGAATATCCAGTTGACTTCCTTATATTGACTTCCTTATGGGTATAACGATTATTAAGGTAGTAACTATAGCTAACCATTATTTTGTGGTGACCATGGTTAGCTATAGTTGCTACCTTAATTGATTGCAGGTCAGGTGATATGACTATTTCAAATGGTAAGAATTTTAAGAAAATTTCATTATATCCATCTGCATGACCTTTTATTGATAATCAAGTAAAATTATGGGTTGATAATCCCGATATTAATGAGCAAAATCTGTCTTCTTTAGCTATGATAACATTGTAGGATCATATATGGGAAATAGATGATATGGTTAATCCTTCATTAAATGAACGTCAATCATCATTAGAGTAGTCAAGATTAGTTCCAAAATCATCACGATAGTTCTAGAACCATCACAGTTAGTTCTAGAACCATCACATTTAGTTCTGGAACCATCACAATTAGTTTCAGAACCACACTAATTCTCTACAAGTGAAGATAACTTCATTCCAAAGGAACGTGATTTCTCTTGGAAAGAAGAAGGATCTATAGCATCGGCTTTATAGATATCAGGAGATGGTCAAGAATTTTTGGAAAATAGTAGTAACAAGGAGTTCAACCTATAATAAGATAAGTATCATAACTCTTTCTATTGTCCTTTGTCTAGCATTCTGCCTCTAGGAACTTTCAGAGATGTTGGTACATATCATAAATTGTTACCACATGCCTATCCACTAAACACCTTAATGTAACCCTTTCAACAAATTAGTTCATCATATTCTGGAACCATACATGTAGAGATTCAACCAAGAAAAATTTTGAATATTAATAGCTGGTTAAAAAATGATGAAGTCAAACGATTTGATGTTATGAAGGATCATACTAAAGCATTTTCTTGGGACTATAGAGATGTGAAGGAAATTCATCCAAGTATCTACACCCATCACATTTATACTAAAAATATTAGACCAGTTAGGTAACCTTAGAGAAGGATTAATCTAGCATTAAGGGATATAGTCAAACAAGAAATTGAAAAACTATTACAAAGAGGTTTTATCTACCCTATCTCAGATAGCCAATGGGTGTCTCCTCTTGTAATTGTCCCTAAAAAGAATGGAAAATGGAGAATTTGTGTTAACTATAGGGAACTAAACAAAGCCACCCTAAGAGATTATTTTCCCTTACCATTCATAGATCAAGTCTTAGACAACCTTTCAGGTAAATAATACTTTTCTTTCTTAGATGGATTTAGTGGATACAATCAAATCAAAATTGCTATTGAGGATCAGGACAAAACTACATTTACTTGTCCATGGGGTACATTTGCTTATAGAGTATTGCCATTTGGACTATGTAATGCTCCAACAACCTTTTGAAGAGCTGTATTAGCAATTGTTGTAGACCTAACAAATGACTGTGTGGAGGTATACATGGATGACTTTACTGTGGATGACATTTTCACATCCAAATTGATGCCTCAAATACCTTAATTAGTGCAGTTTTTGGATAGAGAGATGAAGAAAGAAGAATGTATGCTATTTACTATCTTAGTGAAAATCTTGCTCCCACTGAAAAAAATTACACTACCACTAAAAAATAATTTCTGGTTGTGATCTATGCAATCAATAAATTTAGACATTACATTAAAAGGTACAAGATATTTGTACATACAGATCACTCAACAATTAAATATTTAATGAAAAAACTAGTGGTTGGAGGTAGAATAATTATATGGTCATTACTTCTACAAGAATTTGATATTACCATTGTGGACAATCTAGGCAAATCTAATGTGGTAGCTGATTTCTTATCAAGATTGACTAGTATAGGGGAGCAAGATATAGACAAGGATAAGTTTCTAGATGAACAATTGTTTGTTATTTCAGTTAAAACACCATGGTTTGCTGATAGGGAAAATTATCTTACAATAGGGAAGTTTCCTCCTTTCACTAAAAAACAAATAAAAAAATTAATCAAAACTAGTGCACAGTTCAAATGGTTAAATGGAATGTTATTTAAATGTGGTCTTGATTTGCTTTTACGCAGGTGTGTAAGAGAAGATGAAATTTTTGACATCCTTCAAGCATTTCATGATGAACCAAGTGGAGGACACTATTCAGTGAAAAGAATAGCTCACAAGATACTTGGCACTGGTTACTATTGGCCATCTCTATACAAAAATGTGAAGAGACATATCAGGTGGTGTGATCCTTGTCAAAGGAAGGGACAGCCAACCATTACCAATGAAATGCCTCTGCAACCACAAGTACTAATTGAACCATTTGAGAGATGGGGATTAGATTTTTTTGGACCTTTTAATCCTCCTTCACAATGAAAAGAGCACATTCTTGTGTGTATTGATTATGTAACAAAATGGGTAGAAGTGCAGGATTTAACAAATGCCACTAAAGAAGCAATTGCTGATTTCCTTTGGCACAGAATTATGGTAAAGTGTGGAGCACCAAGAAGCTTGGTTTCAAACCAGGGACCACAATTTATGTCCAATATGATCCAGGGTTTCACAATGTATTATTAGATCAATCATAAGAAGTCATCTCCCTATCACCCACAAGCAAATGGACAAGTTGAAGTAACAAATAGAGAATTAGAAAACATCCTCACTAAAATAGTTGAAGCTGAAAGAAGAGTTGGGTAAAAAGACTACCTAAAGTTGTTTGGGCTTACAATACAACTTGGAAAACCACAACAAGATTTTCACCATATGAGTTAGTCTATGGGAAAAAGCTCTTGTTGCCTATTGAGTTTGAACTATAGACATTGAGGACATCAGCTAAGGTGGGAATTGAATTGGATGTAGCTCAAAAGGAGTGAATCCTTCAACTCAATGAATTAGATGAATTTAGAATGGAAGCACTTCACCAGATAGAGATAATCCAAGGTCAAAGGAAGCAATGGCATGATTCACATATCAAGGAAAGAAAATTCAAAGTAGGAGACTGCGCATTGTTGTTTGATTCTAAGTACCAATAACTAAAAGGTAAATTAAGAACCAGATGGTTGGGACCTTATCAGATCAAGCAGATATTTGACAATGGTTCTATCCAGTTACTTCCCATTGATGGCAGCAGAAGAATACTCTTGGTCAATAAACACAGGCTAAAACTTTATAGGAAGCCTCCTACTAAGGATGAATTCTTGAAGCAAATTGAAGAAAACAAAGAATTTAATCATATGGAAGAACCCAGTTCTTCCAAAATGATCAAATAATTAGATGAAAAGATTTAGAATAAAAGGGAGAGAATGAAAACTAGTAAATGGAATTCTCTTCCCAAAAAAAAAATATAAATATAAATAAATAAATAATAAATAAAAATTTAGAGATTAATTAAAAATCAATGATGACGGTTGATATTCTCAAATAAATGGCTAATTCAAATAAAACTTTTTTGAATTCTAACTATTTTTTAGGGATGATGTGTTAGCATGATGGAGGGATTGCATCATCAAGGATGGTAATTATGTTTTTAACTTGTTAAAAGTTAAATGGAAAGTTTGCATGTGTGATTAGACTTGATTTAGAAAGATTAGTATGATGAGTCATCTATTATACATCATGGTTAAATGTGCAAAATCATGAGAAGGATATTGATGATGGAATGAGTTACCAGATAGTCATAAAGAATCATTCTTATGATTGAAGCAACTGAATCCACTAGTTCTATAGCTAAGTACAGTAGTTCCACAGCTAAAATTGATAAGTTCCATAGCTAAGTACAGTAGTTCTATTGCTAAAATTGATAAGTTACATAGCTAAGTGCAGTAATTCTATAAATGAATTCACCAAATTAGCAACCAAATCCACTAGTTCCATAGCCAAAATCATCAGTTCCACTGATATGAGAAGTAATTTTTAGCTAACCTATGAAAGATTCAAAGAAGAACAAATCATGGGAATCAAAAAGAAGTCAGAACCAGACAATGATACCCAACTCCTTGCAAATGAAGAAGTAGCAAATATCTTTCAACAGGGAGGATGGCTAGAGTTTTTGAAGAAATTTCCCAAATACAATGATGAACTAGTAAGAGAATTTATTATCAATTTAGAGAAAACAAGGACAAAGATTAGGAAGGTTTTCATTCCTTTTTTTGTGAATATCATAAGTGAGATGTTTGGAATACTGATAATGCATGTCCCAAACCCTATCAAAAGGACATTGAAAGACCTAGCTAAAACCCTGTTAAAAGAAGGGGAAGCTAAACCCCAATATATTTATAATACAAAGAAAATCATCAAAGGAGTTAAGAGGGCCAGCTTGCCCAAACTCTTTGATAGAGTAGCATTCTGGATAGTTAAATATTTAACCTATGATGGACAATTTGGAACAATAGGAAAAGAAGTCCTAAAAATCCTTATATACCTTAGATATGGAGCAAGAAAACCAAAATATATAGTAAACCTTCTAGGGTTTCTTTTTGACTCCATCCATACCATGGCCCAGAGGTATTCTTGGGGTGTAGGAACATTTAGGCATCATGGGTTAGTGCATTTAGTATGCCAACACCATTTCCTTTCCAAGAAAAATGGGGAAGAAATGTGAGACAAATTTCTTGGCAAATTTGGACAAAACCCTGGTATTCCTAGAAGAATAATAGCAACTCCTCCTGCTCCTTTAGTTCATTTGAAAACAACTACCATTGCTAAGGAAAATAAAAGATCAGGGGAAGAGGAAATACTAAAAATAAGAAAATTTGGATGAAAAGTTAAAATTGTAGACCCTACTGTACCTTCTCAAGCCATTTCTTCTTATGTTGAAGCTATAGAAGAACTGATACCTATCTCTAACAATGACAGTTCACTTAGGCCTGAGTAAAAGGTGAAAACTAGAAGAAGTTCTAAGAGGAGACCTATGTCTACACATTTTGAGGCTTATCAAGAAAGAAAATGTCATAAAAAGTCTAAAGAAAGTTTAGAGGAGCTAGAAGAACAAGAAAGGTTAGAAACTGAAGCTATTGATATTTTGGGCAGCATGGCCATGACTCCTCCTGGACCAAGCCAAGCAAAAAAGGAAAAAGAAAATGCAAGATTTGAGGAGCCAATTTTCCAAGAAATGGATGAGACTACAACACCATCACATGTAGAAGATGAATAGGCATCTTGGAAAAGGAAAGGGAAATCCCCTATGGTGTAAGAGGAATGCTTAACTCCCCAAGAACTTTCAAAAAAAACAAAACTAGAAGATTAAATAGCCTCTATTTTTATCCAGAGTAGAACTCATTATCAAGGAAAAGGATGAGGAATTGAACTTCCTCAAAGTCAAGTTAGAATAGAAGGAAATGCTCCTTGTAGAATTAATAAACTAGTTCATAGCCAAGAATGAGGAATTAGCAAAAATTAAAAGGCAACTAATGGAAAATGAGGGAAAATGTATAATATAGACCTCTATGTCAATAGTCTCTACATAGACTAAATTGACTTATTTGCCACTCAAACAATTATGGGATGACACATGCAGAGAACTCAGTGAAATCAAAGCATCCAATACAGACTTGAAAGGCAAACTGGTGGAAGAAGAGAAAGCAATGAAGGAATGGGAAGACAAATTTTACAAGGAGGAAAATGATAAGTATAAATGTCTTGTGAAAATACAAATAGTTTGCATGATGAGTGAGAAGTTGCTTGTGTGTAGAAGACCTTCTCCTATTTATAGCATGTTTTTAGAGGAATAATTCATTCACTGGCAGTTGGCAAGGATAGCATCTGGCCTTCCACATGAAATAAAAGATGAAGCTGATTTCTCGATCACATACTCCTTAGCTAATACAGAATAGAAAAACCTTCTTTGTGAATTTTACCTCTACAATTTTACGCTAGAAATAAATACAGGTTTTATGATCAATTTATATATAGGAGAAATCTTGCTTAATGCATTTGTCTCTATTCTTCAAAATCAAACTGCATGGAAAGAAAGGGATTTAGAGCATTGGTCAAAGGCTAGTTCATCTGGTCTATGTATGAGAATTAATTATGGTAATCCACTCGCCTTTGCTACATATTTCCAATCACATGAATTCAATGATAAATTCAAGGGACCTTATCTTTTCAATTTACAGCAAAGCATGGATATCTTCACCTCTTATGAAAGGGCAAATTTTGATAATATCTATGATGCATGTTTAAAAAGATGGGATTTTCTCCCAGTGGCATTAAAAAGGAGGGAAGTAATATCCCCTTCAAATTTGATCTAGAGTTTAGAAAGGGAAAAAGTTTTATGCACAATAATTCTTCAGATCAATGAAACTCCCCTGAGCATATGGATAGGAATGTGAACAAGGCCACCTTTACTTCTCACCCCCATATCTCCTTATCAAAACATAGAACCTCAACATCCCACTCAATTTGAGGAATGGAAAAGAAACGTAAAAGCAGGATTAGGGTATAGTACTTTTGAATCAAAGCCTTGGGGTATTTAGTTCTAGCCATTTGATCTAAGCAATCAAATGGAATGCAGGATATACAATCCTAAATTTGAAGAGTGAAGTTTGTAAAGGTACTTACAAACAAGTAAGTATGGGGAAAATGATGAGGCCAGGATATGCCCAATAAATGTATAATATTGTCTCTATTCTCAAAATGAGATGGTGACTTAGCTCGATCTCTCCTATTCGGGCCAAGGAGAATAGATAAATGACCTCATCTTACTCTCTCTTTCTATTAATTTTGATTGCATTTTGTAACTTTTATTTTGATCTGAGATGAGTTAGGATGTGATTATCCATCTTTTGTTGATTGTGATTCTAACATTTTAAAAGATCTGTAATTCCTAACAAGTGTGTTGGAAAATTCTAGTTTTGCAATAAAATAGGTCATCATTAGGCTAAAGAACAAATATGAAGTGGATTGCATGTTTTTAGAAGCATTGGACTCAATTCAAATTAGTTCTGAAACCTGCAAAATCTATTCCATAATTATCACAGTTAGTTTTGAAACCTGTAGAATCTATTCTAGAACCATCACAGTTAGTTCCAAAACTCCACCATATTATTTCAAGTTGTCTCATTTTTGAACTTAGCTCCAGAACTCTATATTTAGCTCTGGTACTCCTATAGATAAGCTCTATAACTTTTTTGGATAGATATGGAACCAATGAGGATCTATTCCAAATGGTCAGTGATCTGTCATATCAATGATCCCATTAAATCAAGAATAGATTTCCAATTTTCCAAACTTGCAGAATCAAGACATTTATCATACAGTTGGACATCCAACCACATCTTGATTCAACATCTATTCTAGACATGATTCAGTTTCGTCATATCTATGAAACAGTTACAGCCATCAAAGCATCTATATATATAGACTTGGGAATTTAGTAAAAGGGAGATAGATTTAGAATATATAAGATAGAGAAAATCATTGAAGAATAGAGAGATAAAGGATAGATTAGTAAATTTGTAATATAGAAGATTTTATCAATGAAATAGCCATTTCTATTTTGAAAGCAAATTAAATTATTCAAATCCTGTTCTAGGCGGAGCAAGGGCCCACTCCTCCAAAGTACCAAGATCTTCATTTTTGTTGGTATTTATATTTCTATTCACAAAATTAAATAGGTAACTCTATTAAATTTATAAATGCTTCCAACTCTTTAAAGTTAAGATTTGTTGTAAATTTGTTCCTGCAAGCATTTTAGATTAAATTTTTATTTTTGCAACATGTGTTTGTTTCCAGCAATCAATTTCATTTCTATAATGTGTGTTTGATTCCAAAAATCTATTTCATTTTTGCAACATGTGTTTGTTTCTAGCAATCAATTTCATTTCTACAACGTGTGTTTATTTCCAGTAATCTATTTCATTTCTACAAAGTGTGTTTATTTCCAGTAGATTTGCATAGTTTGATTCTAATAAGGTTTTAACCAAGAAATCCTTAAGACATTAAAACCCCCCATACCAAAAAAATATACAAATACCTCCATTCAATTACTAAATCACTACGATTCCTCTTGTTGCATATAGCTTTAGACATAGCCCTAGTTAAATATGACATCAATAGAAAGTTAATTAAATGAAGGGGATGGTGACACCCATCACCCTGACCCTGGTCTCTTGGTGATTTCTTATTTCTTTGATCATGCTTAGGTAGTGGGTCCTTGTAAATGCCTAGTTGCCCATTTGTAGATTGATTCAAAGTACTTTCCCATTCTATTTCAATGTCACCCCTTTCAATTAAATCCTAAATTTAGTGTATAACATGCATACATCTTTCTATATCATGGCCTTTGACCCTGTCATATTTTCAAAATTCATCTTCATGGTACCAATCTAGTTTTGGTTGACAATCATCCAGGGGTCTAATTTCAGGAAGGGTGGTCCTATTAGCAGAAATTAATTTATCAAGGACTATTTCAATTCGTACTCCTAATCTAGTGAGTGGCCTTTTGCCAATTTGAGGCTTTAGATTACCTCATGGAACTCAAATGGAGGACACATGTGCTTATTCTATGGGATTTTTTTTACATTGTTTTCACATGTTGTTTGAAATCAGTCACCCCATCTCCCACAACATTATTATTTTTATTAAATACTTTTGATTTACCTAAAAAGGAGTTGTCTTGACTTTGATAGTGCTCATTTTAGGATTATAGTTTTATTGTCCCTTTTTCTATAAGGGAATTTTTAATTTGCATCCTTTTCTCAATTATTTCATTAAAGGTCTTAGCACATTAGATTTTTAACTAATATTTGAGATCAGCATTAAGGTTATCCACAAATATTTTGGCCAACTCCTTTTAAGGTATTTTACATCTCAGATGGATTTCTAAACTTCTCCATCTTTGTAAGTAGTATGCCAAACTTTCCCTGCTTCTTTGTTTGGTATTATAGAGGTCTATTATAGAAATGTCATGTTTAATATTGAATGAAAAGTGTCTGACAAATTATTCTATTAGTTCCTTGAATCTAGATATAAACCTTGGGTAGGTGCATGAACAATTCTAAAGTGGGTCCAGTAAGACTTTTTGGGAAAAGTCTCAATAAATAGGCATCTTCATATGCTACTTCATGGCAGGCCACATAAAACTCGTGTACATGATCATGGGGATCACCTTTCCCTCAATATTTTTCAAATTTGGTTACTTTGAAGTGTGGAGGGAAGCGTATTTGTAAGATGTTCATGTCCAAGAGGGAAGAAAAAAAATATTCATACTTGTATTTGAGATCTTGGGAGCGTGGGTATATTTTCTAGAGGGTCTCCTTCATCACTTTCCACTCTTGTGTGAATGTGGGGTCCCCAAGAGGATTATTGATTTGATTTTGACTATTTTGGGGGATATAAGTGTTTTGAGTGTTATGGGCATTTTGAGTATTATGGACATTTTGGGTGTTTTGGGCATTATGGATGTTTTGATGGTGGGATGAATGACATTGATTTTGGGCCCAGAGTAAAAGTTTGATTTGTTATGCTAGTTGGTCTAATTGGTCCTCTAAGATAAATTGCCTCTAATTAGCCTCAATATAATTATTTTAGAGGGATGAAAGGCATTCTTATTTTATAAATCCATGGTCCATGCCTCCTTTTTTAGGTATTTTATTGGTATGTACATTTTGACATGGTGTATTGGGATGGGTGAGAGGATGAACTATATTTTATAGGAAGTTGTGGTTAAAATTTTATGGTAGTGTGCCACCTATTTTGATGGCATGGGATAGCATATGATCATGGTTCTCATAGAGCTATTAGTCAATTAAGTTCCTAACCTCATCAATATGGAGGGGATTAAACCATTCATCCTCTTATCTGAGGGTATGCATATCACTATGGTTATCATCATGCTCTTGAGTTGGATAAACCAGATTCCCCAATAGGTCATTGTCTTGGTTGGAGGATTATCCAATCTTAAATTGGACATGGGTGTGAATCACCATTTTGAAAGAGAGATGTGATGAGGAATGATAAATGATGTGGAAGTTTTTGAATACTAAATCCATCTAGAGACCAAATCTACTAGTGGTCAAAGAGAGCGATGTGATGAGAAAAAGGAATGGGATGACCAAGAATTAACAAAAGATAAAATATTGTAAGAGAATAATCTAGAATGGATAAATGAGAGTGATGGGACCAAATACCTCATCCATTAGCAAAGGGATAATTTGATGGGTTCTAGGTGAAGAAGGCACCTGATAGAGATGAGTGATGGGTGCTAGATTATAACCTTATAAGACTATTGTATACACTAGAAATCCACACACCTATGATTTTGAATGTCAAAGTAGCCCTAGAAGTACCCTTGGACCCTCTTAAGACTAATTAACACCTATAAGGCCTAAACTAACCAATTTGTACTCAGTTATACCTAACTAAGTAACCTTGACCTTTAAGATCCTATACTTGTGGACCTTGATCATCGACAGTCAACCTTGAGAACCCCTAACCATCAATAATCAAGATCCACCTCTTCACTAAGATCATGTAGGCTCTATCAACCCTTTTATAAATATAAACTTGTTTAATTTGTGTTAAGATCCTTTGCATGCATAAATTATATTTAAATGACTCAATGACACCTTCACTTCCATGTCTTGCTTATGCCTATAAGAGAAAGAGGTCTGGGAGGTCAAATCCATCTCTAATAATTATCAAGAGCTCAGGTACTCAAAAAATTTCATTTACAGGTCAATCAAGTCAATCAACATCATCAACATTATCAAGCATTATCATCCATCTTATTAAGAACCAACTTGTCATCACCTCTCAACTAAGATTTTAGGTACCATTACTCTGCTAAAATCAAGATAGATTCCACCAATAGGCTAACTATGCCACCCACTCACCAACCGACTTCTATGCTTTCTTATCTAGAGGTCTTCCTCTCAATCTAAAAAAGAGGTCTTCATAATCTTTTGATTCAACATACACACAAATAAATATATTTTTCAACCATACCCATATCGATTTTCTTTTATCTCTTTCTTTTGAACTTAAGTGAAAATTTACATGAAACATTATGGCACACCTGGTGGGACATCATCCCTAGAAGAGAAGTGATTACACCAACACCTCTAATCAAGGATCTATCTATCCCAACCCTACCTTTCTCACCTTAGGAAATCAACCAACCTACCAACCATCCTCCCCAACCAACAAGTTTATCTAATCCATTACCCATAGATCAGGACTAGTACATAAAAAAATTTCCACATTAGTATAGAAATTAAAATTTGCCTTAAAACCAAACATGGATCAAACCACTTTTTGTAAATATTTAGGGCTTCCCTCCATCAACAAACTTGTACCTTCTATCATGCCTCTAACCAACCATTCCATCATATCTCCATCACCTCTTAAACCAATCCAAACTTCTAACAACCCCTCACCTTCTCAGTCAACCAAAACAACCACCACCTCACCAACCAAACCTTTCAAAACTCTTAGTGCCTTCCCTACCCATATTTTGGTTCACCCATCCTTGAAAGTACTCTTAAATTCACCCAAGCCTATACCTAGGTCTTGACCCATACTGACCAAGAGGATAAAAATATCACAGGGCCATATGACTAAAATTCTACCTCCCTCTACCTTGTCCTATATCTTAGGGACTCACCCTTCCACTTTGCTTAAAAAGAATCCCCCCTTCAACATATGTCACCCACTACCATTCATTACACTAGCACATTAATTATCTGATGTGCCAGTCCTTCCCAAATTACAACCAATTAGACCACCAAACTTGGCCACCAACATACCCAGACCAAAACCATCAACTAAAAACACCACCCTACCTAAACCATCTCTCACCAAACCTATTTCCACTAACATGCCCATCTTACCAACCTAAACCATGAGCCTTAAATATTTCTTACCTTTATCAGAATATAGTATGACCATTCTTCAAAGATTATTATAGACCTCTAGCCTCACATTACCTTCTATCAGAATCCTCTTAATTCAAAGCCAACCTAGTATAATGACCATCAAATCTACTCCTATCATAGGACACCTAGACATGACATGGAGAATTACAAATATTTCAATCCATTATCCACAAATTCTATGATGTGGATGATCTTTTGGTAGATGACCTTCCATCCATTCCTCCACCACTACACCCAACAGCTAGCCACCAACACATTCCAAATCCCCCACTCTCACCTCAAAGTGATAGAGAATATACCAAACCCCCCATCACACCTTCCCCCGTCTCTCCATTCCATTAATGTGATCACACAATCACAAAAAAAGGATAGAGGTAAGGCAAAAGTGTCTATTCCATGGACATACCCACCAACTAACCCTAAACTAAACCAAATCCAAACCTCCATATTTGTAGCTAAGCCCAAATTCACCATCTTCGGCACTCTAGGGGCTAACCCCTCTGACTCCATCAGGAGGGTCATCCTTAAACAACTTTACTAGACCTTAGCTACAATGAGCCTCTATGAGCTCATTCCCACCTTAGCTCACCATCATTAGGTTATGATTGAGGCTATGTAAGCCATTAAGGTTAGAATAGGAGACTCCTAGCCTATAGAGGCATTCATTGATGCTCTCTAGCTATCCACCCTTGTTACCTTCAAGGACTCAGAGATACCTTATATGCACCCTAAAGACCTAGATTCCCCTCTCTTTATTACATCCCATATCAACCAAACCTACATCAAATGGGTTATGATTTATGGGGGAACTAGTATTAACATCATCTCTTCCCATGCCTATGAGCAACTCAAGCTACCAGACAATGTCATGTCTAAAACTTCAACCATCCTTAGATCCTTTAATGACACCATGATCATTACCTTGGGAACCATCATCCTTCATATTTAGCTAGGACCTCACACACTGCTTAAACTCTTTTATGTAGTCAAAGATGAATTCTAGTATAATGTTTTACTAGAGAGACCTTGGATCTAGACCATGGGTTGTGTACCTTCTACCATCCATAATTATGTCAAGTTTGGACACAAAGGTTAATTTATTACCATATAAGCTAAGCCTAGCCCTTTTATAGCATGCGATATGACCTACTAACCTAATGATGTTCTCCTACCTCCATCCAAAGCACTATAAATAAATACCATCAAGCCCTCACCCATGGAGGTTAAATCCATTACTTCCTCCCCTTCCACTAAGGCCTCTACCAATTCATATATCCCTATAGACTAGATACCCATCACTGATCCTTTAGAACCTACCTTACAACAACTTACCCTTTGAGAATACCATCTCCTCACCTTTGATGCCCTCCTTACTCCCTAAGAATACAACAAACTCAACCACCAACTAGGTTATGACCCTAACATTGGATCCATTACCCCCTTGAGGCCTCCAAGTTATCAAACCCACTTTATCTATGGGGGAATTGGCAAGCCACTTAATGCAACCATCACTCCCTCTCCACCTCAACCATTCACCTCTACATTTTCTTATTTGGACAACCCAGACTTTTCCAAACTATACCTTCATAGGTTTGCTTGGAAGGGATTTGTTTTGGGATGATATGAGCATGGCCCACACTCATTAATCTTGATTGAGACCCAAAATCCTCATGACAAGCATGGACTTAGCTTTATTCTACCTAATAATAATAAATCCAAACAAACTACCCCTACCATTATTGAAGAAGAGACCCCTTCCTCACCAACAACCACTCCACCTATGGGTGAGGATGAGGACATCATCCCACCTAAATTTTTTTTCTTCAACATGATTACCCTCATCCCCCTAACTTATCAAAAGGAAGGGTCACCCATATCCATCCCTTGGACCCATCCTGAACTCATGGGAGAAGACTCTCCTACCATTAACATTGTTTAGTTTTAAGATGATGATGTTATTCTCACCTACCTTGGTGCACTATCTTCCTCCATCCACAAATCCTTACCTCCAAAAGCCTCAATCATGTTAAATGAATCTACCATGGATATCAACTTAGGCACTTCAAATAACCCCCATGTCATCAAACTTGGTCAAACCCTCACACCTAAGGAACTACAAGAATTCTTTACCTTCCTCTAAGATAATAGTATTGCATTCACTTGGGCATATGTCAATATGCCTAATATTAACCTAGCCATTACAACTCATAATATCATAAAAAATCATGATGCCAAACCTATCAAACAAAAACTTCACCAAATGCATCCTTACATAGCCCTCTTTATCAAAGAAAAGCTTTAACTCCTCCTTTCTGTCAACTTTATTTAACCCATTGATTAACCCCAACGGGTTTCAAACATCATGCCTATCACTAAAGCCATAGGGGGACTATCTATTTGTGTGGAATTTCATGACCTCAACCTCACCTACCCAAAGGATGACTTTCCTCTACCTAGCATTGGCCAACTTGTTAATCTTATAGCAGGCCACAAGATGTTGTCTCTTATGGATAGATTCTCTAGTTATAATCAGATTTTAACTACCCCTAAAGATCAATACAAAACTACCTTTATCACCCCATGGGGAATTTTTTTGTTACCGAGTCATACCCTTTAGTCTTAAGAATGCTAACACAACCTACCAACATTCCATTACCTATATTTTCCATGACCTTATCCATACAATCATTGAAGACTATGTGGATGACCTTCTCAGGAAGTCCAATCTTCACAAAGACCATTTAGCTCTTCTCAAGATTATCTTTGAGTGACTTATCTGCTATCACATCCACCTCAATCCTAAGAAATGTATTTTTGGGGTCTTGTTAGGCAAACTTCTTAACTTCATCATTTCACTTCAAGGAATCAAGTTAGATCTAAACAAAATTAAAGCCATCCTCGAGATTCTACCTCCAACCAATCTTAAACAACTCCATAGCTTTTAAGGGAAGCTTCAATCCATTTATTGCTTCATCTCCCAACTCTTCGATTGGTGTCAAACCTTCCACCACCTCTTGAAAAAGGATGTCTCTTTTAAGTGGAATATCAATTTTCAAAAGGCCTTTGATGCACTCAAAGAGTACCTGCTATCTCCACCTATCATTACACCTCCTACAGATGACCAACCTTTATACCTCTATATCTCTGCCACAAATCATTCCCTAGGGGTGATGGTTACCCATCAGGATGAACAACACAAAAATCAAGTTGTCTATTACATTATCTTCACACTTTTTGAATATGAGACTTGATACACACATATTGAGAAACTATGTTTAGCTCTGGTCTTCATGGTCACCAAACTTTACCACTACCTTTTTAACAACAAAAAATTTATCACAACTAATACCGACCCCCTCAAGTACATGCATTCCAAACCATACCAAAACCAGCATATGGCTAAGTGGCTCATGATTTTATCTAAGTTTGACCTTGTGTTCCTTTAGTAGAAATCAATCAAGGGGAAAGTCATTGCTAACTAATTGGCCAACATAGCCTTAACAGACACCCAACCTCCCCTTCTTGAATTTCCAAATGATTCAATCATAAGTATATCTCAAGAAAATTTTACCAATCATGTAATCATGTTTTTTTATCATTATAAATGTCATCATGGTAGAGGGGCTAGCGTCATCCTTATCCCCCTTATTGGTGAATCACTTCTTTTATCAGTTAAACTCATCTTTGAATACACCAACAATATGGTTGAGTATGAAGCCCTAGTAATAGGTCTCCAGACTACCTTAGCCTTAGGAATCATAAAAATCAATATCTTTAGTGACTCCCAACTTGTGATCAACCAAGTCAATGGCATTTACCAATGTAAGAATGGAATGATGTAACTATATTGAAAATTAGTCATATCACTCCTAGCCTTATTCTAACACTACCATATTCAAACTACCCCATGATCTACCAATAAGTTTGGTGATGCCATGGCTTTTCTTACCTCTCAGATCCTATTGGTACCTTTGGATTCCAAATTATTAGTCATTGTCCATCGCCTCACAAAACCTTCCTACACCAAATCAGACATACCAACCATCTTTAGTGTGGAAGAGATTATACTTGACCTTTGGTATAAGTAAACCTTCAACTATCTTCACCTTGGCATAGTTCCCTCTAGCCTCTCTAGGAGTGCCCACCAAGAATTTGTTTAGAGCACCTCCCATTACACCATTATGGGAGTAATTATTTAAAAACATGGTTTTGATGGCTTCCTACTCCATTGCCTTCATGATCTGGAGTCTTCTCATGCTATCAAGGAGACACATGAGGGTATCTGTCATGGGCACTTTAGTGGACTCACTGTGGCTAAGCGCATCCTCTACCTAGGCTATTACTAGCCCACCCTTAACCATGACTATTTTGATTATGTGAAAAATTGTGTCAAGTGTCAAAAAAAAACTAATTTACATCATGTACCTACCAATAGTCTTCACATTTTTGTAGACTTTTGGCCCTTCTAACAATGAGGTCTAGACCTTATCGGTAAAATCAACCCCCACTCTTCAAAATGACATCATTTTATCATTATCATGATTGAATATTTCACCAAATTGGTAGAAGTTATTCCCCTTGTCTCGACAAAATCTAAAAATATTGTCAAATTTATTACCCATCACATTATCTATCATTTTGGTGTTCCTCATAAGATCATCACTGATAATGGTAAATCCTTCAAAAATAAACAAGTTTAGGGCCTTTGTGACATATTTGGTATTAAACCTAGATTTTCATCACCTTATCACCCACAAGTAAATAGACAAGCTGAAGCCTCTAACAAAACTCTTAACAGTATGCTTACCAAAATTGTTAATGCCTCATGTTGGAATTGCCACTTGCACATCCCTTTTGCCTTGTAGGCAAATTGTACTAGAATCTGAACTCCTATAGGTGCTACACCTTTTTCTCTCATGTTTTTAGCTAAGGCTGCATTGCCTCTTGAAGTCTAAATACCTTCACTTCACATATCTTTGCATGATCTTATCTCAAAAGATGATTATCATCAAGAATGCTTAGCTCAACTTGAGCTACTTGATGAATGTTGTTTGACCACCCTTTCTCATCTCTATGTCTATAAAAAATGAATCAAGCGTGTCTATAACAAACACCTAAAAGTCTAAGAATTTAATATTGGAGATCTTCTCCTCAAGGAAAACTCACATGTAACTAATATGGATAAAAGTGAAAGGGGCAAATTTTATTTTAATTTCCTTGGACCTTACATCATTACCCATAAGTATGGATAAAGAGCTTCTCATTTATCCTCTCTCGACAGCAAACTAGAACTTGAGCCTCTCAATGCTTCACATTTGCATCCCTTTTATTATTAGATAGGGATCACAATCATCACTCATCTAACTTAAGCTCATTCTTTTCAACCACATCCATTACCCTCTTTTTAGGGGCAACTGATTAAAATTAAATCATGTGATTAACCATCACAATTATAGCCTAATATTGAACTATAGATACCACAGCTCTATCTATGGCATGATTCTAATGGTATTTCCCATCTCTTTAAGATCAGTTCTTATGGTCATTGCCACCTATACCTCCTTTTCACCTACTAAAGCTTCATGTCAGCTTAGTTTTCCCTTCATAAAGGTAATCCATTGAGCATGTATGAACAAGTCTATGTCAAGCCAAATCAAACAAAAGGAAAAGGAAATATCAAAAATCAAAAAATGAATCATGGGTCATTCTTAGCATTTGTAGACTACTCACTTAAAGGATGGAGATTGAAAACTTATTCAAAATTACAAAACATAAGGTAGATTA
The DNA here is from genome assembly GCA_037957365.1 of Torreya grandis. Taxonomy (NCBI): domain Eukaryota; kingdom Viridiplantae; phylum Streptophyta; class Pinopsida; order Cupressales; family Taxaceae; genus Torreya; species Torreya grandis. The sequence goes on from JARHVA010000623.1 coordinate 4,089,478, forward strand.
CTCCCTTAAATGATAGCTATCAAAAGCATTTGTACTAGGCATATAAACTTAGACCACTCCCATGAAGGATGGCTAAGTAAAGCATTTGTCAAAGCTAGCAATTTCTTGGAAGCTTCTCTCATTGATTAGCTTCTTTGACCCTCAAGTAAAATCAAAAGTAAAAATCAAAGGTAAGATCAAAATCAATTTTGAAAGCCATAATCGACTCTCCTTAGTAGACTTCTTGCATCAATCAGTCTATACTTTATATATGAACATAGACTTGTTTCTACTACCCCTTTGGACACTTATAGAAAAGGCATACTAGTCTTCTTAAAGGTCCTAGTTTCACCCCTTCTCCCTCCACATGTCACATGCATAGGACTATGAGCTTACTTGACATAATGTAATCAGGATCCCAATCTATCAACCTAAGCATGCTAATGCAAAGCTTTGGAAAGGCTTATTTTCACTAAGCCAATCCAACTTTGGGTTTCATGTCAGTCTTTACCAATGAAAAGGCATCATGTTAATTTTCTTATATTTTATGAGTTTATGTAAGCCTATCACTATATGTATGAACAATAAACATCACATCAAAAGCATCCACATCATGAACTATGTCAACAAGCAACAACATCTTTCCATCAAAGATTCAATGTAAACATATCAAAATAAACCATGAACATCAATCGCATCATAAACCATAAACATATCATTACACCATCACAAGCATAAACTAAATCACTGAGTAAAACATCAGGGCATATACCATTTCCCATTTTTCCCATATAGAAATAAATAAATCCATAACATATCCTATCATAACCATGAGCATAATTAGATCATCATAGCTAAGCTACTAAGTGGAACACCATAAGAATGAACTAAAACCATAAGCCATAATCATAAACCATAAGCATCCATCATATATAAACATCAAAAAACATATATTGAATCATCAAAAAATCATACATCTAATAATGTATCAGCACCCTCAAATAAATGTACATCTCACTACATTGTTGCATAGGCTGATATTAAAATAATACATCATAATAACGTATCTAACCACAATCATGGGCCTATACCACTACCACTAGCCCCATCTACATTTGTACCTAGTGATAGGCCCCCTAGGACCCCTATCTATCCCATTATAAAATCCCACTGACCTAGAGTAGCTATCAATGGCCCACCAGTTAAGCTCACTCTATACTTTGCATACATCATAGCTGGGGTAGTTGGTCTAATATCATTGCCTCATAATACCTGAGCTCTACCATGGTAGCTAGACAGTGTGCTTGGGGTACTATGTTTGGTGGCCCTCCTAATATTATTGTACCTACCCTAGACCTAATCCTCTATCTAAGTAGATCTCTCTCACTTGTAACAGTGGTGAGTTAAACTTGTAATGCTTGAATCTAGCCCTATAATGTGGACACCTATCCTTATAGATCTTATACCTAAGCTTGGGTCATGGCCAACACTACCCCTACCTATCCACCCTAGTCATCTAGATCTATAGCCATAAATGTTACCCTTCTATCATCTCCACACACATCTATAACTACATAGATAGGTTTTTACCAAGCCATGTATCCATCTGTATACCCTACATCATCTATGGGAGCACTAACAAGAAGCTCCTCAAAGCCACCAGCTAAAACTATCTAAATAGGTTAGGGAACCATTAACTAAACCTTTAAGTCCTACCTCTTATACTATGGATGTAAATGTGATATACCTTATAACAAGCTAAACTAGTGCCACACTTGATCAAATAGAATCAACTCCACCTCACCCTCTTAATAGCTAATTATCCACCTGTATCTCTGTATAGTGAGGGTCTCCCTCCTATAGCCTATCTAAATAGGTAACTATAGGTATGGCCTCCATATGATTTTCATAACTACAAATCCCCCTAAGGTAGTCTTAAAGCACTTAACATCATGTGCTCCACCTCTGGCCCTTGATGCAGCATAATCATCCCTCCACCACATAAAGCCCATAGGGAACTCCAACTGTGTGTACCCCATCCATGATAATCCTAGAGGCCTTAGAACTCAGATGTGCTCATAAGCCTAGTAGTGCAAAGCCATTCCCATGTTGATTCCATACCTCTTATAGTGTCTAAACCCCCATATCTCTCTATAAATATGGATTAGGAGTACTAAAACCCACCCAAATACTATCCTCCTAAGTAATAGCTCAACCAAAATAGGCATTAATACATAAGGGAATATCCTACTACTAGAATCTATAACCCCAAAGCAAGTAACCATGATCATTAGCATCATCATAAGTCTCCTCTCCTTGGGAGCCCTCGCATATAGTGTTGTACAACTAAACCCTCTAGAGCACTAGTGGACCTAGTTGATATCATCTCCATATAGATACTTAACATACTCATCCTACTCTTATTACTCGATCTAGTAGATTGCCTCACCATGTAGTGGGAATTGAGTGATCTTATGGACATCCTTTGAGAGAATAGTCATCTCCCTGGTAGGCAGCAAGAGATTATTAGTATCAAGATCCCATCTTTTGATGAGTGCTACTATCATAGATGCATTCTTAGTCATGTGTTAGTAGTGTTTCATCCCTCCTAGCCCTACTTCCTCTATATGTGCCCAATCATCAACATTCATCCCCTTGACAAGTGTAGGGAAGATCCATGGCACATAGTCACACATCTATATCTACTCTCGAGCATATACCAAATTAAATCACTTGGCTTATACCTTAACTATTCTAGCCTACCCTATCTTTTAAAAGCACCCCTCACCCTAATTTATTTGACCTAACCATAACCACTACCCATTTACCTCTTGTACTAAACCTATTTGACCAATCTTTAAGCCTAACCACTTATCTTAACCCTAAAACCTGAATACCATACCTAAGCCCTCAATAATTTTAGAACCCTACTCTATCCTAGCTAACCATCGATGATCATGCTAACAATCAATGGTTGGGGACCCCTATTTCCTAGGGTGTCAATCATCAATGGTTACATGTGGGTGTTCCATGTCTGAAACACCCAAAACCCCTAAGGCCCAAAACATTAAGCAAATTTGAAATACACTAGCCTAAGTACCTTACCCAGCTAACATGCTATCCAATCTACCTTCCTACCTTGTCAATCTGACACTCTACCCACCATTTTGACCAACACCTAAAAAAACCCTACTTAGGGCATACAATCCAAAAATAATAATTTTCACACCTACCCAACCCAAGCCAATTCAAAAACAACAAAATCAAATTACACTACTAATTTAGTGCACCCCTACCTCATTTTGTGACCTCCTTCATGGTCTGATCCCTCATATATGTTCCCAACCATCTCCTCATGCTCCCTATATCTTGGACCCATAGAATCTACCTCACACCTCTAGCCAATGAGCAATGCCCACCTCAACATGATCCTTTCTCACAAAGTGACAAAATCACCCAGATCTCAGTTAAACACAACATAATAGCAAAAGAGATAATTAACTTTTGTTTTTTACTTTTACCCCCAAAATTTTAGGGTTTCCCCTGACCATCAATGGTCAGGGTGATCATCGATGGTCACCTTCTAGGGACCCTGACTATCAATGATTAGGATACCCTAAAAACCCAATTTCATGTTTTACCTGTAACCTCCATATTTTAAGTAATTTACCTTAGGCTCTTACTTACTTTTGGAGATGACTTTATTCCATCAACTTAACCACCTTGCATCTCACCATTGGTCTCTTTTGGCCCATTTGGCACATAATTTTGTGACATTATTTACCTAGTCCTTTGGCCATAGTGACAACATTACTATTGACATAGAAGATTGCACCTTTGGTAGGAGGCCGAGCTCCCGCCTTCTTCACGCAATAATGGAAACTCCCCTCTTGCCTGTGGGACTGGTGAAGCTAGAGGGGAGAGTCTCTAGATGAGGGATAGCTCCCTCTGATGTATCTTTTAGGCCCTAGTTTCTCCTACTGCTAACAAATAAAATGAAAAAAAGGGGGGGGGGGATGAAAAGGGAGAGAGAGATGTTAAAAACATAACCTAAGCCTAAAAAGTGCAAAGGTGATACACCAGAAAAGTGTGATCTACTCTACCCAAAAAATACACTTTCCACTGAGAACTAACTCCCATACACTTCATCTGATATGAGAAAACCTTCTGCATCAGTGGCTCAGGGGTCTATGGAGATACATGGAGGAAATAACTACTAGAGGCATTCTGAGACACACTGTAACAACCTATCCACTTCACCTATACTCCTCTAGGGACACTTCTGACAGACCTTTAAAAGGAAACTCAAAAATACACCAGACATGCTAAAATCATTCTGCAAAAGCATTAATAAAATGACTTAACATATAATCAAAGCATAGACACATACTAAAGATGCAAAACTCAAAATGGAGGTAAAAATGCTAAGTTCTGATTCAAGGTAAAATTTTGGCAGAGCTCTACCTTACAAGCCCGAGAGATTTTTGGGTAGAGTTTTACCTTAAGGCTGAGAGCCAATTTTTTTCTCAAATGAGAATTTTACAATTTATAGAAAGAGGAAGAGAAACTTGGCACCTCCTGGGAAAGATTTTGGCATTCTTTTTTGCAAGTGGCCCATGTGCATTCTAAACCTTGGGAAGAGGAAACCACTATTACTGATGTCATCCTTCTAGAATAGGCCTGCTAGAACCATGCTACACAATCACCCAAATTGACTTTGGCATTCAAACATTAATGTAAGAACATGGTCGTGCCTCTTTTCTGTAAACAGACTATGGTTTGTCCCCTCATCAATGCTAACTATAGAAAATAGGCTGCACTACTCGTCTGACAATGACTCACCCTCCCTTCACCTCTTAAATGCTTTTTCATTTCTACTCTTTATCTTCTTGATGCTCTTTCAACCCTTGGGGAAATATTCTAGTGGGTCGCTACATTCCTTCAGCTCCTTCCATGCTTGGTGCTCAAACAATTCAAAAACAAATGGATATTTCACTCTATTAAATTTGATGTTCACATAGCTGTCACCCAACGGCTAGTTCATCTGCTTAAATTTGACAACTTTTGAGACATCACCATCCTCGACAAAAGTCATCGGGTCTTTTCTACAGCTTTTTTGCTTCGTGGGATTTTATTTCAGGCCTTTTTTTCATAGACAAAAGTATGCAAGAATTGGCCACTCTTTGTCTTTTTCTGCACCTTCGGCCCCTTGGAAAATCCTTTCCCTTAATTCCTTTGGGCCTTTTGTTTGAAGGAATTCCTTTGTACAAAAAGTTTGAATAAATTTTGACTTAAGTCTTTGGCACACCTTTTGAATCCCTTCAGCTCCTTTGAAACTCTCTCTGCCCTCCGCAAGGGCTTTTGGACCTTCGACTATGCCCTTTGGCTTGGGACACACCCTTAAACCAAGCCTTTGAACCAACCCATTAAACCAAAATTGGTTTAACATTTCAATTGGTTCAAGACTGTGGGCTGAGCCCATTGAACTAACTCATTGAACTGGTTCAATGGTTCAATGTTACGCATCGATGCCAAGTGAACCAAGCCTTTGAACTTGTCGATGAACTAAATGATTGAACCAATTCATTGAACCGATTTAATGGTTCAACAAAGCATGTTGAGCCCATTAAACTTTGGCATTGAATCATCTGATTGAACTAGAAGCCACTTGAACTGATGCTATTGAATCAACTGAGTGAACCAAGGCTGATGAACCTTGTGTTGAACTTGAACTGATTGAACTAAGTGTTGAACTAAGGCATTAAACTGGTTCAATGGTTCAAAGATGCCAACTTTTCTTGTGATTTTATTCAAACAAGAGCCTGAAGAAGCCTTGTAAAACTTGGAACTCTCTAAATTGATCCTTCATGCACCAAAGGACTAACCCGCAGAGTCTATAGAAATCTAAAACCTACAGAGTCCGTAGAAATCCAAAACCTATAGAGTCTATAGAAATTATGTAGAGTCCATAGAAATGAATAGATTCATGCAAAATTGAAAAATGAAATGGCCTAGAATAGCAGGGACAGAAGGGGACCAATTTTTGGCCTATTGGGCAAAAAATGGTCAACAAATTGGTGACTCCCAAGGGAAGCATGCCTGTTATGCTTAAAGACTAGTTGCCTTGCAGTCCATTGGGCACAGAGTTGAATGCATCTTGAACAAAGATCAGCAATAGCCCCAAAAGATCCAAGAATCAAACATGAAGCTTTTTACCCCACACACACAAAGGGAAACACACAAGGCTAAAAACACTACCTGTGCAAACTGCACTTAAGGAAAGTAGGAAAGAAACTGAAAACAAAAATACTATAAATAGCTAACCAGGTGTATTTGCCTCCCTCTTGGATCAAAAGGAAAACTTCTTAAGTCAACTTCCTGGCAAGAAGACTTATGGTGCCAAGCAAGTAGCTGAATGAAAAGGAGATTTGGTGACCTGCTCCTCCTACCTATCACCTGGATTGGCTGGTATCTGAGTGGATCAGATTCAAACATGCTTCTAACATATATATACTTTGCTTGTCCTTGGAATCTTGTTGAATGCTAGTCCCTCATACTGGTGCTCTTCACCAAGAAATCTGTGGCTACTGGCTCATCACCATAAGCCCTTTGACATGTATTGATCCCTTGAAGTACATCATGGTCTGACCCATTTTCTTTTGCTTCATTGTAGACACTGTCAAACTCATCCTCTACTCCTTCTTAGCCTTCTTGAAGAAGGGTGACTATGGTGATGTCTGAGATGGACGCACAAAACGATTGTTTATCCCATAGAACATCACCTCTCTATTTGAAACTCTCTTCTTCTTGGCTTTCCTCTAAGAAGACCAGCCTCTCCTTTTCCTCCTCAAAGATCAAGATCTCTAGATATTCAAAGATATCCTCCTAATCCTCCTCCAACTCAGGCTCCTCAGTGTAGTCATCCTCCTCATCGAAGCAACAAGGAAGTTCATCGAACAATGGGGAAGAGAGCTCACTGTGTTTTTGTTCCTCTTCATATTGCTGGAACATCTACATATATGCGAGACCTACATCTTCTCCACTACTAATGGTGTCTTCAAAAGGAACCTCCATGATGGTTCCACCTTTGCTATCACTCATGATAGCCCCTTGGGAAATTGTAGGTTGGATCTTCTGCTCCTCGCTCACCTCCTACAGAATAGGTTCCTCCTTGAGAAGGGGTGAAGTGGAAAAAACATGTGGAAGAGGAGGCAATCCTTGAGCTAGAATCAAATGATTCTCCTCTTTCCACTTTGCTAGCACTTCATCAATATCAGGTGTGGCCTGATAGCTCTCTTGGAGGTGTGTGGATGGGCTGGGTTCAGACAGTCCCATCACACGTTGGCTGAGGAATCTCATTTGGGACTCCAACTCTACAATTCTTGTAGCTATATCTTCTTTAAAGAGCCTTTCTTGGAGATCACCAGCATCATCCTCTTCAAGGCTCTGGGCTGGTTCCTGGCATTCCTTCCTCCAACTTGGGATTTTCACATCATGCTAAAAGACTTGGTGAGGTTGAGGAATGCTAGGAAGAGACTGTTGATGCACCAAAAGAGTCTCTAGAAAAGGGATGTGCTAGCTCGTGGTATTCCCCCCAATGGAAGATTCATAATATAAGGAATTGAGAAGATTGATATCCATGGGGGGTTGCTCTAGTTCCCTTTGATATTGGAAAGCCAGGTGCATGGAGTTGAGAGTAGATGCATTAGATGAACTAGAGTGAGCAAGTGCTATCTGATAAAAAGGATTTAGTGCACAAGAGGGGGCTTTCTTCAGAATAAGAGGGGCACATAATACTGACTACCTTGAATAAATGGATTTCTCCATTTTACTACCTCCTCCTCCATGGATTGCAAGGCTTGAGCTTGCCTAAACAAGCACTCCTCTTTATACATCAACTCCAGCTGATATCCATACTACTCCTCTAGTATGTCAATCTCCATTGTCTACTTCTCAAACTCTAGCACCACCTCCCTTATCATTGCAAGGCAACTAGGGGAGCTGCTTGAGGTGATTCTCTAAAAATATTGAGTTTGATCGAAGTCACATGAAGGAAAACAAGACCCATGATATAATGCAAAGAAATTATACATAAAAAATTTGATTTTTGATGGCACCAAGCTACTTAACCAGCTGATTCAACTCAGAGTCACCATTGGTGTTGATGCAAAAGCCTCTAAAGGTTGGTTGGTCGAAGAACACACTAAAAAATTCTTTAACTCTCTAGACATAGCTTGTCCTAGTTGGTCCCACTAGGCGTGCCAAAAACTGTTGACGCAAAAGATTGCACCCTTAGTAGGAGGTTGAGCTCCTACCTTCTTCACATAATAATAGAAAATCCCCTCTCACCTATGGGACTGGCGAAGCTGGAGGGGAGAGTCTCTAGATGAGGGCAAACTCCCTCTGATGTATATTTTAGGCCCTAGTTTCTCCTACTACTAACAAATAAAATGAAAAAAAGGTGGGGGATGAAAAGGGAGAGAGAGATGCTAAAAATAGAACCTAAGCCTAAAAAGTGAAAAGGTGATACACCAGAAAAGTGTGATCTACTCTACCCAAAAATACACTTTCCACCGAGAACCAGCTCCCATACACTTCATCTGATATGAGAAAACCTTCTGCATCAGTGGGTCAGGGGCCTGTGGATATACAGGGAGGAAATAACTACTAGAGGCATTCTTAGACACATTGTAGCAACCTATCTACTTCACCTATACTCCTCTAGGGATGCTTCTAACATACCTATAAAAGGAAACTCAAAAATACACCAAACATGCTGAAATCATTTTGCAAAAGCATTAATAAAATGACTTAACACAAAATCAAGGCATAGACACATACTAAAGATGTAAAACCTAGAATGGAGGTAAAAATGCTAAGTTCTGATTCAAGGTAAAATTATGGCAGAGCTTTGCCTTATAAGCTTGAGAGATTTTTGGGTAGAGTTTTGCCTTAAGGCTGAGAGCTGATTTTTTTCTCGAATGTGAAGTTTAAAATTTATAGAAAGAGGAAGAGAAAATTGGTGCCTCTTGGGAAAGATTTTGGCACTCTTTTTTGCAAGTGGCCCATGTGTGTTCTGAACCTTGGGAAGAGGAGACCACTGTTATTGATGTCATCCTTCTAGAAGAGGCCTACTAGAACCATGCTACACAATCACCCAAATTGACTTTGGCATTCAAACATTAATGTAAGAACATGGTCACACCTATTTTCTATAAATAGACTATGGTTTGTCCCCTCATCAATGCCAACTTTAGAAAATAGGTTGTGCCGCTCATCTGACAATGACTCACCCTCCCTTCGCCTCTTGAATGCTTTATCATTTCTACTCTTTGTCTTCTTCCCACTCTTTCAACCCTTAGGGTGATCTTCTGGCGGGTTGCTACATTCCTTGGGCTCCTTCCATGATTGGCACTCAAACAGTTCAAAAACAAATAGATATTTCATTGTGTTAAATTTGACATCCATGCAGCTGTCACCCAATGGTTAGTTCATCTGCTTAAATTTGATGGCTTTCAAGACATCACTGTCATTGGCAAAAGTCATCGAGTCTTTTCTATGGCTTTTCTACTTCACATGCTTTTATTTTGGGCCTTTTTCCTGCAGACAAAAGTCCACAAGAATTTGCTACTCTTTGTCTTTTTCTGCACCTTCAGGCCCTTTGAAAATCCTTTCTCTAAATTCCTTCAGGCCTTTTGTCCAAAAGAATTCCTTCAAACAAAAAGTCTAAATAAATTCTGACTTAAGTCTTTGACATGCCTTTTGAATCCCTTCAGCTCCTTTGAAATTCTCTTTGCCCTCTGCAATGGCTTCTAGACCTTTAGATGTGCCCTTCGGCTTGGGACACACCCTTGAACCAAGCTGTTGAACCAACCCATTAAACCAAAATTTGTTCAATGGTTCAATTGGTTCAAGACTACACACCGAGCCTATTGAACTAACTCATTGAACCAACTTATTGAACTGGTTCAATAGTTCAACACTGTATGCTGATGCCAAGTGAACCAAGCCTTTGAACTTGCCAATGAACCAAATGATTGAACCAATTCATTGAACTAATTCAACAGTTCAATGAAGTGCACTAAGCCCGTTAAACTTTGGCATTGAACCATCTGATTGAATTGGAAGCCACTTGAACTGATGCTGCTAAACTGACTAAGTGAACCAAGGTTGATGAACCTTGTGTTGAACTTGAATCGATTGAACCGAACATTGAACTAAGGCATTGAACCAGTTCAATGGTTCAAAGATGCCCAGTTTTCTTGTGATTTTCTTTAGACGAGAGCTCGAAGAAGCCTTGTAAAACCCAAAACTCTCTAAACTGATCCTTCATGCACCAAAGGACTAGCCTATAGAGTTCGTAGAAATCCAAAACCTGCAGAGTCCATAGAAATCCAAAAACCTACAGAGTCTGTAGAAATTATGCAGAGTCCATAAAAATGAATAAATTCATGCAAAATTGAAAAATGAAATGGCCTAGAATAGTAGGGACAGAGGGGGACCAATTTTTGGCTTGTTGGGCAAAAAATGGTCAACAATTACCATGTTGACCCTTTTGTATTTTGTGCCACCTCATGCATACTGACCCGCTTATGTCTCATTGAGAGCACTTCCTACCTCGAATACCTATGATACTTAACCCATTTGTGTTTTCCCCAGGAGCACTTCCTACCTTGGATACCCACTAAAAAAATAAACATCACTTAGGAGACTTGTATTTATGAGTGTTCTTAGCTACCATGCCTATAGGAAATCACATAATTTACTCATCACTTGTCTACTTAGCACTAACCCTTTTTTTTACCAACATTGGCAACCTAGTCTATTCATGATCTTGGCTATCTCTCCTTTTCATTGCATGTTTGCATCTCAAATGTAAGACCTCTTTTCACCACCTAGTGACTTACCATCTACCACTTATCAAACCTATACCCACTTTAGCTTTAGCTCACTGATTATTGGTTTGAGGGGGAACACCTACTCCCACTCTCGGGGTAACCAAACCTATGACCTATATTATGTTTTTGTTTTTCAGCTCATTCATGCAAGTCACACAACACTAAAGGGCAAAATGTAGACATTGTAAATCTACACACCTATGATTATAAATGTTGAAGTAGACTTGGATGTAACCCTGGACCATCTTAGGACCAACCTATGCCTATCTATCCCAAACCAACCAATTTACACTCAATTACACCTAATTGAGTAACACTGACCTCTAGAATCCTATTCTTATGGACCCTAACCATCAACGGTTAGGGTGACCATCGATGATCAAGAGATACCTCTTCATCAAGAGCATTTTGGATTTATCAACCCTTTTCTAAATATAAACTTGTCCAATTTGTGTTGTGAGCCTTTTCATGCACAAATTATATTTACATGACACTATTACACCTTCACTTCCACCTCTTACTTATACCTATAAGAGAAATAGGTCTGGGACATCAAATCCATCTATAATAATTATCAATATCTCAGGTAATCAAGTGTTTTTTTATAGGTTAATCAATGTCAACAATGTTATGAAGCATTATCAACCATCGTATTGAGAACCAAATTTTCATCTCCTCTCAACAAAGATTTTAGGTATTGTTAATTTACTAAAATCAAGCTGGATTCTACCAATAGGCTAACTATGCCACCCACTCACCAATCAATTTTTGTGCTTTCTTATCTGTAGGTCTTCCTCCTAATCCAAAGAGGAGATCTTCATAATCTCTTAATTTAGTACACAACAAACAAATATTTTTTTCAACCATACCCATATTAAGTTTCTTTTCTATTTTTCTTTCAAACTTAAGTGAAAATTTACATGAAATAACTATGTATATTGATAATACCTAGTCTAGGGATGTGGTGAGTGGAAATGAGGATTAAAAGGATGGGTGACCACTAGCATTTGATTTCAAGACTAAATATAGTATTCAAAAGGTGATAGAATAATATGAGATGGATGAAGTATGAAAGATAATAAGATATGGGTTGGATATGAGATGAATAAAAGTTATAAGATGAGTATTAGATAGATGGAAGGTATGTGATAGATATGGGATGGTATGTAGGATTGGATAAGAAGGATTGTATAAAATTACTTAAGAATGGATGTTGGATATGAAAGGTGATGAATGTGGGATGGGATAATATATATAGGCTAGGTATTAAATGATCTCTAAGTTAAAAAATATGGAATGGGTGATCAATACAAGATGGGTAGATAATATAGAATGGATGTGATTTAAGATATAGTGGAGTAGACAAAGGCTATAAGATGGATAATAGATTAGATAGGATGTGAGATGAGTATGGGGATGAGATGAGAATATATGTTAACCTAAGGTTTATCTAAGGTATCACACATAAATTAGGGTATGGTCAACTTGGTTTTGCAAATAATATGGGTCTATCACAACACTCAAACAACACACAGTCATAAATCCTAAATTAGGTAACTAAAAAGGGTGTGTAACCTGATACTCATACCATAAAATGGTTTCATGGGTGACATTGTAGGCTAATGACCTGTTATGGAATTGATCAAACCCCCTCAACCCCATCTACACATAATGGCCTCTTAGCAATTGATCATGTCTCTTGTAACAAGTTACTTGTTATGGGAGAAGCATCTTATTCTAGCTATAAACAAGGGTGTCTAGGTGAATCTCCTATATACATAAAGGTATAGTGGGGCCCAAGTTAATATAGGATATTGTCTATCTGCCTTATATATTAAAGCCTAACCACCCCTCATTCCATGGAACCCTTTATGGGAAATTCTGCTTAGACACCAAGTGATAGTTCTTCTAAATTTTAGACTCTACTAGAACATGAATTTTAGTTAGTATGTGGTGATGAAATCCACATCACCAACCCCTATTTACTAATCCCATGCATGGGGATGAATTCCATGTCATGTGCTATCGTAAACTTAAGGGGGATAACAAATAGGAAAGGTTAACATGATTAATTTATCAATTAATTACCTACGTGTGAGAATCATAAGTATACAAAATTAAATGATAAGTAAGAAAAAATACACACATGAGTAAGTATATACAATAAAACTAAAATATAAATGTTTTGTCACCCCTCCTACAATCATAGAATTTAGAACACAAAGTGAGGTGCCTTAGTCATGAGGCGTCTAGCACCAAAATGGGTTAGCAGTTTAAATTTTTACAAAAGCATAAGTACCTTAAAAATTGCAAATACACACAATAATATCACAACTAGACACTAAAAATTTGCTACTCTAAGATAAAATCATAGATTGTGAGTTGTGATATTGCATAATTTAGTAAACTGTGATAGTTAACCTACAAAACCATGACAGTTAGGCTAAATTTCAACTTAATAAGACAATAGTAATTAACCAAAATTTGTAATCTATAGTTTTGTGTAAAATAGGAAAATTATAAAATATATCCAAAATCAGATGGATGTTAGTGAGATACTAGCTTTTTAGACAATTATAAAATAGACTTATCAATAGAAAATTTTCTTCTCAACCTCTTATGATAGATATATTATTAAGACCTTTTAAATGAACAAGTTGTCTTTAAATGGTTTTTATGCTAACAAATAAAATGATAATGGTAATATACATAGAATAATAAAACTATTGAGCCTAGTAGATGACCCAAAATGCTATGTTGCCTATCTAACTACAAAACAACCACTACAACCTACAAAATTGTTATTTTCAAGTCAAAATCACAAGTTTGAGACCTAAAATTTTGCAATAGAGGTTAAAAAAGTTTATGGTGAGGTCTTTGATATTTACCTTGGTCTTATTTTATCCTCTATTAATCCTACACACAGATAACAAACCTATAAGTATTCCCTACAAGAATACAATTAAGGCCAAAAGTGTTTATATTTAATAATGGTTAAGGTGATAAAAGAGATAATTTTGGCTTGAGAAACCTTATAACTTCATAAAGAAACTGAGAACCCTTCTTCTACAAATTAGAAAATTGATAGGTCAAGGTTTTACTAGTTTAATGAATACGGACATAACCATGACTCTTGATAATAATAAGACAATTAACAGAGCAATATCACAAATGTTAGAGTCGTGATATTATAGATTATGGTCAAATGGTCCAAGGTTTGATTAAATCCTCTTCTTCCTACCAAACTAGAAACCAAAATTCCTCCCAAGGCAACACAAATAGAATAATAACACCTTATAAAATGATTAGTAATAGATAAGAGACATGTATTAGGATAAAACCAATTTTGACAAAACCATGACTGTAACTATCAATATCACTATTTCTAGGGAAAAGTCACAGATGTTAGAGTTATGATATTATCATCAAGGAAAAAATAGTGCAGATGCTAGATTATCCTTCTTGACCCCACATAGGAGATAAATAACTCTTCTAAACAATAGATAGAACACAAATCCACTTACAGAGGGATTAATAAAAATATAACACAATGATGTGAACTCAAATACTAAATTTAACAAAACCATGATTCTACCCTACCAAACCACTATTACCAGGGAAAAAATGTAACTTACAAAGTTAAAATTTTGTCAAAGGTAAAAGAACTTGCAAACTCTAAAAACCATTAGTAATTAAGGTTAGCAATCAAACAATATTCCAATTTTTCCTAAAATACCACAACTTCAATATTGCTAATACCATAGCAAAATTGTAGATTGTCTATGCATGAAAGTTTTTCAAAATCTGATATTTAATTCACATCCAATTTATCCAGCAAGCTTATAATGTTAGTTAAGGGAGTAATATCCCTCCGTGCTCACCAAAATGTTGATTAAATTTTAGATTCAACTTATATTAATTTTTTTTAGTAATAAAATCTTAAAATCTAAACACACAAATAAGAGGGGATAAAAGAGATAATCATCTCAAGAAGAAAACTCTTACCGTCACTTTACCGCTTTATATCTCCTCTCCAAGATAATCTAATGGATGTTTGAAGCAAAATTAGAAAATGTTGGATTGCTTGCTTGATGTTGATAATGGCCTCCATTGGATGATTGAGCTTGATAGTGGCTTTTAATGGATGCAATAAGGCTATATGGATGCAAAATAATTGTAGAAATTTGATAGTTTTACTAGTTAATTTGAAGGATAGGGTGAGCTTGGATATATAGGCATAGAGGGAGAAATCAATGGATCAAATTCAAATTTGAGTCATTAAGATCAATGGCTAAAGATTGTCCATGGAATTTTGAATTCCATGGAGATATCTAAAATAGAATCTTATAGAAGAGGGAATAAAATAGAGGAAATTTATAGAATCTTCCAATTCTAGAAATATATTATTAGGGTTTAGGGGTTTAGGAGAGGATAGAATAAGGTGGTAGTTGGGTAGGTAGATTATTTTATATTTATAAATTGGTTAGTGGCTTGGGGAGTAAGTTAGTGGGTAAATAGGTTTTTTTAGGGGATTAATGAAGGGATTAATTAGTTTTAGGATGGGGTAAGGTTTGTATAATGTAGGAATGGGATGTGGGACACTAGGTTATTAGCTATGGAATGTAGTTATAGGATAAATTAGCAAAAACTAGCATAATTAGTGAAATTAGTGAGGTGAGCAGATTTTAGTGCAACCAACATAATCTAGATCATAAACATTTTAATGTCATCCATAACATTTATATCTATAATAAATCTATCACATCATCATGTCATCTAAATAGCTAAATCCATAATCACATAATCTAAATATAATGTATCCTAAACTAACTTCATGATACATAACATTTAAATCCATAATCACAAAATATAAAACCACAAATCATTCATGTATCTATATATACAAATGATCAAATATACATCATTAAATTTTTGGTATACAAAATATATAGCTCTATGTCCAATAAAATAAATACAAAATAGGCTACTCAATAAACTAGAGACAACTTGGCTGGATGTTCCCCCTGCCTCCACCTACATCCCCACCCCCATCTCCTCCTCCAATCTCCACTCTGATTTCTCCCTTGTGATAGACTCCCTATGATGGTTGAACCTATATGTGTCTATCGAGAGGACCTGCCATGTGTGGCATATCAAGCAATCTCTAGATGTAAATGTAATAAAATATATTCATAATAGCACATATTGGCCATTATCTCCCAGTATCTATCCACACTCATAGTACTTGCCTATCCTATACTCAGCATAGATCCCCCTACACCTATTTACCCCATGACTCCTCCATCCACTCACTGTAAGCTATCCTTCTAATCACAATATTTATCTTGAGCCTAAACTGCCAAATTATGACTTAAATGTAAAGTGTCATACTCTACCTATAAAGTATCTAGTCTAGTCTATAGACCATCTCTCTCCATATGCATGGTAGTGAGATCCCCTTGTACAATGGTCACATATCCTTGTAAGGTGATGCACTAGGATCTTGTTGCATCTCCCTCAGTAATAATACATGTAACATCTATTTCCTCCTCCTCTCCTCCCTCCTCTCCCTTCTCCTCCTCATCTCCTCCTCCCTCCTCCTATGCACCCTATATCTCCTCATCTACTCCCTCCTTCCAAGGTTACACCACCCTTTCATATCTAAAATCTAGCTACCCTACCCACCACAATAAATATGCTAGGGTACACCCCACATCATCTATCTCTACAACTATTACCTCCTCCTTAGATTCTATTAAAATATCTATCACATTAGACTTTGGTAGTTTGGTCTATGTATCATCTCATCTATACACTAATGGGTCCCATGGTATATCTTTAATAATCCCAAACTATCTCCTCATTCTCCCAAAATTAAAAAAATCTACATACTATATCATCCTCGCTATCAACCTTCTCTCCCTCTAATGTCTACTAACTTAACCTCTACACCAAGCCATATAGGAAATCTAACATAAGGCCTCCTCATGATGTCACCATCCTATAACTCCTTAAGGACTCACTGATAGTATGCTAAGTCTCATGTCATGCCATTTGTGTAATCCTACACTAAATCTCCCTTCCATTTGTAATCGTACTTATCATGACCCTATTCCTCCCTATGATTACACATCGACTCACATGTAGACTACCAACCCTAGTTATCCTAATTGGAGACATATTCAACTTGTTTTTACCTTCCCACATCATACATCCATCCATTATACATCCTTATCACATCCCTGGCCTTTTGTGCACTAGACAGGCTCTCTAAATGCCTAACAAGGCCCTTGTGGAGACCTATTGACCACTCAAAGTGGCCATTTAACCCAGGCTATGGATTAGGGAGTAAAATCATGGCCTAGGCCATATTTTTACTTCATAAACATTGTGTCTTAGGCCGTGTCTTAGATAGAATGAGCAAAAAAGGCCCTTGTTTGGGCCCAAACAACTAGAAATGACTAGTTTTTAACCTTTTAGTGGATTAGGGTTGAGATATATGTCAGTTTATCATTAATTTGAGATCCTCTCTCCTAAATTTTTGATTTGATATTAAACTTTATCATCACACATAAATCTTGGATACCTTCTTGAATCTCTCCTAGTTCTTGCTCTGCATACTTAGCTTTCATTGTGATAGAGGATGGCCTACTATACTATAGCTTATTTTGGTGATTCACATTACTCTCTACAATGTTCCTAAAGATTTTGGATTGATCCTAATTCACTAAAGACTCCATTTCACCTATTTTTTTGCTTCTTGCATTAGCTCTCTCACAAATTGGTAGCTTCTT
Source organism: Torreya grandis (assembly GCA_037957365.1). Classification (NCBI taxonomy): domain Eukaryota; kingdom Viridiplantae; phylum Streptophyta; class Pinopsida; order Cupressales; family Taxaceae; genus Torreya; species Torreya grandis. Next base: position 4,107,149 of record JARHVA010000623.1, read on the forward strand.
CTTCACCTCTTCTATAGCTTTTGACTCTTGGTCTAGTCTCAACTCACACACAGCCTAGCCCTCTTCCTCTCTTGATTATTAGCTTGGATATTTAGTTGGTATAAAGTATGAACACTTATTTTGAGTCTAATTTTAGGGAAATTTTCTATGCAAAGTGAAATTCTTGTTTGTTGTAGTAGTATATATGTTAGGTTTTGATTGTTTTAGTTATTTAGCTTGTTTAGGCCATTATCTAAGATCATTTCTAAAGTTTTTCAAATTTTTATGTGGTTAAGAATATATTCATTACAAAAATATATTCCATTATATGTTATGATTTAATTATAAATGTTTCTTATTACATATTAGGATCATACATGCTCAAAATAACCTATAAAATTTGCATAAACAATCTCTCTTCTTGCTAAACCAAAAAATTATGTTATTAGGGAACAATAGTGTTAAAAGCAAGGAGTTAGCTCGAACTTAAATTAGGAATTCTCTTGAACCCTTGATTGAAAACATATTTATTACTTAAAACACATTTCATTTGGCCTAAAAGTACCTTGGCTTCTAAGTTTACATATTTCTTGTCAGCTCTCTTTATTCAGCATTGTTATTTCCATAATTTGTATGAAAATAGTTTTCTAATTTTAGCTACTTGTTTTACTATGGTTATACCCACTAGAGATACCTACATCCTTCTTGTACTTGATCATGTTATCCCTAACCTATTTTTAACATCTATTTATAGTTTGGTGCAAGTCAGCAAGTTAGATAGCCATTATAGATCTCTTGGAGCCCATAGAAGCCTCAAGCCTTCTAACCTTCTAGTTGTTTGTTTTAGTACCTTGTATACCCCCTACCAAACACTAGTGATTACATTTATATTATTATATATACATTATGTCATTCCTAGTGGGACCCCATATATGGTCTCATACTAGTTTTATCCCATTTAAATCTCTCTTAGCCAACTCCCCTCTGTTAGTTGTTAGTCTTTGCTTTTAGTTATGATTTGGATCTCGCCTTGGTTATTTTCTCCTACTTTGGTTCTATGTCATTATCCTAACTAGTTCTTTGTCTATTTACCTTTTCTTATCTCTCATGTTTTTATTGTTTCATTGCATCCATGGCCGACCTCCCACCCTTGGGACACCAATCTCATTGAATTCAAGGCTTTATCCTTGAGCTCACCCATGAGCAAGTCACAGTTGTAATTGAACACCATAAACACCATAGGATTTAGGAGATTTACTTAACCTGGCATGGTGATCTAAACCCTCTTACATTCTAAAGGGAATAAGATTAGAATTTTTACAACCAATGAACTTAGTCCTCTTTTAACCAATCTAATATTTATTCATCTAAGGATGTTTCACCTTGGCCTCATGTCATGACTCATTCACCCATTCGAGGTGATGAGGATCCCCTTATGTGATTGAGACCAGATGACCTACGTATGATCATTGACGATTGTCATAGATGCCTTCAGATAAATGAAGTTCACCCTTTTCCCCTAAGAGTTAGTGGCATGCTTCTTCTAGAGATAAAGCTCACACCCATTTAGTTTCAAGTACCTCAACCAGTTCTCACATGAGTTTCCCACCTCTTTCTTGGTAGGACACTCTATAGAAATAACCCCCTTATGTAATTATTATGGGTCATAAGAATTTAAACTCAATAATTCATCTTCATCATGAAGATTCCTCCCATCCTCCTAGTCCATCCTTTAGATTTTTAGATGATTGTGCTGATTTTGATCACTACTTATGGATTAGAGATTCATGAGATGCCTATCTCAAGTATCAATTCCCTCAAGTTAACCCTCATCTGATGGTACATAACCAATATCATGTAAATATAGGTCACCATGACCATTTACATGGGTATGCCATGTCATCTCATCATCCCTATAGGGAATGGCATCCTTCTTGTGGTCATTCCCCACCTTGTGGTAGAGATGATTTCTAACATGAGCATATACCACAATAGGAGCTACCTTAGCATCATCCTCTCCATGATCAAGGTTACGATGATGTCTATTTCTATATTCAACATCATCACCATCACAAGCCCCCTCCTAAATCTCATTGTCAACCCACTATCAACCATGTCTATGAGGATCTCCATAGGAATCCTCTAGCCCCTTGGGTATGTGTTATTCCCTTTCCTACTCTTATTCTTAAACTACCTAAGTTCAATGGGACATGGTACTCAAGTCCCATGGAGTATATTACAACATTCATGATGGTGTGCATGGATTGGGAATAGGATGAAGGCATGATGTTGAATCTCTTCACTCATTCTCTACGAGCTAAAGCTCTTGTTTAGTTTTAGAATCTACCTCCAGATTCTCTCTCTAGTTTATAGCTCCATCTAGATGACTTCCTATAATACTTTTGTATCTATATACCATTAAACCTTAATATCCAATCACTCACCTTCATAACATAGTCCAAGGGTGAGTCAAACTATGATTTTGTGCATAGGTGGCATTCAGCCATCCATATATGTAGAATAAGGTTCTTAAATGATCATCTTTATGGCATGTTCATGTCATAATTGAGGTAGAAGGTTCACCTTAAGTTCATCAAGTGTGAGCCCACCTTATATGATGAAGTTATTAATGAGTGTCTAATGATTGAAGTCTTTAATGTGTGTGCAGGCATATGTCCCATGCCAATCTAATAGTCATCCTCTTCACATGATTGTAACTGTAATGTGACCAATGATGGTGTTACTAATTCTCCTCCTGAGAAGAAGGACAAGAAGGATAGCCACAAGGTGAATGCTTTAAATAAAAATATAGATGAAAAGAAGGCTTTTGACTCAAGTATAGTAAAATAATGGATAATATTTCCTTTTGACCATACCAAGTCTTACAATTTCCATCAGATGAAGGGGCACGATGATCCAAATTGTGTTGCCCAAAAGTTTGTTACACAAGCCTCACCTTTGTCTAAAAATTTTACACTTATAAAACCCAACCACAAATTAAATGTGCCCAAGGAGCCTCTGCCTAACCATGATAAGGAGAAGAAGATGAAAAGAAGAAGAAATCAAAGGCTAAAACCCCTCATTCCCCTTTTTGCTCTTCTACCTTTTTTGAATTCTCTTCCTAGGCTGATCCAAGAGGGAAAGCCAAGTGCATGAGCATCAAGGTCATTACTATAATTGACATAGCCTCTACTAGGTATGAGTACTTTATCAACATGATCTTGATTATCGTCAATAACCCCTTTGGAGAGACTAGTGGTGTTAGGCCTCCTATCCAGCCCATGGGGGCAAGGAACCCCAAAGTCAAATTTAACTTTTGATGTAATATCCCTCCCCAATCTAGACAACATCATTACTCCATCATAGAGGATTTATAGGGTTTTTTAACTAGGAACTCCATTTGGGACCTTCTTCACCTTTTCCCTAAGTAAAGGTGCCTCATATTTGATGAGCTTGGTCTCTCTCTTAAGGGTCTATTGCAAGATGATGTTGTAGTTTTTTCAACTTTGATGCATTTAAACACCCTCATCATCTTATCTTATCTTTCAACCCTACCTTTTTTCTAGATGCTTCAGTTCTTGCAAAGAGGGCTTGGTTGGCCCTCTATATTTAGATCTTCATTAATGATTTTTAGATTAAGATATGCATCATTGACAAAAGAGATGCATTTAATATCATGCCCCTGCATGTGTTTAATGAGCTTACAATTAGTCAAAAGAATCTCTCTAATTCTCACCATAACTATATTAGTTTCAATAATGACATAGTTGTGATGATGGGAAATGTGAAGTTCTAGGTCAATTTTAGCCCTGAAATAATCAAGATTGAGTTTTTTATGTTAGACTTAGATCTTTCATATAATATGATCCTTGGTTGTCACTGGACCACTACCATACAAGCCATCACATCGACCATATTTCACATGGTTTAGTTCATGCATGAAGGTGAGGTTCATACCATGGAGGTTGACCCTATCCCTAAGCATTGCTTTATGCAAAGACAAATCCCTCAAGTGAGGCTTTGACTATCTCCTCATAAGGCTTTATGGACTCCTACACACCCCCCACTTTTGAGTCTCATTTTGTTAAGGATGAATGTTATGATCTAGCTGAGTATCGAGTAGCATTCACTCCTTTATAATTTTGCATGCATCATCTGCATCCCTCTCTATCTTCAGAATGCTAGGGTGGATCATCCCTTCTTAGAGACCTCTTTTGAGATGTCTCCCTAAATGTTGAGGTTCTGCTCCCTTCATACTTATCCTATTGGAGTATTATCTCTTTCAATACATCTCTTACAGAGATTGTTAAAGTCATTGATTTTGATCTTGAGTGTTATACCATCTATGGTATAGCACACAATCTAATCAATAAGGGGAGAGATTATAAGAATATCATGCCAACATAGTGTATAAGCCACCATCCACTTACTTGTTTGGGTTCAAAGGTATCATTCACCAATAATGACCCCACCTTTAATACTCTTTTTTTGTGAGTCATGATTGGTGAACCTAAGGATATGGATGTTCCACCTCCTTCTTCTTAACTTTACCCTATTTTTTGTCCTCTTTATAGGATAAATAGTGGCCTACCTCTAGGGTAGGCATCTATTTAGGGTGAAGTGTTGGCCTGCCTTTGATGGTAGGCTAAGGCCTGGGCCTGTGGTGCTTTGGTGAGCCTCAAAGCTTATCAGAACACCTTTTCTAGGCCCCCATTTAGTGGATTTCCCTTCTCATGGAATCCATCATCAGACCCTTGTAGGTCTCCTTAGCTATTTGGATAGTGTACTCTTTCTTGGATGTACCTCAAAATAGAATCTGAGTCTTTTAGTTCTTTTATTTGGTTGGGCTACTCCTTTCTAGTATCTAGCCCTCTACTGACTCCCTCTCTTCTTTATAGTGATTTTAGGTGGTGTGGGTTAGTGGTTTTAGTTGTTTACAACTTGATCTAGCCTTACTTTTAGTATTTAACTATTATGGGCCTCTTGCCACCCCTACTTGCCTCTCATTATGGTTGGAATTAAGGCACTCTTTCATGGTTTTCCATCACACAATAGTGGTAGATCTACAAACTAAGATGCCTTTTTTGCCTCTAACACTCTGACTTCTTGTATTTCCACAAGAGAGAAACATGACCTTGGATCAATCATGCATACTTTAGAATGAGATAAACATGCTTACCAAATATGTGTTTTCTTATTTCCCCTTTTTTGTTTATTTTTGGGCAACTTCTTGCCCTTATCGATCTCCCCAAGCCTTTTTTTGGCCCTATCTAGCCCAAGCCATGAGTTTTTGGGCTAAGTCGTGTCCTAGTAGTGGGCTAGGTGTTAGGAACATGTGTTACCCCTCCTCTTTAATTTTTTAGTATATTAGTTTTTATGGATGTATATGTTTTGTAAATCATTCCATGAGCATTTTATTTATCCCACATTCACGAGTAGTAGTTTCTTAGATGTGTGTGTGTGTGTATTATATTTTTTGTTTTCTATCAAATATCTGGCCACAAGTCTTCTAATAATCTTTTGATACTCTACTGATAGTTATCTAAAAATAATAGGATGAAGAGTTTCTAGTTACTATAAACTATCTAAATGCAAGTCTTTTGTGAGTCTTCTGATACTCTACTAATAGTTTTCTAAAGATTTTCTATTTTTTAGTTACTATCAACTATTTGAATGTAAGTCCTCTAAGAGTCTTTTGATACTTTGTTGATGGATTATTTGATAGTATTCTATGAATATTCTAAAATTGATAGAAATAGTCCCCAAGTTTCAATGGCTACCTAAAGTTTTAAAGATATATCTCTAGCCACCAAAGCCATCTAAATGAGTACCACTCTCTAGAAAAAATTTGGCCACAAATTTACCTCTAAGCGATAGCTCTCAATTTTCCTCATGGGTAGGAACTACTTAATCAGGAAGGGTTATCCATTTCACTGGAAAGTCTTATTAATGGGATAGCTACTTTGGGGTTCTTGTGATACTCTTCCTTGAGTTTTAGGGATTTCACCCAAACACTTCCCACAATTATCTAGACAGGTTTTTACCCTAATCCAAAATAGATTATTATGATATAGAAAATTAATTAAATGAATTATGTAGTAGAATAGAGTTAAGACTTTTTTATAAAAAAGTTGGCCCTAGAAAGCGCTCTGATACCAAATGAGAGGATCCCTCCTAAACAAGTTAGCAAATAATTACAAATACATGAAATAAACTATGAAAATTAGCAATATATTAACTGAAATATGCAAAACTAAATTATAATGGTTGAAGTATATAATTGTTGGCCTCTTTAAAGGGACAACCTCCTTTGAGCAAGCTCAATACAATAAATGTGTGGATGCCTTCATTGGATTCAACACTTACTTATGTAATAAGTCTAATATAAGCAACTAGTACTTCCCATGAATGTGGGATTAAAAAATATTCTCATGAGATCACCTATAAAGCATATGCATTTATAGCAACTATTATACTAAAAAAGTAAAGAGAAGAGGTAGCATGGGTTCCTAACAAGTTCACATACCCATTTAGGTTTATTCATTCCTTTCTTCTCTTATTCATTTACTTAGTTTTACTTCTTTACTCAATTTTGTCTTTGTTTTTGGTATATCTTAAGTAGGGACTAATCTATGCACATTTCACTTGCCGGATATGCATTGGAGCATGCTTCACATACTCAAGCCTAGCTTCATAGGATTCACCCCTTAGGTAAGTCTAGGTACACTTATTTTTCCTTTATCCTAGTCATTTCACCTTACTACATTTCTATAATAAAGAGGTGGTAATTATAATCACCTAAAAGTGACACTTGAGTACTAAGAGTGCTACATGAGATCACCTATCCCTAAATTAGCCCTAGACCTATATTAGAGTCTATTCTCACACTTATACAACCTTTTTGTAGGTCATAAATGTCCCTCATCATCCCTAATGTAGTCTTAGACCCTCATTCTTGCATCGTGGCCCTTTGTGACGAGTGTTCTACCACTTGGACACTAGCACCATAATAGGGATAGTAGTGCCACATGGATCTAGTGTCCCAATAATGGTGTTATTGTCCTTTCCCTCCTCTTTTCACAAATAGATATATGTTCAAATTTAGAACCTCCTAGGGTCAACCTAGACCTCTTTTAGCACCCACATAAACACTAGAATAGTATAAATACATGACTTTGAGCCCTCTAACCACTAAATGGAAATCAGATGAAAATTACATATGTAAATTCAAAATGAATTGTGCATAATTAAGGTTATCAATCCCTATTCTACTTTACTTTTATATACTACCATCTACATCATTCTTAAGCTTAGATTACTCATATTTCTAGTCTCAAGTACATTCAAAGCACTCAATTTAACTATCATACTAGCTTCACTTGCATTTTCACTATCACTTAGTTGGTAAGAACTACATCAAGATTGATCTCTCTTTAGAGTATTGGTATGTAGGTGACTATGATCATAGAAGGGTGTTGAGAATGTCTGCCTACCCCACTAACAAACACACTTTTTATCTTGTATTAATTGAATGCCCTAGCAACATAGAGAATTAGGGTTTTCTCATAAAATCATTATAAATAGTAAATATACAGGGTTTTGACACTCATGCATGTAGGAACTAACCTCACAAATCTAGACATAGGTGCACCCAAAAGCTTAGGATAATCTTGTATAGAGGACACTACCACAAAAATAAGGACACTAGCACCACATGGTGATACTATCCAATTAAGGTGATAGTATCCAAGAGATATTTTGATGCTTGCATTATGTTTTTGACACTCAAACTAGTCTTTACCTTAGTTTTTAGCCTCCAAATCATCTGTCTCAATCATTTTCCAACTAAGTTCTTATTTAGACTATTTATTTCTATTTTTAGAAAGGTCAAATTAAGTCAATTATATAACAAATCAATGATTATATTTATTACATATTTATACCATAATTTACTATACTTAACTCTTTAATAAACATAGGATTTACATTCACTGAGTCTTAAAGGTTAAAATACTACACATTCTTCTAGAGTTATTCACTAAGTCTTAAAGGTTAGAACATTACACATTATTCTAGAGTTAGTCATTTGATACATTCACAATATGCATGTGCTTATCTAGTATCATAAAATAGAATTATCACCAAAGAGACTTAACACATCAAGGTTCGCAGACAAATAATTAGTTCCATTGATCTCATTTGATAAGTTTACAAAGGTACTTCATTTTGTACATAATCTTTCCAAATCTCTATCTTTATATAAACACAACTAAATCCAAAAACCTTTCTAAAAAAATCTAAGGGGTATTTATACACAAGTGAACCCCTTCTCAGGTTACATCATTAATACATTATAGATGACATGCCAATGACTGTTTCAAAAAAATAAGTCATGACCAGCCATTATAATTAAGTTCCTTTTAAATCAGGCCCAACAACCCTTATATACTCTCTTTATGCCAGATATTTGCTTTCATGTTCCTCCTCCTTTGTGATATGGTGATATATTCATGTTCCCATTAATCTATGATACTTCTATGAACTACATTAGTAATTACCTCCATTTCTTATGCCCTTGTCTTAGTCTTGCACTTTTTTAAATCCTGCATCTTATGCTCCTTGTTCTCCATTTCCTTGTATATTTCTATGCCAAGGTCTTCCACATTATTCTTCCATATCTCTCTTTCACTGAACTCTCTCATGTAGTGGTCCATCATGCTCTTCTCACACCCTTGCATATACATGTTTATGGCTCAAAAATGTTTAGAATATATTACAAATTTTGGGTCTAACATATAAACTTAGATGTCAATAAGAACATGTCTCAAGATGTTTCCACTTCCTTATCAAGGTAAAAATTGGGAATAAGGTTAGTTCTATGATGGGAAAGATTGGATTAAAAAGGATGGGTTTCAATGGGTTTCGGATTAAATGGGTAAAGATGGGTTTGGAAAGATTTGGGATTAAATGGATAAGGATGGGTTTGAGATTAAATAGATAATGGTGAGTTTAGATAGGTAAGGATGGTTTACGATAGTGAGGATAGTTAAGGATGGGTTTGGAATAGGTATAGGATGGGTAAGAATGGAGGGATTATTTAGAATCCAAACAATAGAATAGGTTTGCCCCCAAGTGTAAGGTACTTTTAGATAATTAATTATTTTATGCATGACATGGAAAACTTATTTGCATGATGGTACTTATCCAAAGCACCATTAGATTGGTTTTCACTTTTAGAAAAATTATTTCTCTTTTTTTATTTTTCTTTTTTTAATATTTGTTTCACTAAATTTTGTCTATTTTAAGTCTAAAGGAAAATAGAGAGAAGGATGGGGATAAGTGATTAGAATGAACCTAGATTTGGTTTGCACACTGTATCTAGATGTTATGAGCACTCCTCTTCAGTTGGGGAGGACTACCTACAAATAAGAAAGTGCTACCATAAGATGTTTGTTAGCAGATAAATGAGTGGGCTACTAAGCTATGTGCTTATTCTAGGAAGTGTGAAACTTCTTTAGAGATGACAGTCCACTTTTGAGAGGTAAAAGAATAATAAATAACTAAAATAGAGGTAAATAGAGAGTAAAAGAAATATAAAAGTACCATTTTTAACAACCTATTCACAGCAGAGAGTGATAGGGTGTAAGTGAGGTATTTTGTTGGTGTTTTAGAAGTTGTCTAGGTAGGTTTTGAAGAGTTTAGGGAATTGGCAGTCGCCAACATAAGTAGGAGTGTGACCAATATTAGTTAGGCTATCAAGGTCAGTAGTGAGGTGACTGATATCAGTTACGATACCAAGGTTAGTAGGGGAAATAATTATTCATGAGGTTGTAGAAGGCTTTTCCAAGTCTAGGAAATGCTTTGGATCAGGCTAAAGAGGTTGAGAGATTTAGGAAAGAGAATTTATGGCTTGGTTAAGTCTAGTCAGATGTTTAGTATGCATGTAAGGGGAAATAAGTAAGGAAGATTTGTAATTCCTTCATGGGGGTATGATCAAAAGTGCATAAAGTAGTGTAGGGTAGATATAAAGAAATAGAATAATAAATATTTAAATGACCTACAGTATCAGTGATATACTTAGCTATGGTGGTCACTAAATTATAAGTGCCAGGTTGATGGTTTTTATTTGGGAGTCTAAACCTAAATGCCTAAATAGAGAGAATAAGTAGATGTTGTTATCCTTAAGGGCTTAATTATTGATGTTGATTGACGTATATAGAGTGATTATAAGCTTGGATGTCAAAAAATAGAATGCTAAAAGCCTAAACAAGAGTAAGAATTGATTTTCTTAATTTCTATTAACCTAAACTACAGGTTGGAGTTTGGCTTATATTATTGATATCGATGATCCCACCAATGTCAGTAGGTATCCCATTGACATCGGCCATGGGTTGACTAACATCAGTGGCCCAAGAATAGGTAAACATTTCTATTCTTGGCTTATTTTCTATTGTTATGCATGTCAAGTGTGACACCCATTATAAAATGGTAAAAATAAGAGGTTAGAAAGGAAGTAGTTGTTTAGAAATTTATTTTTGGAGTGGGAATAAGTCTTAGGTAGTTAAGATGAGGGGACTAGGTCTTGAGGTGACTCATTAGCGGAGAATTAGTCATAGGGTGAGGTGGCCAGGTAAGGTGGCAATAGGAGTTTTTAATTAACTTAATTAAGTATTTTAAATTAGTTAAATGTGTGAGGGGTAAAAGTATAGGTTAGGGAGATTAATTTTTATTATTAAAATGGGTTTAGGGGGGTTTTAACATAGGGAGTTATGCACATGTGTGTGACATAATTTTGGTGTCTACATTTGTCCCTTTTGTCTTGTAATTTGTACTGACATATTACAAGACAAAAATAAGAGTTAAATGCTCCAAGTATTAGATGAGGTGTCCCCCCTCAAAATGGGAATCAATAGAGGAGAAACTAGAATCAGGTACCAATTTGATAAAAAGGTAATTGGGTGATTGGTGGAGAGTTGATCATCACTTCATATAATGAACTATAGTTGACAACATTAAGAATAGGTAAGGTTAAGGAGGATTGAGATAGAAGTAACCAAAGCATAGCTTGTAAGTGATAGTTGACAAGTCAAATCAATCAAATTTGTAGCTTTAATGGTCAATGTGTCCTAGGTATCCAAGGTAGGAAGTACCGCTAGGAAACATTGACCATTGAATACTTAAAATAGGATGGGTTTAGTTGCCATTCACAACACTTAAAATACATGCGTGTATATAATATCCAGCTATAGTACAATAACCTAAGCAGTCAAGACAAGTAATGCACACCTCATGTAAAAGGGTTAATGAGTGAGGAAATATTTTTGAACTCCAAGCATAGTCATCAAGGGTGAAGATTTGAGTGATCTTCAATGTCATTTTGTCATGGTTGGGGGAGATATATGTGATCTCAAGTTGCCCCAATATATGGGTAAGCTTATGCAAAGTTGGGTGTTTTTATGTTGGAAAAAATGATTGGAAAGGTGTCAACATTGGTAATATGTGCTGATATTAGTAAGATAAAGTGATGACATCAACATATCTAGGGTAATGATGTTGATGTCAGTAAGCATAAGCACTGACATCAACAGGTTAGGTCAAGATTATTGATGTCAGTGACTGACTAAACTTGACAAAAAGAGGGTTTGGTAGCTGACCAAACTCATTTACAACTTATTGATTAGAGATAAGAAATAGGGATTTAAGAGAGATTTGAGATGGCAGTGCAAGGAGGGGACCCAATAGGAGGTGCATGACCATAGGAGCTAGCAGTGCCAACTAGGAGGAGATGGCAAGATGAGGTAAGAGCCCAAGCTACTTTGATTCGATTTCTATAATTTTTAGGTTAAATGAGAGGCAAATTTGTAGAAAATAGGATTAAGGGGTATAAAATAGGTTAGGGTAGGTATAAGATAAGTTAAAGGGATTTGGGGGTAGTTTTTTAGGGGAAATGGGTAGGTTGGGTTTGTGTTGTTCAGCCCTAGGGCCAAACCAATCATTGACATTGATGAGATTGACTAACATCAATTGACACAACATTAAGGTCAATTAATGTTGATTAACATAGCACCAAGGTTGATAGTGTGCTACCAACATTAGTCATTACATAAGTTGATAAATCACTTATGTTGGCATTAATGTTGATTTCAACTACTATGGAAAATTTAATCAAGAGAATGGGTGAGGTTTTGATCTCTAGTGGAAGTAGTTAACTAGCCTAATGGCTAAGCTAGCCTCAGAAGACCCCTTGTCATTTGAATGCTACCTACATAGCCTAGTTTAGGGCCTCAAGCCAATGTAATTCTCCTAGAGCCTAGGAAAAAGATCTAGAAAGGTTTATTTTAGGGAAAAAGGTAAAATAAGATAGTTGAGAGATCTAGGTCTTAAAATTCAAGTCATAGTGTTAAGAGTCAAGAATATAGGTAGTGAGGCCTAGAGTTGGAATAGGTGGGTAGGCCTAAGGTAAAGAGAGAGAGGAAATGAAGCCTAGGTTAGTTAGTAAGGTGGGTATATGGTCGAGATAACCTTAGAAGACCCCATGTCGACTGAGTGTTGCCTACATAGCCCAATTTAGGGCCTCAGACCAATGTAGTTCTCCTAATAAGAAGGGAAAAAGGTGGTGAGGGAGTAGATTAAAAGGGATGTAACCTAATTTTTTATGTATAGATTCAAGTGAGGATGGAGATTACACTATGAGATCGTCTATCAAGGTTATTAACATGCATGAGGAAAGATATTACTCTAGATGAGTGGGAGTATATGGTAGCCATTAGTTTAGGAGGAGTATGATGATATTGTTGTGTTATATGGGATGTGTTATTGATGATAGCATTAATTGAGAGGTGGGATCATACCACCAAAACCATCCATCTACTACTCCAAGGTGAGGATCTTTTTGCATGATTGAGAGAGGAGCATGATATACATATGGTCAGTTTATATGGGGAACATTTCAGTGAGTTGACCTACTACACTATGAGTTTTGTATATGAACCACTCTACATGGATGATGAGGATCAACATCATCTAAGCATCTTGATGATGATTAGGATCATGGTTTATGCATCACTTGATGTAGCCAAAGCGAGATTTTTGATTGATTTGACAGGTGTGCTTACATAGATAATTGAATAATGGACCATTTTTAGCTAGGGTCTAGTATTTTTGACATAATTATACATAGAGTTGTAGGGTTTGAGGCTACATCAATGATATAATTTATGTGTCAACCATCTCTTTCACTATTGGTCACATGAGCACATCATGGTGACATGACCACTAGGGCTACCTACTACTATCCTGACTGACTTTAGGGTTGGATTAAGATGGTGGAGAGATAGGATGGCACAAACTTGAATAGACAGCATCGTGAGAGACATCACCTACTATAGGTGCATGATTAAGGGCTTGATCCTTATAGATATCATGTGGAGACTATATTTGACATATCTAGTCTTTAGAGGCTAGGCAAAGTAGCTTGTTAGGTTACAGAGCTCATTATGGGTCAGGGGGAGATAGGTTGGTGAGCTAGAGATGGTACTTGTGGCATGGGTTAGGAGATAGTTTGGGCTATTGTAGGATATTCTAACTACCTTCCCTTGATATAAGGGGGGTGACATAGAGGTACCTTTACCATTGCCCTAGAAGACTAATGGGCCATATTTTGAGGAGATACCAGTAAGGCCAGGTGTTGGGGACCCAGGGTGTACATCTACCTATATAGCTTGGTAGGTAAGGTTGCATCTAATGATGGAGGTCAAGAGGCCACCAACAAACTTACAAGGGTTAGTCAGGGAGAGATGCAGTGCTACAGGTATAAGATATAGTATTATAGGATCAATATGCAATGGTACATGCTCAAGAGATGGACCAAATAGAGGTTTTAGCCTTTTAGGGGTAGGTGGTGACATTGTAGGGTCAGATTGGGGCTTTATAGGGTCAGGTTGTAGTACTATAAGGCCAAGTCATCATTTTATAGGGTTAGGTGACTATAGTGACATTAGAGAGAGATATTTTGAGAAAAGAAGGCCAAACCACTCCTTTTTGGCTAGGGAGGACTACCTGTAAATAAGAAAGCACTAAAATAAGATGTTTGTTAGTAGATAAATGAGTGGGCTACCAAGCTACACACTTATTCTAAGAAGTGTGAAACCTCCTTAGAGATGATAGTCCACTTTTGAGAGGAAAAATAATAATAAATAACTAAAATAGAGAGTAAAAGAGAGATAAAATTACCATTTTTTACAACCTATTCATAGTAGAGAGTGACGGTGTAGGTGAGGTACTTTGTTGATGTTTTAGAAGTTGTATGGGTAGGTTTTGAAGAGGCTAATGAATTAACAGTCATCAATGTTAGTAGGAGTGTGACTAATATTGATTAGGCTACCAAGGTTGATAGTGAGGTGATCGATGTCAGTTAGGCTATTGAGGTCGTTAGGGGCAATAATTGTTTAAGAGGTTGCAGAAGGCTTTTTCAGGTCTAAGAAATGGTTTGGATTAGGTCAAAGAGGTTGAGAGAGTTAAGAAAGAGAGTTTATGGATTGGTTAAGTTTGGTTAGAGGTTTGGTATGCATTTAAGGGGAAACAAGCAAGGAAGCTTTGTAAATCCCTCATGGGGGTACGATCAAAAGTCCATAAAGTAGTGTAGGTTAGATATAAAGAAATAGAAGAATAAATATTTAAATAACCTATAGTATTAGTGATATACTTAGCTGTGGTGGTTACTAAATGATAAGTGCTAGGTTGATAGTTTATGTCTGGGAATCCAAACTTGAATGCCTGAACAAAAAGAACAAGCAAATGTTGTTGTCTGCAAGGGCTTAGTTACTGATGGTGATTGACTTACATAGAGTGATTGTAAGTTTGGATGTCAAAAAATAAAATGCTAAGAGCTTAAATGAGAGTAAGATTAATTTTCTTAATTTCTACTTACTTGAACTACAGGTTGGAGTTTGGCTTATATTGCCAACGTTGGTGATCCAACTGATGTCAATAGGTAACCCACTAATGTCAGTCCTAGGTTGATTGATGATGGTGTCCCTAGAATAGGTAAACCTTTCTATTCTTCGCATGTTTTCTATTGTTGTGCATGCCAAGTGTGACACCCATTATAAAATGGTAAAAATAAGAGGTTAGGAAGGAAGTAGTTGTTTAGGAATTTAGTTTGGGAGTGGGAATAAGTCTTGGGTAGTTAGGATGAGGGGACTAGGTCTTCAGGTAACTTATTAGGGGAGAATTAGTTATAGGGTGAGGTGTCTAGGTAAGGTGGAAATAGGATTTTTTAATTAACTTAATTAAGTATTTTAAATTAATTAAATGTGTGAGGGGTAAAAGTATAGGTTAGGGAGATTAATTGTTATTATCAAAATAGGTTTAGGGGGTTTTGATAAAGCGAGTTATGCACGTGTGTGTGACTTGTAATTTGTACTAACATGTTGTAAGACAAAAATAAGAGTTCAATGCTCCAAGTATTGGATTAGGTATCCCTCCTCCAAATGGGAATCGATGAAGGAGAAACTAGAATCAGGCACCAATTTTATAGAAAGGTAATTGGGTGACTGATGGAAAATTGAGCATCACTTCATATAACAAACTATAGTTGACAACATTAAGAACAAGCAAGGTTAAGGAGGACGCAGATAGAAGTAACCAAAGCACAACTTATAAGTGATAGCTGATAGGTCAAATCAATCAAAATTGTAGCTCTACTAGTCAATGTGTCCTAGGTATCTAAGGTAAGAAGTGCCCCTAGGAAACACAAAAGAGTTACAGGTGACAGGATGGGCTTGGTTTCCATCCATAACACCTAAAATACATGCATGTGCATAATATCCAACTATATCAGAATAGCCTAAGCAGTCAAGACAAACAATGCACACCTAGTGTAAAAGGGTCAATGAGTGAGGAAATATTCATGATCTCCAAGCATAGTCATTGAGGGTGAAGATTTGAGTGATCTTCAATGTCATTTTTTTGTGGTTGGGGGAGATATATGTGACCTCTAATTGCCCCAATATATGGGTAAGGTTGTGCAAAGTTGGGTTTTTTATGTTAGAAAACATGATTAGAAAAGTGTTGACATTAGTAATATGTGTTGATATTGGTAAGATAAATGATGATGTCAGCATATCTAGGGTAATGATGCCAATGTCAGTAAGTTTAAGCATCTATGTCAGTAGGTTAGGTCAAGATTATCGACATCAATGGCTGACTAAACCTGATAAAAAGGGGGTTTGGTGGTTGACCAAACTCATTTGTAACTTGTTGATTAGAGAGAAGAAATAGGGCTTTGAGAGTGATTTGAGATGGCAATGCAAGGAGGGGACCCAAAAGGAGGTACACAACAATAGGAGCCAGCAGTGCTAACTAGGAGGAGATGGTGAGATGAGGTAAGAGCCCAAACTACTTTGATTTAGTTTTTGAATTTTTCAGGTTAAATGAGAGGTAGATTTATAGAAAATAGGATTAGAGGGTGGGGGGGTAGAAAATAGGTTTGGGTAGGTATAGGATAAGTTAAAGGGATTTGGGAGTAGTTTTTTAGGGGAAATGGGTAGGTTGGGTTTGTGTTGTTTAGCCCTAGGGCTGAACCAATCACTAACATTGATGAGATTGATTGATGTCATCCAACATAGCACTGAGGTCAACTAATGTTGGCTAACATGGCATTGAGGTCAGTAGTGTGCTATTGACATCGGTCATTACATAGGTTGATAAAACACTAATGTCAACATCGACTACTATAAAAAGTCAATCAAGAGAAAGGGTGAGGTTTTGATCTCTAGTGGAAGTAGTTAACTAACCTAATGGTTGAGCTAGCCTCAGAAGACCCCTTGTCATCTGAGTGCTGCCTACATAGCTTGGTTTATGGCCTCAGGCTAATGTAGTTCTCCCAAAACCTAGGAAAAATATCTAAAAAGGTTTATTTTAGGGAAAAAGGTAAAATAAGATAGTTAAAATATCTAGGTCTTAAACATTAGGTCATAGTGTTAAGAGTCAAGAATATAGGTAGTGAGGCCTAGAGTTAGAATAGGCAAGTAGGCTTAGGGTAAAGAGAGAAAGGTAGTGAATCCTAGGGTAGTTAGTAAGATGGGTATATGGTCGAGCTAACCTTAGTAGACCCCATATCAACTGAGTGATGCCTACATAACCCAGTTTAGGGCCTCAGACCAATGTAGTTTTCCCAATAAGAAGGGAAAAAAGTGGTGAGGGAGTATATTAAAAGGGATGTGACTTGATTCATTTATGTATGGATGCAAGTGAGGATGGAACTTACACTATGAGATCATCTATAGAGGTTATCAACATGCATGAGGAGAGATGTTACTCTAGATGAGTACGTGCATATGGAAGTCATTATTTTAGGAGTGTGATGATATTGTCATGTTACATGGGATGTGTCATTGATGATAGCATTGATTGAGAGGTGGGATCATACCACCAACACCTTACATTTTTTTGACTAGAGAGTTGATAGTCATACAAGAGGATGTCTATAAGATTTTATGGCTACCACTCTAGGTTGAGGATCTTTTTGCATGCTCGAGAGAGGAGCATGATATACATATAGTTAGTTTACATGGGGAGAATATTAGTGAGGTGACCTACCACTTTATAAGTTTTGCATATGAGCCACTTTACATGGTTGATGAGGATCAGCATCATTTGAGTATCTTGATGATGATTAGAATCATGGTTTATCCATTACCTAATGTAGATAGAAGGAGATTTTTGATTACTTTGATAGGTGTGCTTACATAGATGATTAAGTAGTAGATAATTTTTACCTAGGGTTTAGTATTTTTGGCACATTTATATAGAGAGTTTTGGGGTTTGAGGCTACATTAACAATATAGTTTATATGTCAGCCATCTCTTACACTATTAGGCATATGAGCACATCATGGTGACATGACCATTTGGGCTACCTACTACTATCCTAGTTAGCTTCAAGGTTAGATTTAGATGGTGAAGAGATGGGATGGGCATAGACTCAAGTGGATGGTGTCATATGAGACATCACCTACTATAGGCACATGATCAAGGGCTTGATCCCTATAGATATCATGTGGAGACTATATCTGACATATCTAGTCTTTAGAGGTTAGGTAGAGTAGCTTTTTGGATTCTAGAGCTCATTATGGGTCAGGGGGAGATGGGTCAATGAGTTGGAGATGGTACACATGGCACAGGTAGGAGATAATTTGGGCTATTGTAGGATATTCTACCTACCTTCCCTTGATATAGTAGGGATGACATAGAGGCACCTTTACCATTTCCTCAAGAGACTGATGGGTTGGATTTTGAGGATCTACCAATAGGGCCAAGTGTTGGGGACCTAGGGTGTGTAGTTGCCTATACAGCTTGGTGGGTAGGGTTACATCTAATGGTAGATGTTAGGAGGCCACCAACAGATGTATAGGGGTTAGTTAGGGAGAGGCAGTGCTACAAACATGAGATATAGCAATATAGTCTTGGTATGTAGTAGTGTAGGCTCAAGAGATCACCCAAGTAGAGGTTTTAGCCTTACAAGGGTAGGTGGTGATGTTATAAGGTCATATTAGGGTTTTTCAAGGTCAGGTTGTAGTACTACAGGGTTAGGTGGTCATTTTATAGGGTCAAGTGACTATAGTGATAGCAAAGAGAGATATTTTGAGGGAAGTAGGCTATGCCACTCCTCCTCCACCACCACCACCATAAAGACTAGTATAGGCTAGGCCATCATTTGGTGCCATAGGTCCTCCACATATTATGTAGATGATTAGGTATTTAACTACCCTAGATGAGATTACTTACTATGAGAGGGTGATTAGAGAGTTCCCATAGATATAATGATATTTAGATTTTAGAGAGTAGGAGAGGTTAATGTCATGTGTGATAGCTTCTAGCTCACGTCAATTTAGATAGATAGAGAGTGGTGATGATACTACATCCTCATGGTCTTAGGGAGAGCCTCAAGGACCCTAAGTATCAGTGTTAGCTAGTTTTTGTTTATATATGTTATATATGTACTAGCCTATGAGCTGAAGATGTAAGATGTACATTTTGAGATAGATTTATGATGTTTTGATGATGTAGATGATAAACATGTATTTGACCACATATTTATATATGATATGTTTATTTGAGATGTGTTGCTTATGTTTATGATGTTGATATAGATGAATTTTATTTATTACTATGTTAATATAGATGTTAGTATTAATCATGTTATTTGATATTAGACTATCCTTTCCCATTTATGTGATGGTATATGCATAGTTGATTGGTTAGCTTCATCTTAGAATTTTTCCATATTTGTGATGATGTATGCTTAAAATGAGTAGATTGAGTAGGTTAATTTATTTTAGCATTTTTCCATATTTGTGATGGTGTACGTGTAAAATAAATAGGTTGATTAGGTTGATGTTGGCATGAAATTGTTTCTATATCTCAAATAGATATATCAACATATGATGTGGATGGAAAAATAAAAAGGTAAAATGCTCATGTATTAGTAAAGACCATAATTTAGAACATAAATAGGCTCAGGAAAATGAGCCTTTTTCATGCCTTATATCTTTGAACCATTGTGTTTGTTAGAGAAGCATTGTGTTTACCTCATGTTAAGTGAGGTTCATAGTCCCTTGAAAGAGTATAAGGGGAAAAAAGGGGAGAATGAGGGAAAATATTTAGATAGCATAACCTACCAAGTAGAAATGATATGTCCCTTTTGTGGGTGACCTGAGAGCTAATATAAGCAAGTCCATGACTTAAAGCTTTCTTTTTTTCTTTTTTTCTTTTTTTTGTGTAAGATGATCAATGTGAGAAGCCTACAATGGGATTTTTTATAGGTTAAGGTCATGCAAAAAGATGAAGAGCCTTTTGCATTTGTTTTTCCCTTTGAGAACAAATCTTGGCTTAGCCATCCTTCAAGGGAGTGGTCTAAGCATTTGTTTTAATTTTAAATAGTTGTCCTTTAAGGGAGTAGTCTATTGATAAGTGTAGAGGGAAGTAACATAGTTGTCCTTAAAAGGGAGTAGTCTATGTTGAAAAACATGACCTAAGATTTTAGAACTTTTTCAAATATCCCATTTTTTTTTCTTTTTTACTTTTATTCATGGACAAGACTATAGAGACTTAGGAGTTTTCCACTATGAGGATAAAACCATACCATTATGTAAGTTATCTAAGTGTATAGGAGTAAGGTTGAAGAGGAAGGGAAATGAATGTAATAGGGATGCTCAAGGGAAGAGCTCAAGTTAAACATGAAGCAAAGCGACATTGGTTTAACAAAAGAATGGTCATAGATGCAAGGCATTTAAATGCTTGAGTTATGGCCTTCCTTCAAGAAAAGACAAGTGATAAGTTCCTAACCATACTTGTGAGTTATGATATAAGGTCTAAGCTAATTAGGAGTAAATTTACCTTAATTTATTTTCTCCATGTTCATCACATGTTGATTTTCTTTTAAGATGAGATCTCCTATATTGAAATGTCACTCTTTGAGGGTTTTTTTATAAGCACATTTGATACACTCTTGATAGATTTGGAAGTGGTTGAGGGTTATGAGATGGTGCTCATCAAGCAATTCAATTTGGGCCAAATTTTCTTGGTGAAAGTCATCGTTAGTAAGTATGTCATGTAGAGAAATACAAAGAGAAGGAATCTAGAGCTCAAGAGGCAAAATAGCCTCTATCCCATATACCAATGAAAAAGCTGTAGCACATATTGGGGTTTAAATGCTAGTGTGATAAGTCCATAAAGCAAAATGAATGTGTGTGTGCCAATCCTTTCCCATATCGTTGACTACCTTCATGAGAATCTTGGTCAAAGTTTTGTTAGAAGCTTCTACTTATCTATTAGCTTGGGGATAGTATGGTGATGAGAAGATTAATTTGATTTCAAATGCATCACAAAGACCTTGAATATTCTTGTTTTTGAAAGACTTGCCATTATCAATTATTATTTTGTAAGGTACACCAAAATGACATATGATGTGATGGTTAATGAAGTCAACAATTTTGTTAGCTTTAGTGGAGATAAGAGGGATGGCCTCGACCCACTTGGTGAAGTATTCAATGGCAGTAATGATAGAGTGATGAATGAGGGTTAACCATCTAATTAGATCTAAGCCCCATTGGGAGAAGGGACAAAATTCTTTGGAAATTTATAATGCATGATTGGGAATGTGAAGAAGGTTAGTATGTTGTTGACACCTAACACAACATCGAACATAGTTAGCACAGTCTTGATGAAGTGTGGGCCAATAATTAATAAATCAAAGAATACATTTAGTAACTATGTGACCATTGAAATTCCCACTACAAATCCCATCATGGAATTATGTAATAGCAAAGGAAGTCTCAGTACTAGTTAGGCATCTAAGGAGAAGACCATCAAAACTTTGCTTATAGAGAAGTCCCCCTAGTATAGTGTAATGAGTGGCACATTTTATGAAGGCTCATTTACCATTATTAGAAATATTAGGAGGGGTAATAGAGAAGGAAAGATAATCTATGAGTTGTTTATACCATAAGTCTTGTGGGTTGGTTGTTACATTTTTGACAAAGAGGATGTTAGCTGAGACATAGGAGGGTAATGTTAAGCGATGCATAGTGACATAGATTCTTGAAGAGGAGGATAAAGAGGGTATGTGAAGCAAGTAAAACCATCATGTCAACAAACTTATTTGTAGATTGAGGAATAGTTTTTAAGAGATAAGAGTTAAATGATCCCAAGAGTGTATCTACACGATGTTTATACCATTACAAAATTTCATTTTTGCATAGTTAGGAACCATTAACTTGGTTAAACACTAGCTAAGAATCACTAAAAATTGTGATGGATTTGATACACAAAAGAGTTGTTTGAATTCCTAAAATCAAAACCTCATATTCGGCCATATTGTTAGTGCATTCAAAATCTAGTTTAAATCACAAAGGCATAGGCTCACCATCCAGAGGAATAAGAATTACCCCTGCATCCCCACCATGTTGACATTTAGATTCATCAAAGAACATCATCATTTGATAGGAGATTTCATCGGTGGAGAGTGTTGCAATAGATTCATCAAGGAATTCAAGGTTTAATGGTTAATTATCAGGTAAAGGGGTAGTAGCTAACAAGTCAATAATTATTTTCCCTTTAATAGATTTTTGTTGAATAAACTCTAAGTCAAATTTAGCAAGAAGCATAAGCCACTAAGCTACACGTTGGTTGTGATATGGTTTAAAATGCATATATTTAAGAGGATTAGTATGGGTGACCACATAGGTTTTGTGATTTGAGAGATAATGGTGAAGCTTAGAGGTGGAAAAGACCAATGCAAGGCCAAGTTTTTTAGTGTGGGTATACCGAGTCTCATAATTCATAAGTGTGTGGCTTATGTAATAAACTTCTTTCTCTCGATGTTGGTCATCTCGATGTGCAATCATAGCACCTAGAGAATGGTCTATTGTAGAGATGTATAGGTAAAAATGTTGAATTTCCTTAGGTGGAATAAGAACCGGTGGGGAAAGGAGGTATTGTTTAAGTGCATCAAAGGCTTCTTGATAGTCTATTTTCCCTTAGAAGGAGACATCCTTTTTGAGGATATGGTGAAAGGGTTGGTAGCAATTTGACAACATGGAAATGAAGCAATGAATTAACTAAAGTTTACCTTATAGGCTATGGAGTTGTTTGATATTAGTAGGTGGAGGCATCTCTAGGATTACTCTAACCTTATTAGGATCGACCTCGATACCATGGAGATAAATGATAAAACCTAAGAGTTTACCGAAAAGAACACCAAAGACACATTTCTTTGGGTTTAGTCGAATGTTATATTGGAAGATATGAGTGAATATGATTTTGAGAAGTGTCAAGTGTTCTTGGTGAAGTAAAGACTTTCCAAGTAAGTCATCCATGTAATCTTCCATAATTTTGTGTAGGAGATCATGGAAAATATAGGTCATGGCACATTCATAAGTTGCACCAACATTTTTTAGGCTAAAAGGCATGACCCGATAATAGAAATTCCCCCATGGGGTAATAAAATTCATCTTATGTTAATCCTTAAGAGCAACTAGAATCTAATTATATCTAGAGAATCCATCCATAAGTGATGGCATCTCATGGCCAGCTATTAGATCAACAAGTTGGTCGATACAAGGCAATAGGAAATCATCTTTTGGACAAGTGAGGTTTAAATCATGATAGTCAGTGCAAATATGGATTCCCTCAATCACTTTATGACAAGAATAATATTGAAAATCCATTACAGGTAGTTGATGGGTTGGATAAATTTAACATAAATTAGGCATTGGAGCTCTTTTTTGACAAGGAAAGTGATATAAGGATGCATTTTGTGAAGTTTTTACTTAACGAGTTTAGCATCTCAATTAGTGACAATGTTATGAGTGATGATAGAGGGGTTAATTCCAAGCATGTCATTGTAAGACCAAGTGAAGTCCTTGATATGGTCACTAAGAAATGTGGCATAATCAGCTTGCTCAGAGGAATCTAAAGATTAGCCAATCTTTAGGACATGAGGGTTACCGTGGTAGGGTAGGTTGATGTCAATGGTTGATTCATTTAACATAGCTTGGGTTTTAGATGGGAGTGATTGTTGGATATAAGAATCATCTATACCCATGTAGGTGAGAATTGCATCATCATCCTATCATTGGATAGTATTAATAGTGGGATAATCTTCATCAATTATTTTAGAATGGATGAGAGGAAGGGACCTTATTTCTTTACCCTAATGATAGGTGAGAGGCCCCAAATGGATGGCATTTATTGAAAAAAAAATAGGAGGTATAGATACCTCTAATTTTGTAGGTGATGGTGGAGAAGAAGGTGGAGAAGGAGAGACTAGTTCTTCAATAATTAGTTCATGGGAGGTTTTAGTGAGTTTATTTGGTTTGTCATATCCAACCCCATGCCTTTTTTTGGAATTTTCAATGGTGTTGCTAGTAGGATATTCAGTAGGCATATGAACACCTTGTTCATAATGACCCAAACCAAATCCTTTCTAGGCACACCTATATAGGTAGGTGTGAGTGAATCTAGGGTTACTCAAGAAAGAAAAGTCACAGGTAAATAGTTGTGGTGAAGAAGATTGATTGCTGATAGTGGGAGCTTTATCAATTCTCTCATATGTGAAATTGGTTTGAAGGTTAGGGGGCCCATAATGGATGACCATCCCAATACATGGATCATAATTTGGGTGCATGTGAAGCCTTCTATATTCTTGTGGAGTATAGAATATGTTGAGTGTCAATAAACGATATTCACCAAGTGATAAACATTGAAAGGTCTCCTCTATGGGATCTTTGTTAGGAATTTATGTTGTTGGTATCTATGTAACTATGAGAGTGGAGCTTGTGGAAGCTTTAAAAGCATCATGCGAGGAGGAGGATGTTTTCAATGCGATGAGAACATCATTGGGACTATATGTCATATTATATGTTTTAAATAGAGTTGGGTCAGTAGGTATAACATGTACTTGTCTATCATGCTCAAACTTAACATAATGGTGCAAAGTCAAGGGTACACATGCCATAGCACATATCCAATTTTGTCCAAGTAGTATGTTATATTGGAACTCTCTTTCCACAATATAGAAGAGCTTAAGAATTATGTGGGGACCTACATGAATATTTAAGACAATAGTGCCCACTATAGTAGTTGTAGTGTTGTTAAAGGAACGGAGCACCACATCAATTTGAGACATGTAATTGTCAAGAAGGGCTAGTTGCTTTTAGGCATGGGTGGAAATAATATTAATACGGGTTCCCCCATTGATCATAACTCTCTTGATATGATTTTGATCAATATATGCAATAATAAACAGGGTAGAATCTTCATCTTCCATGTGTTGAAGTGGAATTTTTGAATTACTGAAAGAAATCAAGGAGACAAAATTAAGGGAGCCAACCAAATATACAAGAGGTTAGGGATCATCTGATTACTCCCCAATCAATGACAAAGCACTAGCCAAAGATTAACAGTCTTGGGATGAGCTTTAGATTAACTCATACAAAGACATCTTCACAAGAGTTTGGTGAATTTATTTCACCATTAAGCTTTGAATAACGTCTGAAGATGTTGTTTTAGGAACACCCAAGATGGAAATCTTAGGATTAGTAGGGGGATTTTCTTTGGTGAAGGGATGGATCCAAAGTGTAGTGACCTTTTCCTTAGCTTTATCCTTTTGGTTTTATGACCGTGTGGCCACATTAACTATGTTGATTTGAAAATTTGGTGAAGGAGGTGGTAAAGGGGTTATGATGACATCTTTGGGTTTGAATTTTAGTGGAATGGTAGGAGTCACTATAGATTCCAAAGGTGGAATAATAGGAAGGTTAACGATAGTGTCATCAAAAAGAGTGTCAACATCAGAGTGTTATTGAATAACCACTATGAGGGCTTTATAATTCTCAGTATCATATCCAGGGGAATGATTATATAAATAAACTTGTGTATCATCAAACCAAGATGGCTTCATTCCAAGAGGACTATAAGTATTAATGAGAGGAAGATTTATTATTGAAGCTTGCAATAACTAACATAAGAAAAAGCTTTGGGAGCCTGCAAGTGGGCTCACGCTTGTTGTACTAATAAGAGTGGACACCTTTTGTTTTAGTGTTGGAAAGGTAATTTTATGTGGTGTCTTATTTGGTGAAGGTGGATTTACATGTTTTTTTGTCACTTTCTTAGTGTTAGATGTGAGAGGCCTACCAGATGGTAGAAGCAAGAGTGAAGGTAACTTTACCTTTTGTTTAGCTTGGTTAGATGATATTCTAACTAAAGTACAAGGTTGAGATCCTAAAATAGACGATAACGTTGAGGGTTGAAGAAGTGATTAGTGAGATCTAGAAGGCTTAACATTCTTCTAAACTCTAGGGTAAGAAACTCCAACTTTTGTTTGAAGAGTTAAATCTAATTTCACTTGTGGATGAATTAAATTAAAAATGGGGTATACACCTAA
This sequence comes from Torreya grandis, assembly GCA_037957365.1. NCBI lineage: Eukaryota > Viridiplantae > Streptophyta > Pinopsida > Cupressales > Taxaceae > Torreya > Torreya grandis. Next base: position 4,133,075 of record JARHVA010000623.1, read on the forward strand.
GGGCCTGATCTACTTTCATGTAATAGATTCCTATGAGGGTGAGGGTTTTGACATAGATGGATAAACTTTTGATGCTCTTAGTGAAGAAACTCTAGCTTTATCAAAGACCTTGGGGTAAAGTTTAGTAAGGGGATTGGTGGTAAAGGTTGGAATTCATTGTGTTAGATATGGAGTTTTAAGCTGGTCCTAAAATGCCACGTGGTCAAGCTTCATGGAATCAAGAACTTATAGACTTTTCACCAAATGTGAGAAGGGTTTTGATGAAGTTGGCATAGGCCTGATGGTTGTGTCTTTAGAAAGCTATGGTGTTTGGGAAAGAGGTAAATTATTTGTTTCTACTACTTCAGGCCAAAGATGAGAAAGAACCGCAACGGGGTCTTCTTCAACAGAGATGAGAGAAGAGACTTGACCTACCATGGGTGGAGAGGAGGTAGGCAAAGTAGGTTCCTCAAGAGGATAAAGCATAGGTATTATGGCTCCCTCAACATGTGGGTGAGGCATGGGTAAAGTGTTATCCTCCATAGGTAAAAGAAGGAGTAAGAGTGGTGCAATTGAAGTAGGAAAAATAGGTCTCTCATCTATTATGGAAGTAGATGATATGGATTCTTCTAGGTGTAAAGGTGAAGTGGGTGGGGTACCATTATCTATAGGTGGAGGTGAAGTAAGAGAAGAATGTTCTTTAAGAGGGTATAATTTAGGAATTATGTTCCCTTAAACATGTGGTTGAGGGATAGGTAGAGTGTGGTCTTCAATTGGTAAGAGGATAAGTAATATTGGTGCAAATGAAATTGGGATTATCGGCTCCTTAGGTGGAAAAAGGAGTGGCAAAGGAGGCTCTTCCTCTCAAGGGAGTGGAACAAGTGAAATAATCTCTTCTACTTGAAGAGGATGAATGGGAAAATTATGTGCCATTGAATGTGGGGGAGGAGTAGATGGATTAGGTGTCCCCTATTGAGGGGCAAGTTAAACTAAAGATAAAGGAAAGACCATATAAACCATATGGATATTATGATCACTTGAGTTAGTTATGGACTGGACAATATTTTGGTTTGGTGAATGGTTAGGAAAAGGGTGTTTAAACACATCCATACTTTGATTGGGAGGTGTGTTAGGATTATCCAATACAATCTCACCTCTATCAAGCATATCTTGAACAATGTTTTTGAGTGTCTTTCAATTATTAGAGTTGTGACCTTTAACTCGATGATAACCACAAAACTCATCTTCCTTGTACTAGGTTGGGATAGGATGAGAATGGTTGAAATGTATAGGAGGTTTAATCTGAGGAAGGGTTATGACACCTTGATGTAATAGTTTCTCCAAAATGGATATATATGATTCCCCAATGGGAGTATATAATCTTTGTTCATACCATTGTTAGAATTTCTTGGTCGAATTGTGAGAAGTCAAAGTATTCAATTGGTTTATGCTTGTGGAAGAGACTGACTTAATACCACCATGTTAGTGGAACATTTAGGCTTTGATTAGAGGGAGAGGTTTTAGAGGAGGAGGAGTCATTTGTCTTAGTATTGGGATTATTACTACACAACTTGACTTTGCCTTCATTAATGATGCAAACCTCAAGTTTTTGTGCCATGGTAAAGCTTCATCAAATGTGTGGAAAGTTTGTACCTAGAGTGTGGATGAGATGTGCTTAGCACATGCCCTTAAGAAGATCTCAATAAGCTCAGGTTGGGGTAAGGAGGAGAGTTTGTTTATCAAGCTTCTCTAATGAGTGAAAAAATTAATAATAGACTTGTCATTAAATTGTCTGATAGAATAAAGGTCTGTTATAGAAACAATCTTAGAAATGTTAATAGAGAAATGGTTTAGGAATATTTGTGCAAGTTGGCTAAATGAGAAAAGAGAGTGTTGAGGTATAGAGATATACCAATCCAAGGTAGCACCTGAAAGAGATATAGGGAAAGTGTGAAGTAGTAATGCATCATCATGTCCTATTAAATAACAAGCATGTCTAAATGATCATAAGTGTTATTATGGGTCCTCTTTACTCTAAAAATGAGTAAAATTAGGGATTTCCCATTGGTTTAGATAAGGGAAAATAGGCACAAAAGGTTGGATTGGTTCATTGCATATCTAATCATAAGATAATACATTCTTTGAACTAGAAAGGAATGTCTCTAAATTAGACATCTTATCCATTAGCATCTTAATGAGGTCTGGAGGGGGATTAGTTTGGGGGATTCCTCCTAAGTTATTGGGAAGCTAATATTAAGTAGAGGGAGTGTATGTCATAGCTTAGTGAGGTTATGTCAGAGCAACATAAGGCTAATGAGTCATAGGCTAAGATGCGAAAAGAAAAGGGACTTCTCTTATTGGGTTGGAAACTATGCTTTGGTTGGTTGTTGTTACTGCAAGTTGAATTATTGGCATGGTTAGACTAGATGAAAGGTGAGTCATAACTTAGATAATTATAATCATGAGGGTATATGGAATAAGTACCACTAAATTTTGGAATGGGGTATGACTTGGCTGAACCAGTTATGGTTGTGAAAGTAAGGAAGTTACATCAGTGTTTAGGTGAGATTGGGTAGTTGGAGATGCCACATGTTGGAAATTAGTTATAGTTGGATTAATTTTAAAAGTGGTGGTTTGGGTAACCATGGGAAAAATAGTGGATACAAATAAAACTTAGGTTGTCTCCATCAAAGAGGTTGGCATACCATAGATTGGATCACCCATAGAATTATGGGTTCAGCTCATAGCAAGGTAATGTTGAAGGGCTGCCACATTTTGATCAAGAAATTTATTAAAATCTTGATCTCCCTTAGGCATAATGGGAATTTGGTTAGGGCTGGGAGTATGCTCTATATCTAAAGTATGCTCCATGATTGAATCAAAAGTAAGAGGGGAAGGTAGAAGTGGTTGCCAGCTTGCGTAATCGACAAGAATTTTGGCTTGAGCTCATGTTAATACAATGCAAGAGGTGGCTTAAATAGTCTTAATACCCTATATTTGAAACAAAATAAAGAAAAACTAGGTTTGAATGTAGGAAAATGGGTTATTTTAGCTTACTATTTTGAGTAGATGAAACTACATAATCACCGACATTGGTAGGGATGACCGATATCGGTAGGAAAAGTTCATCAATGTCGATGGAATAACCAATGTTGATAGGTAAAGTCTATCGATACTAGTAGCCTTAACCAATGTTGGTTACTTTGAAATCTTGAGAAATGGAAGATCTAATGTTCTAAGAAATTAGAAGCTAAAAATAGGTAAACTAGTGGATGTAAAAGGTCTATGTAAGGAGGAATAACACTCAAAAAACTTGAGATAATAGGTTATACAAACTAAGCTTTAGAAATAGTATTGATTTTGTGAATAAATAGAAAATCATCCTTACCAACTCAAAAATATAGAAGGTAATTGAAAAGGAGAAAAAGAACATGTAACCAGCAACTATTAAGTGCTAGAGATTAATTTTAGTCTCATGTTGGCTTATGCCTTAATCAGATAGTGAGGAGAAAATTTGCTTATCGAAGGTAATAGAAAGCAATCTAGAGTTGGTTTCATATTTGTTTTGGTGCTCAAGAGGGAATCTATGTTAAACTAGGTATGTGGCTTGTTATAGGAGCTTGCTCTTTGCACTTCATGAACCTAGAGCTGAGCTAGGCCACTTAACCAAAATATACCTTTTTGTCTATAAATTAGACTCTACCAGAGAACAGAGTGGGTTTTCCCCTTAGTGGTGAAATCCAAGTAGGATAGTTGGGTAAGGTAAGGTGATCTACCAAGTGATGAAATCTTGATGGGCCTTTTCTCAAGTGAGTTTTGATGCTTATTTATGTGAATGTGATTTGGTTGTGTAACATAAGTGTACTACAATTTATTCAAAATTCTTGTAATTAACTAGGTGAGTTAATATGCAACAAGCAAACTATGAAATGCAGTAAGTTTTAAACCCAAATCTTAAAATGTTTAGATTCGAATGAAAATAGAGAGGAAATAGGAATAGAGAATGAATTTCACTATCCTAATGTGCATGCAAGAGGAAGTAAAGAAGGGATTCTTTTTTTTTTGTAAAATAACATGACAAATTATTTTTAGAGGTAAGGAGAAAAGAAAGAAGATTTTAGTTTTAATGCCTTTTAAACAGAGAAATATGATATTAAATTTTCTATTTTTAAGAGAAAAGAGAAGGAAGAAGTGCAAGAAATGAAATTTTCACTATAATGCACTTATATGAATGTTTAACACAAGAAATAAACCCAAGGAAAACTCCAAGGTCCCACTGGGCATGCCAAAAATGTTTCACTAAATTTTGTCTATTTTAAGTCTAAAGAAAAATAGAGAGAAGGATGGGGATAAGTCATTAGAATGAACCCAGATTTGGCTTGCACACCATATCCAGACATTGTAAGCATTCCTCTTTAGTTGGGGAGGACTACCTACAAATAAGAAAGCACTACCACAAGATGTTTGTTAATAGATAAATGAGTGGCCTATCAAGTTACGTGTTTGTTCTGCGAAGTGTGAAACTTCCCTAGAGATAACAGTCTACTTTTGAGTGGCAAAAGAATAATATATAACTAAAATAGAGGTAAATAGAGAGTAAAAGAGAGATAAAATTACCATTTTTAACAACTTGTAGATATCATAGAGTAACAAGGTGTAGGTGAGGTGCTTTGTTGGTGTTTTAGAAGTTGTCTAGGTAGGTTTTGAAGAGGCTAGGGAATTGACACTCACCAACATTGGTAGGAGTGTGATCGATATCGGTTAGGCTATCAAGGTCGGTAGAGAGGTGATCGATGTTGGTTAGGATACTGAGTTTAGTAGGGGAAATAATTATTTGAGAGGTTGTAGAAGGCTTTTCTAGGTCTGGGAAATGGTTTAGATCAGGTCAGAGAGGTTGAGAAAGTTAGGAAAGAGAGTTTATGGCTTGGTTAAGTCTAGTCAGAGGTTTGGTATGCATGTAAGGGGAAATAAGCAAGGAAGCTTTATAACTCCCTCACAGGGGTATGATTAGAAGTGCATAAAGTAGTGCAGGGTAGATATAAAGAAATAGAAGAATAAGTATTTAAACAGCCTACAGTATCAATGATATCTTAGCTATGGTGGTCATTAAATAATATGAGCCAGGTTGATGTTTTTGTCTGGGAGTCTGAACCTAAATGCTTAAATAGACAGAACAAGCGGATTCTATTATTCTCAAGGGCTCAGTTACTGATGGTGATTGACTTACATAGAGTGATTATAAGCTTGGATATCAAAAAATAGAATTTTGAAAGCCTAAACAAGAGTAAGAATTTATTTTCTTAATTTCTACTGACTTAAACTATAGGTTGTATTTTGGCTTATATTACTGACGTTGGCAATCCCACCAATGTCGATAGGTATCCCATCGACATCAACCATGGGTTAACCGACGTCAGTGGCCCTAGAATAGGTAAACCTTTCTATTCTTGGCCTATTTTTTGTTATTGTATGTGCCAAGTGTGACACCCATTATAAAATGGTAAAAGTAAGAGGTTAGGAAGGAAGTAGCTATTTATGAATTTAGTTTGGGAGTGGGAATAAGTTTTGGGTAGTTAGGATGAGGGGACCAGGTCTTGAGGTGACTCATCAGGGGAAAATTAGTCATAAAGTGAGGTGGCCAAGTAAGGTGGCAAAAGGAGTTTTTAATTAACTTAATTAAGTATTTTAAATTAATTAAATGTGTGAGGAGTAAAAGTATAGGTTAGGGAGATTAATTATTATTATTAAAATGGGTTTAAGTGGGTTTTGACACAGGTAGTTATGCACGTGTGTGTGACATAATTTTGGTGTCTATAATATTTTTTGATTTTTTTTATTATTTCATTTTTGGTATCTCAATTATGGAAGTGTGTGAGATTAATGATGCTAAAACCTATTGATATTTCAAGTATGTGCTCTAGATATGTCTTAAATAACTTCATGGATTTCTAGGTTGGATTCTTCCAAATTTATCAAGATACAATCATAAGCCCTATGATAAAGGGTGTTACCAAAGAGGGTGAAGGGGAAGGTGTTTTGGATGAATGATGTGTGTTGATTGTATGAAATGTTTGGAGGGATGGAATTATTATAGGTATAAGTATATGTTTCATGATGTAAAGGGTGATTGGGACCAATAATATTACATTTAATAAGACTAGGAGTAGCTGCATGTGGGATGATTTGGGAATTCAATTTTGCTTCAATTATGGCTTTAATATATGATGAGGATCCACCATGAAACTGTACTAATGCACAGGGTAGATTAATTTTCTCATCCATTGGGGCATTAGAAAGGTTTTTACAAAGGGATTATTCTTGATTTTTTTAATTAGGATTTATATTTGGATTATCCAATAGCACCTCAAAAAAGTTTTCACTAAGGGACATGTATTTTTGAGTTTATTGATTTTGATTTGCATTGGGATTGTAATTTGGATTTTGATCATTCGATAGTTCCTCTAATAGGTTTTCACTATGAGAAAATGATTTCAGATTTGGATTGTAGGAGTCATCTTGATTAAAGAACACTTATTCATCAAAATGTGTGGATGTTTATTTATGTTCTTCTAACTAGAAGATAGGTAGAAATTTTATGATTATTTGTGTAGACACTAAAATCGTGTCTACTCCTTGGTCGTCCTCCCCCCTTGGTCCCTTTCTAACTTCTAACCATCCCTAACCCACCTATGTCTTATTAATTTAAAATAATTATCTATTTTGAATTAATAATTCCCTCTCTCTCTCTCTTTGACACCTCACCCCACCTTGGATACCTCTCCTTGGATCCCTTCATCACCCCATGCCAAGTCTGAAATGCCTAGACCCCATTTCCCTTATCCCACTCAGCCTCTCGCGTCAATTTTAACCCACCTTCAACCATTTTCCCACGACCAGCTGACCTCGGTAGAAGGAAGAACGGACAAAAGGCTATTTTTAGCCCTTTTTCCTATTCTTTGGCTATCAACATCGGTTAGTAGTCAGCTGACGTCGGTGGTATTGCCAACATCAGTTGCCTTCAAAACTATGTTCTATATCTAGAATGCAGATTTGTGATTTTTTTAATCTTTTAATCCTTCAATCTTTTTCCAATCTTTCGATCAGCCAACCTTCCAATCTTCTGACCTCTCTCACTCCCTCTCTCCCAAATGCACAGCAAGTACCATAGGGTACAAGTACTCTACATCAGTCACTCCACTCTACAGGTAGTCTTCTACATCAATAGCATCAGCAACAATTCTCCTACACTTCTTCTTCAGCAGGCAAGAGGTAAGTATTCTTCTTTTGTTTCATCTCAGTATTTCAGAATGCTTTGATAATCAGTCCCCATTTGCTACTTCTAAGTGCTATGAACCAAACTCGGCTATCAACCAGACCAGATTTGACTTCTTCTCGAAAAGGCTGAGAGGCCTTCCCCACATCCTTATCCCATTTTCAACCACACTCTCTGCCTTGTAAACCCAGCATAAACCCTGCACAGACTCTTAGACTACCACAGACCATTCTATCGACCAAGAACCTATCTAGACCCTATCCAAGACCATTTCCCTGACCAACATCAGCCACTGTCCCTACTGACATCGGTAGACTAACCAACGCTGACACCCTTTGAACAACCAATGCTGATAGACTAATCGATGTCAGCGACTATGGCAAATCGACAGCAGACAGTAGGTATGCATTATCTAGTTTCCTCTTTGCTAGTCATTTGTCACTTTTTTATTTTCAACATTTTTACTTATTAACAGTGGACTATCATCCCACAAGGAAGTCTTTGCACTTTTGGGACAGAGCTTTGCTTGATAGTCCACCTTACATCCATCTAACAATCTCTTTGTTTAAGTCTCTTTCTTCTGCAGGTGTCATCCTCCACAGCCAAAGAGGAGTCCCTACAACGTCTGGATAATGGTGCACAAACTTCATCCGAGTACGTACAAACCCCTGACCATTTATCTTAGTTTCTTATTCCTTTTGAATGTGGAAAAGCGAAAATAGTTAGAAATAATTTGATCATCATGGGAGGAAAGTAATGGTAAGTAAGCTTGTTAGTCCTAATCAATAGGTGCAAGATATTGAATTACAAGATGGAAGGAAGGATTAATAGTGTTGATGAAAGGAGTGATGGTATCAGAATCCTCATAGGGACAATGAATGGATCCTATTTCAATTATAGATGAAATTTCCTTAGAAATCAAAAAATTATCACTAAATCTTTACATTTATTTTCAAATGGTTTGTAGCCGATGTCATGAACTCCATTGTTTACTTCAAAGTGGATGGATTCTAGAATTCATTACTCATGGATTTTGTTATCTAAAAGTACCTTTTCCACTTGGGGTGTATATTATGGGGTGATAGGAATTTTAATTTGTGATAAAAAGGTTGGGTGATAGGTTGTGTTGGTTGGAGGAAGATTGGTCCAAGATTGGATCTTAGTCACAAATGAACTCTTGCTCAAAGATAAGATCTTGGTTTAAAATGGAATCTTTGTTAAAGATAGGTTTTTGGTCAAACATAGGCTCTTGTGTAAAGATAGGCTCTTGGTTAAAGATAGGTTCTTGGTTAAAGATAGGTTCTTAGTTAAATATAGGTACATCAAAAATGTAAGGTAGACCATGGTTGTCAAATATGGGTTAATCAATGATGGATTGGTTGAAAATGGGTGAATTAAATGGAGTTTTTTCAAAAATGTGTGAAAGGTTATAACCTTTAATTAGAAGTGGGGTATAATTTTATGATCAAAAAAGACATTTTGGCATACCCACAAGCTATGATTTTCAGGTGTTGATACACTTGGCTCTACTTGAATGTCCTCTTTGTCTATTAAATATTGGATATAATGTTTTAATATTGCACAAAGGTTGGTGGAATGACCTTTAATTTTATGAGTCATAATATTTTTTAACTCTATACCACTCAAATTTTGGGACATTTTCATCAAATGGTTTGATGTTTAGAAATATGACCATGTTTGTGGCGACCAAATTTTGAAAGAATTCATCATATGGCTCTTCCAAAGGATTAAATTTGCATTTTTATTTTTCTCATCCAAGGTAACTAGTAGGCATGGTAATGTTTATAATAAGTTGGGTGCTTTGGATTTGTTATGGCTTTGGGGTGGAGTGGTACTAGATGGTAGGGGTGCTATAATTGGATTCCCTTTGCTAGTGTGATAAGGGATGTTGGAATCAAGGCTATAACTAGTGGATGGGATACTTGGTTGATTTTGAGAAATAGGATTACTAGTGGTATGAAAATGTTGATGTGGAATGGTTTGGGTTTCAAAATTAGGAGGAAGTTTAGCCCTAGACTTAAGGATTATAAGAAGACCTCATTCTTGTTGGCTAGAATATACTTTATGATTTGATAAGGGGAAAAAATGGCTCTAGGGCTATGTTCCTCATCTTCAACATTGTCCTTGATCTCAGTATGGTTTTCTTTATTTCCAAAGTGAAAAGTGGAATTACCAAAAGGTTCCTCTCTCAACCTAGGATTATTAAATAAGGCCATTTGTCTTATGATGGGAGATATTTTCTATATGAATTGACTCAAAAATAAAAGATGAAAGACCAAGACTAGAAAGTAATATGATGGACAACAAGTTTTTTTAAGTTTTTGACTTTAGAATTTTCTTGATTTATAGGTTTCGGGTATGATTTTGGTTTGATTTTATAATTTAAATGTTGTTTTCAATCAAAGGTATTTCAACATGAGATTTTAAAATGAAGCAAAACAAATAATTTCCTATTTTAAATACACATGCAATACACAAAAAGGGATCAAACTAGGATAAAGGACTTGAACAACTTTTAGGATTTCATAGCTACTTTCTTTACCATTAAATATTATCAACCCAATATTTTAGAGCACTAATTATGGAGGAAGTGTCATTCCCATATCCTACTAGCCCTAATTTCAAGGGTATGTAGAAAGTAATTTCTTGATGCCAACTACTAACCTATGCACCAAAGCTAAATAATAAAATGACTCACCTAGGCTTAAGTTTTTCAAAATATTATTTAAGGGGAGTATTTTGTATACCTTTCAGTATGTGAGGTCCAAAACTATGGAATAAGTTGATTTAATAGAGGTACATAAATGGGTCTAGTCTCAATTTGCCCAACCCAACCATAATCTTTCAATAGGTTAATGTTGGAAAAATCAAACTTCAAGGCAACTATTGAAACCCTAGGTATTGGAGAATAGAATCCCCTCACATCATAGTGTGCTTAAAACACAACACTGCTTAAGCCTTTGAAAATAATGATACTCAATATATATACTTTATCAATACACAATATTTGACCTACTATGTGATGGTGAAATCCACGATCGATATAGCCCCTAGAAAAATAAAAATAAAAATAAAAAAGTTAATGTTTATCTTTTATTATCATGTATCATCACTAATGTGATGCCAATGGAAGAGCATACACATAAACACAACTTGGGTAATATAAAAAAGTTATAAAGTTGTTTTTAATTCTTGAATATCAACAACAATTTGATGTCAAGGGAAGAGCATACACAACCTTCAACACATATAAATAAATTGCTTGAAATGAAAGGATTAATTAGCATAAAAACAAAAATGTGAGTTAATTACTATAAAAATTCAATGCTAAAATGATTACTTTGAAAATAAAATGGCAAGGTTGGTCCAAAATTTGAAAATGGAAGAAAAAAAAGGATTAGAAACAAATGAAATTGGATTTTTGGCTTACTTTTTTTGTTTTAAACTTGGACTAACAACTTGAAAAAACTATTTGAAGTTTTTTAAATTTAAAAGAACAAGGAAACCTATAAAATTAGCTTAAAAATACAACAAAAATATGGAGAAAAAATAGAAATTGTTAGCCTTTAGAATGATTTCATTGTTACATAGTCAAAGCAAACAATAAATTCATTAGTAGATGAAAACTATAGAAAACAAAAAGTAGATATTTACAAAATGATTTCATTGTTCTAAACTATTATGTTATTTTCTATGATGATTTCATTGTGACCTAAGACAATCTCATTGCCAAAAGAAATGATTTCATTGTAGTAAAAATGATTTCACAATTTATAAAAATTCACTACAACAAACTCATTCGGTTTTTTCAAATTTAAATATATTTTCATGGTTATATTCTCCTTTTGAATACCTTCATTTTGGCATAAATGAGAGTTCAAACAAAATCCTGAGTAAAAGCTATGACCTCTAAAAGATGACCACTACAAGTACAAAATAAATTGACCATAGTATGCTACAAATTTGCCATAGTATGCTAAAAATTCACCATTATATGCTATGAATTCACTATTTAAATCTATGATTTCATTGTTTCCTTCAATGATTTCATTATTTCCTTCAATGATTTCATTGTTACATAAAATGATAATATTATTATGCATAATATTTTTTCTATTATGTAGAATGATTTCATTATTACTCAGAATGATTTTTTTGTTATGCACAAATAAGTCAAACCCCAAAAAAAAGCCAAGACAAAGAGTAAAATTTAAATAAAAAGGATTTAGGCAAACAAAAATGATCATAAAAAGGGAAAATTATAAAAAAATAAGTAATATTTCCATTACAAAATCTTTATTTTATGATTCAACTAATGTGTTGTTAATGTCTTTTATTTTTTTTGTTATGTAAGTTACCATAAAACAAGCTTAAAAACTTAGAAAACAAACCTGTAATTGTAAATAAAAACCTCCAAGACAAAGGTTAAATTTATGTGCACAAAAAAATAAAAAAACAATAGAAATAACTTCCTAAATGCACTTATGATATGAAATATGAGGGAAATGTCTTACGATCTTTCCATAATGTATAGTGTAAAATTTAGAATTTAAACTAAGAATATAATAGGAAATGTAATCCTTTCTAAACTACACTAACCTCTTGATAGAGCAACAACAATAAAAGAAAGATAACTCATGAAATACTTACAACACATAAAATATACATTCATCACCTTCTCTATTATGTGATCAAAGGTAGATTTGATCTTTCTTGCTTGATGTGGGTACTCAACTCTTGTCCAAACAAAAGGAATTAGGAAGTGTGTGGTTACAAAAGTTTTTGATCTCAATGGATTCACAAGGATAATTTTATATAGTTTTGATACCTTGAAGATGAATGATTTGAATGAATGATTTCACAAAAATGTATAATCTTGAAGGTGGTGAGATGAACGGTTGAGAATTTTAAACTTATTGAATTATTAAAATAATCAAAAGTTGGATTTGATCCTTCATCCCAATGGTTGATGACTAATTCTCATATGTTGAGAAGAATGGGGAGGGTTAGTTGGTAGTTGAGTGACTTAGCATGAATGGGTCAAGATAGTTGAAAAGTCAAGGGATGATAGGTTGGTTGAAATATTCTAAAATTAATCATAAGGTGTTGAGGAAGTTGAATAAGTTGGTTAGATGAGTCAACATTTGGTTGAGATAAATGTGGAGGATGTCTAGATGAGATGGAAAATCTAGATTTAATTGGTTTTGGAGGAAAATAGGTGTGAATGATTTAATTAATTTAAATTAATCAATTATTCAAAATTTAGAGGGAATTGATATCAATATGAATTTGAATTTAAATTTGAGATGGTGAAGAGTTACATGTCAAATTTAGTTTCAACACTAAATGGTGAAATTTAGGTGTCTATAGGTATTGGATTAGATTTTACACAAGGATGGTGAATTGATCTAATGAGTAGGCCAATTAATATAAAACTTAGACAAATATTATTCTAAATTTATACAACTAATATTGTTAAAAATAGTAAAATACAAATACTAATATATATTTTAATGAATTGGCAATCATTGATAATTAGTTTGTTTTATTGTGTACATGCAAGTGTGATCTAGAATAGGTTAAAAGTGGATAGGAAGTGATCCTAGAATAATCATCATATTCTAAAAATCATATTTATGTGGCCTCATATTCTTGCATCATATCTAGATATTTGTATCGACATAGGTGCCTAACTTTGGCATGTGTCATGTATGAAATATTGACTAGATCTAGGTATGACCAACTAGAGCCTTCTAAGTTTTTTGTTGCCTTTCTTTTGATGTCTTTAAATCATGCACATAGGTTTTCTCTCTTTTTAAAATGATCAAACCCTAGTTCTTTACCCTTGGAGTGACTATGAGAAAAATGGGTTAGTGGACTCACAATTTCGAGCTGCCCCAAGGACCTCTCTATCAATGGGTATTACATATATATCCAATACTTTGAAGAGGGCCTCAAACTTATAAAGTTCTCCCCAATGTGTTATTTTATTTTTATATGGATGTAGTGTGTGATAAAAAATGACATACAGTGACCTAACTTATAACTTGGTAAATATAGCTCATGAACTACTCCTAGAATGCTTCAAACTATGAAAATATTGCTTTTATGATTGATATATAAATTAGGATGAATAGGGTAGGTTTTCTCACTTGAATTATTGATTGAGTGATTCTTAGTATGTTATTGTTAGCCAATTTTCACACCTAGTTTTTCATCTTTCATTTTGGCTAAGTGCAGCATCCTTATGTGTTTATCCCCACAACAAAGTGTCAAGTGTTATTTCTTTTGGCAAGGTTTTGATTCAGGTTTTTATCCAAGTCTCAAAGGAATTTTTTTAGAATTTTTATCCAAAACAAAAAAATTTGAAGGAATTGGTCCATTTAAAGATTTCCTAAGGGTCACTTGCAATATTTTTGAAGGGTCTTTTCTCATGGAAGTGTCCTTTGAAAAATGTTTGAAGGGTACATTTTCAAGATTTCTGAAAGGCATCTTCAAGATTTCCAATGAAAAAGTGTCCTTTGTAACCTTTCCAAAGGGTTTTTTCTTTCAAGGAATTGGTCCATTTTAAATTTTTTAAAGGGTAAATTTTAATATTTTTGAAGGAAATGTCTCTTACACTCTTCCAAAGGAATTAGCTTAAACAATTTTTTCAAAGGAATTGTTTCAGACTTTTTGTTCAAAACAATCTTTTCGAATGGTCATTTCTCAAGCAAAGGGACATTTTCAATATTTTTGAAGGGTATTTTCTATTTGCATTTTTCTAAAGGAATTATTTCAAAAAAAAATTCTGAAATAATCTTTCTAAAATAATTGGTCACTTACTTTTCTCTAAAGGAATTGGTGCTCTTCCAAAAGGGTATTTTTCATGCAAAGTGCCCTACACACTTTCCTGAAGGGTATTTTCTTAGGAAAGTGTCCTTTTTAGAATTTAAAAAGGGACATTCCAAGAATGTCAAAGGGCATGTTTAGGCTTTTAGAGAGGTGAAATGAAAATGCCAAAGGGTTATTCTCAAAAAAAGTCCAAAGGGACACTTAAAGAAAGCTTGAAAGAAAGATTATTTTAGAGAAAAGAGAAGGGGCCTGAGAGGTTAATTCTTTCAGAGAAAAGGGTCCAAAAGAAAATTATTTTGGACTTTTTTCTGAAATAAAAAAGTTTGAAGGAATGGTCCCAGTAGAGTGATAGCTATATGGATGTCAAATTTAAGGTAATGAGCTAGTTGTTAGTGTTTAAATAGTGTTTCCCAAGTAGATGCAAATGAGGTTCATCTCACCATTGATCATATCATGATATGTGTCATTTTTTTATGGCCAATCAAAAGAATAAAAGGCTAAGGAGCTTTATAAGATTTGAGCATTTGACTTGGTCAAGCTGGAATGAGTTTTTAAACGATTCTAATAAATACCATGAAAGCGTACATGTAGACTTTAGGCAGTTGCCTCTCCAATGCCAAATAGAATGAAATCAACTCTTCCCTACGTTGTTTCACACCTCAACAAGCCAGTGAGAAGCTATTAGCATTAGGATAAATCTACAATAGGTGGACTCTCATTGTTATAGCTGATTGATGCCATTACTTAACTTGAAAATATTTTATTTTTGTTAGTGCAACCATTGGGAAAGCATATTTAAGAGAGCAAGTTAGTTGTGTAACCACATGAATTAACATGGATCAATAAAATGGCCCAAAGGAGCATCATTGGCAAAGGTAGTTGTAGCTGAAGATGAAGACTCTTAATAGATTGATTCTTCCTTATGACACCAAAGGCCTCATCCTCTCACTTCCTTTTTGCTATAAATATAGCCCTTGGGATAGTGTAAAAATAACCACATAGTGTATGGCAAAGCCCTATAGGATTGATGTCACATTTTGCCTTTAAGTATTAGGTACTAGTCTATTTCTTTCAAATTTTTTAAATAATTATTTGGGTGTGTAAGAGATGTATAGTGACAGTAAGTGATGATTTTCCATCCTTTTGTCCTTTATCCTTCGTGCCTGAGCAAAATTTCTTAGTCTAATAGGTCATATAGAGTGTTTTCAAGTGTGTTGAATTATTGTAAGTGTATAAATATTCTTGGAATGTGCAATTTACCTTTCATTTCATTTTCCTTATGTCATTTCATGCATCTCACCTCTATACTGAAATACTTGTGTTAGAAATCCTTAAAGCTTGGGAATGGTATGTGCATTTTGATGTATTGTGCACTAAAATATGACATTCATGTGGAATATAATCTTGGTGTATCACCACTCTTAGATTAGGTTTTCCTTTTCTATAATCTCTAACTATTTTCCTTTCAAGAAAGCTTGTTTAGACAGAAGTTATTTTGCAAAGATACATTCAAGGAACTTGCCCTTTAAATATAGAGGTTCATTTCCCATATAAACATACCCACATGAGTGAAAAATTTTCAACATTGCCCAAATATAGAAGAGACCTAAACACTCTCTACTAGTGTGCAAAATTTGGAGACAAAAATTTTGGCATGTTCAGTGGGACAAATTATTGACATGTCAAGGTGAATGTTGGTCTTGAAAAGCCTAAGGTTGTAGAGATATTATTAATATAGCATTTGGCTACTCCAAAAGGTGATAATATCTAGTTATAGATAAATTTTCCCATGTTATACTTCATGGTCCTCACTAGATCATCTAGGATTTCCAATCAAGCCCCTCTAGCTGAAGCTCTTCTTGAAGAATAACACCTGAACCATTCCTAGTTCTTAGATATCCTTGGCAAGGAGGTTTTGGAGAAGAAGAAGAAGAAGAAGTTGAGGAATTTGGATAAATAGGAGATCAAAAGAAAAGAAGATAAATGGATAGGCAACAACCTTTGTTAGCCTTCAATACTCAAAATCTAATTGACCTTCCTGCATACAACCTTATTCCTCCCAATGCTATGAAGAATCTTACTAGTTTTAATGGAGAGGGTCCTATTACCCCATCTGAGCATATTAGGGACATCTCAAATTTTTGTAATTTCCATAATGTCACCCAAGCCAACATAGCCATTAAATTGCTTGCCATGTCTCTAAGAGGTAAGGCACTTGACTGGTATAGGACTTTGGAAGGTGGTTGAATTATAAGTTGGGATGGCTTTAGGGAATTGTTGGTAACTATATTTGATAATAAGAGTGACCATACTTCATTGATCCATCAACTGAATCTAATAAAGAGTGGTCTTAATGAGTCCGTGGGAGATTTTAATGAAAGATTTCAAAGGGCATGGCATAGGTTGCTTCCTAACATGAGACCTCCTCTGAGATTTGTGTTCCCCATTTATATTAAGGGTATTGGTACTAATGTAGTGTTGATGTTATATTAAATGGGAGGATTCACTCTACCATATGCATATGAGATAGTTATTGAAGCTAAGAATAGCTTAATATAGGCTGTAAAGCTACCTCTAAGAGTTTCCATGCCTTTATTGTCTCATAGTTTAGTTGAATCTCCAATTGTATCACAATTTCCTAACAAAAATTTCAAGTTGAGATCCTTTCCCAAGAAGGTGGATAATTCTATGCACAAAGATGAGGAGATCCAATCATTATGAGCTCAGCTTAAGCAAGCTCAATTTCAAGCAAGTGCTACACCTAATCCTCAATACTATCCTCAACAAGGCTATAGAGATCCACCCCAATATAACTCAAAGAAGAAGACAAGGTCAACAAGGTTTCAATAGGTATCTCAATTCCTATAATCCTAATTCCACTCCTTCCATGAAGGCTATTATTCTAGTGCATGCTAACCTAGTCCAAGGAGAAGATCATTTAGAGCAATGAGGACAACCTTAGGTTAGTTTATGCATGATGGTGGAGAACATGGCCAAGATCTATGGGCACAAGAAGAATCTACTCCTTACTTGACATCAAAATAAGTGAATCTCATGCAAAGGGATATTCATGTAAAAGGTAGCAGCCAAAGTATAGGTATGATGAACTTTCAAGCAAAATATGATTATGTATTGAATCAAAGAATGTCAATTACAGCCAAGAAGAGAGATATAAGAGATGTTGCAGGAGTACATGTGACTCCAAGTGATGCATCTCCAAGGCCATAAGGTGT
This sequence comes from Torreya grandis, assembly GCA_037957365.1. Lineage (NCBI taxonomy): Eukaryota > Viridiplantae > Streptophyta > Pinopsida > Cupressales > Taxaceae > Torreya > Torreya grandis. The sequence goes on from JARHVA010000623.1 coordinate 4,150,415, forward strand.
GAATCCTAGTGCAATACCTACTACTAGTCATGCTCCTCAGCAAAGTCAAAATGTAAGTGGGGCTATCAAACATATAATGTAGTAGGTTTAGACTCCCTCACTACCTTTAAGAATATAATAAAAGGTGAATATTTCCCCTCTAAACATTGTTTATTCTTTGAATAATACCAAGACAAACATACCTCTTTAGGAAGTCTTGCATATGTCTGGTTAAAAAGAGCTATTATAAGAATAGGTTGCAAACATTCATATAGCCCCTAACACTTCAAAACACAAAAATGTAGCCCTTACCAGTTCTCCAAGTCATGTCTTAGATCCCTCCACCAAATCTAAAAAGCCTTCACCCTTCTACCTCACACTCATTATGGGATACAAGTTGGTTCACAATTGTATTGTAGATAATGGAGCTAGTACCATTGGCATGCCTAAAGTGGTGGCTAATAAGTTGGGATTGAAGTATGAACCACATAGTAAAGGTGTGTTGAAGCTTGATGGGACTCCAACCAAGATAGTGGGATTGGTTAGAGGTTGAAAATTCTTTCTACATGATTGCCCAAGTTTCCCCATTTTACAAGATATTGTGGTGGTAGACCTTCCATCTCATTTTACTATATGCTTGTCAAGGGACTTCACGGCTAAGATATGAGGATAAATTTTTACTAAATAGTATTTTCTAGCTTTTAAAACAATATATGGAACCAAGGTGACTATAAGGACACATCCCTTATCAAGGTTTCTTATTGATCCATATATGGAGACAAGTTCAAATCAAAATTGTCTAATTAACAAAGAACAAGAAGAAGGTGTCATGGATGGTGAAGCATCCTCCCCCCTTGAAGGTATTTCTGATCTTTTTCTTGATAAGTAAAGCATTGAAATGCATGGACCTAATCCATATCCATTCATAGAAGATATTGATTTGGGAGTTTATTGTATGCATGAAAAAAATGTTTCAATCCCTTCACTCACTAATGAAGACCATGAACTTGAAGGAATATGGGAATTTTTTTTTGATGGATCAAGAATAAAAGTAGGTGCAAGAGCTAGCATTATTTTATTTTCTCCATCAAATAATCAATACTACTCCTCATATAGATTCCACTTTAGCTGCACCTATAATGTGGTAGAATATGAAAGACTAGTTCATGGCCTCCAATGGGCAACGAGGAGAGGGATCAAGAATTTTAAGGTTTATGGGGATAGTGAATTGGTCATCCACCAAGTGAAAAATAAATCTATAACCAAGAATCCCTTGATTAAATCCTAAAATCATAGGGTATGGGACCTACTTGAATCCTTTGATGCCTTCAGCATACAACCCATACCAAGGGATTTGAATAAACATGTTGATAGATTCGTTGTCATAGGAGCACAGTTTGATGTAATTGTTGATGTAGGAAAGGAAAAAGATTAGTCCCATATCAAGGTCATTATGAGGCCTTATATTCTAGATAATGAACTTTCATGGTAATCTTTTCAAAGTGATGAACACATTGCACACTTCTTACATAATGAGGTAGGATTCTTTTCAAGGAACCAAAAGATACTGCATGATCAATATGAAGAATAAGTTATTCAGCTGAAGACAAATAAGATACCTAAGGGACTGATTAATTTGGAGAGTGTTTTAAATGAAGATGACCAAAATAAGAAATAAAGAGTGAGCATGTCAATAAAAGAAGAAAACTATAAAAGAGTAATGATTTACAAGGACAAGCTCCTAAAAATTGGTAAGGTGTGTTTTTTGTCTGAGAGGCAGGCCTTTATTGAATTATGCAAAGAGTTCCATGACATATTTGCTTGGGAATATAAAGATTTGAAAGGGTTTTATCCAAGTCTAGCTCATCACACCATTGAATTATAACCTGGAGCTAAACCAGTTAGGCAAAAGTAAAGGCCTATCAATCTAAAAATAGAGGAACTCATGAAGAAAGAGCTGACCAAGTCGATTGAGTCTAGGATTATCTTTCCTATTAATAACTCAAATTGGGTGGCTAATCTTGTACCTATTCAAAAGAATAATGGAGAGATAAAACTTTGTGTGGATTTTTTAGAACTTAATAGGTTGTCTCTAAAGGATCATTATCCACTACCTTTCATGGAACAAATTCTACAAGTTGTTTCAGGTTCTCAACGCTTCTCACTTCTTGATGGTTATTTAGGTTACAATCAAATACTAGTGAATGAAGAAGATAAGTTCAAGATAGCCTTTACTAAAAAATGGGGGACCTTTGCCTATAAGAAGATGCCTTTTGGTTTATCTAATGCTGGAGCTACATTTCAAAGGGCAATGGACATGGATTTTAAAGGTTTGATCAATAAGTTTTTACTTGTGTACCTTGATGATATAACTATTTTTTTGAAGGATGCTACTGATCATATGGAACATCTAAGGTAGTTGTTTTAGAAATGTAGGGAGTATAAAATATCCCTTAATCTAAAAAAGTGCATCTTTATTGTCCATGAAGGTAAGTTATTAGGTCATATTATTTCAAAATAAGGCTTGTATATTGACCCCGAGAGGATTGAGGCTATTCTAAGCTTGTCTTTGCCTCAACACAAGAAAGGACTTCAAAGCTTCTTAGGGAAAATAAACTTTGTAATAAGGTTTATTCCAAGCTTTGCAACTGTGGTAAAGCCTATCATAACTATGCTCAAGAAAAACTAAGCTTTTGCTTGGACAAAAGAAGGTAAGAGTATTTTTGAGGTAATCAAGCAAGAAATTTCAAAATATCCTACTCTCTTAAACCCAAACTTTGCTAAACATTTCATACTCTATACCTTTGCTAACCTTGATACAATCTCAGCTATGCTTATGCAAAAGAATGATGAAGAGGTAGAGCAACCAATTACATTCTTCAGCCAAGGATTAGAAGATTATGAGGTCAAGTATACATTTGTTGAGAAGCAAGCTCTAACAGTGATAAGAGGATTGAAAAAATTTAGACACATGGTTTCAAACAACAAGATACATGTCATGGTTTCTCATCCTAGCACCAAGGAGTTTCTCCTAAGGAAAGACCTTAATGAAAAGAGAGTTGGGTGGATTAAAAAATTGATGGAATATGATGTGGATATTAAGGTTACAAACTTGGTAAGAGAAAAAGGATTATGTGAGCATTTAGCTTTATATTTCCAAGAGCCAAAGGAGGAAGTCTTGATCAACCAAGTTCAACCCCAACTAGCTTATCACATATAAGTTCAAAGTTGGACACAAGACATCATTAGTTTTCTTCAAAATGGTGAGTGCCCCAACGGCTTGAATAAGTCTCAAAGGAGGTATTTTAGATTGTAGAACATTCCCTACTATCTTGTAAATAGTGTTATTTTTAGGAAATATGTGAATGGTGTGTTTTTAAGGTGTGTTAACAGTGATCAATTTGATATGCTACTGGAAAAGTTTCAAAATGGTACAGATGGAGGTCATTTCTATCCTAAGATGATAGCTACAAAGATAATGAGGGTTGGTTACTATTGGCATATTCTTTTTAAGGCTTGTTACCACTAGGTTAAAAATTATCCTCAATGTGCTTTCTTTATAGGCAAATAGAAACTTATAGCCCTTTCATTGAATCCTATCCAAGTAGACTAGCCTTTCATGCAATGGGGTCTTGATTTCATTGGTGTGATCAACCCTCCAAATATTGGACACAAATGGATATTGACTGCTACTAACTACTTCACAAGGTGGGTAGAGGTTATTGCATTGAAAGAGGCAAGTGAAATTACTATCTTGGAGTTCTATGATAGCATTATAACAAGGTTTAGAGCTCCCAATTTTATCACTTCTAATAATACAATTACTTTCATAAGTGATAAAAGTTTTGATTAGGCAAATAGGAATGGATTTTACTTGAGTACCTCATCCAACTATTACCCTCAAAGTAATGGGTTGGCTAAATCTACTAACAAGAATCTCATCAAGATCATCAAGAGGACATTAGATTATAATCAAAGAGCATGGCACAAGAAGTTGAAGATAGCCTTATGGGCTGACAGGATCAGTCCTAAGAGATCAATTGATAATTCTCTCTTTGTGTTTGTTTATGGGAGAGAGGCTAGGTTGTCCATATCTCAAGAATTCCCTATTCTAGAACTAGCACATCAGTTGAAACTACTTGAAAATAATCCAATGGAATTCAAATTGATATAACTAATGTAGTTGCAAGAAGTAAGAGATAATGTACACAAGGCCATGGAACACCACCAAGTACTCATGAAGAAGTCCTTTGACAAAAGAGCAAGTGCAAGAGTGTTTAAAGAAGGTGACTTGGTCCTAAAATGGGATGAAGACAGAGCAAAACTAGGTAGACATACAAATTTTGACACTTTGTGGAGTGGAACTTACATCATTAGCAAGTGCAAGTAGAGAAACCCTTTTTAACTAATGTAAACACCTAAATCTAGCCATTGATAACCTCTAATCAGGGTTTTGGCCAATTTTCATCCAAAATGCACAATTTGGCCTAAAAACACTAAAATACATTAAATTATGTGAAATTGACATATTCAAGTGCCACTTTTGGCTAGGGTATCCTTAAATGGGGCAATGCAATTTATGGGCCAGCTAACTTTGATCAGATCATTTTGAGTCAAAATGCCAATTTTACACCTAGGTACTCTGGATTGCTATTTCTTATCAAATATTTTACACAAGATGTGTGACTTTGTTATTTGTTTTCAATAGCATCCTAAATGGGATAACAGTTCCAACACATCTAACATTGGACTTTGAATTCCAATCCACTCAAATTTTGGACTAATAACAAGGTATTCTGATCAATTTGAGTAATTTGTACACAAATTGTTTATCATGCTTAAGAGTTAATTAACCCAAATCAAGGCATAATTAATAATTCCATGGAAACTTGTTGAAAAATTTGTTTTGGAAATGAATATTTAATATCTACATCATTAGGTGATGTCATTTCTTTGGAAGACATCCCTATGCCATAAATGTTATAAATATTAGGATTCATGCCCTCCATGCCTCATCAATGCCTTCCATGATGCCCTCCATGCCTCTTAATTGCCCCTTCTCTAAGGTCATGATGAGGATAAGTATAAACTTAATTCCAAAAATTTAATTAATCTTAAACCACACATCTGCATCTTAGGATGGATGGTTCAAGTTGATTCTAGACATTCTCAAAAATCTATAAATAGAGAGGCCATGAACATCATTTCTAAGCTATTTTGGTGCAAAATTATTATGCTCAAATATCTTCAAAAGACATGATTATGCAAATTTATAATGTAGAATTGATTACAAAACTTCAAGAAATTAGTGTTACCATGCCAAATTGATTCCAAACCAAGCCAAGCCACAAGCCAAAGGTGCCAAGGAGAGATGGATGTATCCAAGCTTCCATTGTCAAGGACATCATGAGCACAAGTCGAGCAAGCCACTATAACAAGCATTTTGGAGCATCCAAGGAAGGTAAAAGAGGGTTTATTTTACATTTTAGTTATGTGTTTTATTCATATTTTTTAACTAAACTCTCCCTAGTGTCTAGGCCTAGAATTGTTATGCTAGTTAGTGTTTTTCTTTCATTTTATTTTCATTTTGAAACTAACACAATACTAATCATCCTCTCTTGAGTCAAATTCTTAGATCACATATGGCATGGCCGATGGGACTAGATGCATCCCACACATGAAGACGATCATTTTTTACCTTTAAAATATTCATTTGGACCATTAAAACTCTTCTAAATTGATTTTCTAACTTTATTTTGCCATTTTTTATTTGGCATGGGTTTACATAGTAATCGACATCAGCTTGTAAGACCAATATCAATTGGATAGCTTAACTAATGTCAGTTAGTAAAAATGACATTGTTTGGATACCTATCATCGGTCACATTGGTATAACTGATGTTGGTTAGATAACTGTCATCAGTTAGAAAATGTAACTGTCGTGAGTTATATAACCGACATCGGTCATTGTGTTTTTCTTAAAACATAAACCCAAGAGATCTTTTTTAAAGTTCATTATTTCAAACCTAAAAGAGCTTCAAGGTTAAAGGACATCCTAACATTTTTGTTGTAGGACCAAGCTTGACATTTGCTAAAAACATGTTTAGATCACCTTTTGCATGTTTACAAATCAATTAGGAACCTTGTTTTGGTGTTTAAAAAAAATTGGATGTTTATGGTGAATGTTTTCAAAGTTTTCAACTAAGACCAAGGGGTCAAATGAACACCACCTCATTTTCCATTTGGACTTAAGAATGAACTCACCTTTTCAAAGCTTTTTATATTTACTTAGTTGTTTAGATTAATTTTTTGTTTGGCAAAAAGAGGGATGTTACGTGTATGCTCTTCTATTTGTCCCCTTTAGGGAACCCTTGGAATCAAAAGTGCCATTCCTATTGCAAGTAGCCTAGTCCAAGGTTTAGAAATAAATTCATATAAATCACTCTCCAAAAACTTGTCAAAGTTTGGGTGACCTTGAAAATGACTCGAAAGTATTTCTACTTTCATGCTTTCTTTATTTTTATGAAAACTTGGCTTGCGAGAGGGACTTCATCACCTCCCATGAGTTCTTTAGGGAAGATTTGACCCAAGGTTTCATCTCCTAACATTAACTTCATTTGGATCCTAATTTTAGTTTCACATGGGATGTAGTTGCACTTTAGACATCACACTACACTGAGCGAACAACAGCATTTAGTGGTTGCAAAAAGGACTATACCTTTTTATAACAAGCCAAGTGATACAGACCCAAAATTTGTGCTTTTCTTTTTCATTGATTAGCATGAAAGTTATTGTGTAATTTATTCCCTTAGAATGTTTGGAAACATGTTAGATATTAGATAAATCCCCACTTGCCATAAAAGTATTATTGGTGCAAGGTGTACCTAAAGGTCCATGTCACAGTATTGTCATTTGAGAGAAGGAGGGTGTAAAAACCTTACTATATAATACACATTTACTTTTGGATGAACACTTAAAATCCTCTCAAATGATGTATATTGATGGATTCTAATAATACCAAGAAATCTTATTAGTTTAGGATCTAAGAGTGATTAATTAATTGGTCTTGTCCTAGATTAAAGTCTTGTTTGAAGTCAAAACTTGGTGTAAACAAATAATTCAAACCAAACACATAGTCCTAATTTTCAAACAAAGAGGTATTATGATACCCACGTGAGATCATCAATTTACCTTGTTCAAAGTTCATCAAAAGCTTGAGAGTCATATCATCCACTTTGGCATAGTTATGTTGTCCAATTAAGTCTAGACCTTTACGAAAGTTGTTTAATTCCTTCACTTATAATCTAGATTCAAAATTGTACCTTTATAAGTTCATAGGGTTGATGTGTTAAATGGGTTTGCCATTTGCATGAAACTTGAGGGAACTTAGTATCAATTTCCAATTTGGGTTAAAGGTCATTCAAGACTCATAATCATTGTCATCACTTGATAGACTTAAGCCATTTTGTACTAAATAGTTGCACTTTAAGTCTAGGCACCACAACATTTTGAGTCAAGAAAAGTAGTGTTATACTATCAAAATTGTGGGAAATTATCTTTGACTTAGAGAGTTTTTGAAACAAACTTTTTTTTTGGTCACACCTTTTGGGTAGTGTAGTGCTACCCAGAACATTTCAAAAATTGTTTCATAGACTCTCTTACATAGATTTCAAATTTGTTCCTACATTTTTATACCAATCTGAGTGTACTTTTATGATATTTTGTCTAGCAGAGTTATACTATTCACTTTTCTCTAGCTTGTTTGTCAAAATAACCAAGTTGTATACCATCATTTATGAGAAAATAAACTATCTCTAAAAGTACCTTTTGTTTCATACCTTATACCTATTTGATCAAGTTCATGACCAAGAATCAAATGCCTAGTGTTTGTTATAAGTTTTTCAAATCCATTAGATTAAACCTTTCATCTATTTTCAAAGTCTATATTTTGATGTTGTTTGGCCAAGAGTCCTATAGCATGCCTTGTTTGATCTTAGCTTTTGATGCTGTATTTGGCCAAAAGACCTAGAAACTTTTAAATTCCTAGATTAGACTAATTTGAAACACTTCAAACTTAAATTTTGGTATTTTAATTTTTGGTCCATTTACTTGCTTATCTTTTTGTGAACAGTGAAACATTAGATACTTCACACTAGCTTATTTCCTCACAAATATATGCATAAACCTTTTGATCCTTTTGATGAATCTAGACCAAGTTGGAACATAATCTATTTTAAACATTGTCCTTTTTAGAGTTTGTATAACTCTTTGACCTTTTATCACAAAGCATTTACTATGGATCCCAACATATATTCCTACACTCGTAGTGGACTCATGTATAATCCAAGAATTAGTAATGTAGTTGCACAGGAAGAAATGGTGCAAGACTCATATGTGGATAATATTCCTTATGAGATGGATTCTTATCCCTTTTATACTACTCAATTAGGGCACAAATGTAAGATCCATTAGATAACTATTTAGTTAACACACCACCTTATTTAGAACAAGTCCAAGAATAAATTGCATAATACCTAGCTACAATACCCATAGTAGATGAGCCAATTCTTCAACGAGAATATTTTACTAATACAACTTCTATATATGATCCATTTTTGTTTGAGCGATATTTTTTAGAGAACAAAGATGAGATTTTGGTTAGATCCATAGAGGTAGGGGTTAAATTTCTAGTAGACTTTCCTCATTAAAATTTACCAAGTCTAGTAAGAGTGCCCCACAATATCATTTACGATCAACAAGATCCTTCTAGAAATCCTATGGCCCTAGTCCAGATAACATATTAAGATCTTAGTATATCTAATCAAGGAAAAAACATCATGGAAGATAACTTTAACTAAATGTAAATATCATATCAAACCTACCTAAATCTAGCATGTAATTTCAATCAAATGAACATGGTGAGTAAGCCTCTTACTGACCTAGTTCCTTCAATAGGAGTGTTGATAGAGTTAATTAGACAAGAGAATCTGAGTTATGACCCATTCATACAAACCACTTCAATAGATAACTTGATGCATATACCCATTATTGAAAAAGTGTCTTTAGCCTCTACACAAAATAGTGAGCCAAATGTAGTGGATAATGTGAAAATAACATCCAATCTCAATCCAAGTGGTACTAACATATAAATAACTAGCCAACAACATGTGCCTATAGTTAATCCCATGGGTAGATCATCATACCAGGGAATAAGAGTATCTACACCCTACCCTCAACCAACTACATCCTTAAGTGTACAACCTATGGGATTAGGTAATCAAATAATGGCTAATGTCAGGCCTCAATGATAGAATGTAATGAACCCTACTCCTCCTCAACAAGTAAGGAGTAGTATTCCATAATAGCAGACACAATCTAGTGTATCAACGCAATAGAGGATAAATACATTGCCACCTCAATCAGGGGCAATGAATGTTCCACCTCACTAGGTAACGATGAACATACTTCTTCAGTCACAAACTAATTTGTCAGTTCAAAACCAAGTAATGACTAGTCAATAACATGCAAATATTAGTCAATGACAAATGCTAAATCTACATGTTTTCACTTCTCCATAGGGATTCGTGCAATAAAGAGGTCCCCATATTTCTCAAGTACCTACTAGACAACTAATGGTTCAAAATGTGCCACAAATTTAGAGATAGGGTCTTAGACCACAAGTTCCCACTCAACATCAAGGTTCTATTAGTCAGTAGCATGTCCCTTTTCAACCATAGCAAGCATAGTATAGTTATATCCTTCCATCCCAACCACAAAATCATCCAGGTCAAACCTTTATCACCAACTTAAACCAAAATATCACACAACCAATTATGTAGTTTCAAGTACATCCTAATCCACGTATGTGTATTCCTGATCCATTCCCTAACTAAACCAATGTACCCCAATAGGTATCTCCATCATACCCTAGTCAAAGTTTCCTACTTGTGACCTTCCAACCATCTACCCAAACTAATATTCTCCCTTGAACCAATATTCCTTCAAGTTTCCTATCCTAAAAATTGCAATAGATGAAGGATGCAATTACTACCATTTAAGCAGGTAAATAGTTTAAAATTTTCAAATTAGATGATGTGTTTTCATACCCCTTCAACATGGAGTATTTGTATATACTATTTCCTCTAGGATACAAACCACCAAAATTCAACAAATACAAAGGGAAAGGTAACCCTAAGGCTCATTTGACCAAATTCTTTGTCACATGTCAACCAATGGCATATAGCAACATATAGCTTTTGATATTATTCCCAAAGAGCTTGGTTGGACAAGCCTTGGAGTGGTTTTTAAAGTTCCCATAAATTCAGTAATGGATTTTGATGATCTTTTTGATAAGTTTGTGTAGCACTTTTCTTATAATCTTGACCATGATATTTTATTAGTGGACCTAATGCAATCAAAGCAAAAAGCTGGTGAGAGTTTTGCAAGTTATCTATAGAAATGGAGAGCCCTTACAATCCATTTCACCCATAATTTACCATATAAACAATTAGTCATTGTGTTTACTAAAAATTTGCATAGTGAGATAGCTTATCATTTGGAACTACAATGTGCACATACTTCCAAGGAAATCACTGACAAAGGCTTATTGATTGAGTGAGCATTCATCAATAAAGGAGTTATAAAACTTAATTAAACTAATAAAAATTAAGATACCAATCAAGGAAATGACCAACATCCCATTCAAGTGCCAGCATCGCAATCGGCACAGGACAATAACCAAGAAAGACCAAAGCAATTCAATTGTAATAATAATGTTGTGGGAAATGGAGTAATCAAATCCTATCATGTCTAAATAATGCAAACATTATTTACACCACCTTTTTATCTTAATCTTACCCAGCAACCTCTCCAACCAATACCACAAGCATAATAACCAAGACCTACACAACAAATACATCAGTTATTACCATTACAAACCCCTCCTCCTAGGAGAACCATGCTTGCACATCGCATCTTTAGTGACCTAGGAGAACCTATTAAGTCTATAATCTAAAATCTTGCTACCACTAATATAATTAGTTAGCCTATACCAAAACATTATTTGTAAGGCATTCCTTATTCTGATTGGTATAGTGAAAATGAAATATGTGACTATCATCAGGTCAATGGGCATAATCTATGAAGATGTGTCCAAATCAAGAATTTAATTAAGAATATGTTGGAGAATGGGGAGATAACATTAGATAATGGTGATTCCACTTCCAATAAAACTCTTGGGATTTATCAAAACCTTTTTCTCTGACATAAAAATTAGTAGCAGCAAAATGATCAATAACAATGACAACAACGGTCAATACAATAGCAAAATCAATAGTATCAAAATCAAAGTCTGAACTATAAAAATAAAAAAAAATAGAAATAGAACCCATAATGATAGAACAATGGAAAAAACCAATGTTAGAATGGTAACAAACAAAAAACCTGCCATGTAGTTGCACATGACTACAATAGGGTTGTAGGTCATACTATAGGGGGTAGTGTTAATACCATCTCCATTAATCCTAGACCAAGCACTAATCAACCTAGACCATTGATAAACAACAAGATTCATCTAAATTACATGGATAATCCTTCTTTGACATGGGAGTGCATACAGGTGAACCAGCAAACTAGGACTTCCCCTTTTGGACCTTATATCAATAACTCATCCTTGCCATGTGACCACATGTGAGTGTACTAACAACTGAGACTTGTCATGTATGGTCTCACACCATTCCCAATATTGGTTAGCAATAATGGTCTAGTATTTAATCTTGATTGTGCAATCACAACTTGGAGGTCAAAGATTACTATCATCAGCCCACAACCATCTGCCACTTTGCCTATCATCCAACCATCCGTTCAGCCTTGAAATAAACCATTCACCACTAACCAAGACAAGAATTTTGATATTGTGGAACAATTAAAAAAGACACTAGCACAAATTTCTATTTTAGATTTGTTATAAATGTCAATAATCAACAAGAACATCTTCAATGATTTTTTGACCCAATCCACTGTTGCTAGTGACATATCCCCTAATAGATGTTAAGCTTTGGTTGGACACTTAGCTCTAGCTCAACAAGTCACATTCAACCAAAGTGATCTATCTTCCCTTGGCCCACTCCATAATAATCCATTATACATAAAAGTTTATATAAGATGGCATAAAATGAAATGTGTCCTTATAGACAATGGATCTGGCATCAACATAGTGTCTCTAAAGCTCATAAAGCTTCTTGGGTACACAATGGTAGATCTCCAACTAGAAACAATAACCATCAAAGCCTATGATAATCAAGAAAGAGAATCATAAGGCACCATTAATTTGCCAATTATCATTGGGCCTTTGACCCATGATACACTTTGCCATGTGCTTGATCTTGAGTTATCATACAATATGTTTCTAGGAAGGTCTTCATTACATGATATTCATGCAATCCTGTCAATGCTGCACCAATGTATCAAGTTTTCTTACTCAGGGATGGAAGTGAATATTCTAGGAGATATACACCCATATGAAAATTCCAAGCATCTTGAGGTTGAATTTCAAAGCTATAATTATCAGTATAGCATGAATCAAAGTTCCAAGCAGGATAAAGGAAAGCTTATACTTATTGATCCTTCACCAGATAATTACATATATCCTAATACTTTGGATTCCCTTTCCCACATGTTACCTCTTGAAGATTATAATCATTTCACCATTTTAGATATGGACCAAGAGAGTATGTGACCCATGATACATTTCATATTTCCAATCTTCATCAAAATCTAAAAACCTTTGGGTGACCTTAAGTCACTCCACATATGCATTGGCAACAAAAGAACAAAGATAAGGGTCCTATCACATTTATACCAACATTTGGCCTAAAACTTAACCCTCTTAAAGGGGATGAATCATGGTTATACAATGACAACCAAGTTTATTTTTATAAAACTATAAAGTATCATATTCCCAATAGGATCATGGAGCGTTACAATTATGAAGGAAGAGGTCTCAGACCGAATCAGCAAGGAACCATCAAGCCAATTTCCATGACTAAGTATGATAGACCTTATGGACTTAGATTTAAATTGCCTAGGGGTGACCCCACATATCTTAATCAAACTCCATCACCAGTGACTAGTGATGATGATGTCGATAGTGAAGCAGAGTCCATTCAGTGCCTCACCTTTAATGACCTAGCTAAAACCAACATATTTGATAACAATGCTAGTTGTACCCTTACCCTAGTCATTCATCACAATCCATTGTCATTATATTATCCCCAACTAATAGATTAGGACTAACAAAAATCAAGTCTGTCAATTGATGAGTTATAGAATGATGAGGCATTTTATGACTTCTTAGGCCTAAGAGATAATGTTTTGTTGGGAGATCACAAGTCAAGATTCTCAATCACATTAGATCCTGCAGCCTATTTTGGAGAGTGAGTGAACACCCTTAGCCAAAAATAAATAAATAAAACATTGAGGTCCCAAAGTGAAAACCTCTTTGAGGCACTTTATGACTAGGGAAAAAGTAAAGATAAAGGCTAGTCTAGTGGTAAAAACTTGTTTCATGCACCATTAGATGGGGGTGTTCATTTTTATTTGAATTTAGACCAGGAGACCACTAATGATAAACTTGGCTATGGATCCAAGTTTAGCTTTGAGCAACAAGTATTTATCAAATTCTTCAAGAATTTTTGACTTTTTTTGTCACATGGCTAGATCTCCCATTAGGGGACTTAGATTAATCATGCCTAGGAGAATTTGAAGAGCAAGTCCTAATAGAGGACCTTGACATAATTCAATAGTTCAAGTCATTGCCTACTATCCTAGAAGATGGTTCAACCCTTCTAGTTAAAGATATAACAAAGGTAAATATCGAGACTCCATTAGACTTGAAATGGATAAAATTAAGTGCATCCATCATTGAGGAGGAACATGAAGTCTTTGGAGATCTGTTGAGATAATTTTTAGATATCTTTGCATGGGCCTATTCTAACATGCTAGGTTTAGACTCCACCTTGGTATTGCACTACCTTGTGGTTAATCCTAATGCTAAATTGGTAAAACAAAAGTTACGTAAGATGCATCCTTACATTAACATATTGGTAAAGAAAGAGTTGGAAAAACTCTTAGAAGTAGGATGTATCCAATCTATTGACTTCTCAGAATGGATCTCTAATGTGGTACCTGTTAGTAAAAATCTTGAAAGGATCAAAATTTGTACTAATTTTTGAGACATCAACAAAGCTTGTCCTAAAGATGATTTTCCCTTACCTAATATTGACATGATAATTGACTCCATGACAGGTTATAAAATGCTTTCACTCATGGATGGCTTTTCAAGATATAACCAGATCATAATAGCACTAGAAGACCAACATAAAATAGTGTTCACCACTCCATGGGGAAAATTTTGTTATTAGGGAATGCCATTTGGCCTTAAGAATGATAAAGTGACATATCAAATGGCCATGACTATCATATTCCATGATATGATGCATGATATAGTTGAAGACTATGTTGATGACATATTAGGAAAATCCAAAACTAGGGCCGACCATCCAGCAGTGCTATGTAAGATATTTGAAAGATTATGAGAGAACAAAGTCAGACTCAATCCAAAGAAATGTGTGTTTGATATAAATTTAAGAAAATTACTTAGCTTAATCATGTCTCATAGAGGTATTGAAGTCGATCTGACTAAATCCCATGTTATAACTGAGATGCTACCACCAACCAATTTAAAGTAACTATGTAGTTTAGAGGGTAAGATCTAGTCAATCTAATGCTTCATCTCTCATTTAGTAGATAATTGTCATCCATTTACACACCTTTTGAAAAAAATAGTTGCATTTCACTAGGATGATCACTACCAAATAGCTTTTTAACAACTCAAAGATTATCTTGTTAATCTACCTATTTTATTACCTACTATGTCAAAAAAGCCATTCTTGTTATACCTATCAGCTATTAACCATGCTCCAGGGGAACTCTTGGCTCAACATGATGACAATGGAAAAGAGCATGTCATATACTACCTAAGTTGTACCTTGGTTACATATGAACGTAACTATGCACCTATTGAAAAAGATTGTCTAGCCATGGTCTTCATAGCTCAGAAACTATGCCATTACATGTTGAATAATAAGACCATGGTCATTTCAAAAGTAGATCTACTCAAGTATCTACTATCTAAAATAAATTTGCAAGGTAGAATGGCTAAATGGATCATGTTTCTCAATGAGTTTGATATAGAGTATGTCAATCAAAAGGCAATCAAGGGATAAGTTTTTGCACATCAATTTACTAAAGCACCTCTCATAGACACACATCCACTCACATTTCAATTTCCTAATGAATCCATAATGACCATTATTAACACACGCCTTGATGAATAGCCCTAGAATATATATTTTGATGATTCATTTCTTGCACATGGATCGGGGGCAAACCTATTATTTATTAGACCACAGGGGGATCTAATCCCTAAATCATTTAGAATCATCTTTCCTTATACAAACAACATGGCCAAGTATAAATCACTTATTGTAGGATTTTAGCAAGTAGCACATTGGAATATATCTCATCTCCAAGTTTATGTTGATTCCTAGTTAATCATTAATCAAGTCACAGATCATTTTTAGACCAAAGATGATAAGTTAGTTTCATATAAATCCAAGGTTGACACTCCTAAGCAAGAAATTGCCAACATTCAGTTTGAGCACATATCAAGGGCTAGTAATAGAACTACAAATGCCATGGTTATTATTGGCTCTCTAATTCAAAAAATAGATAAAACTATAGAGTATCAGTTCCTCATCAAGCATTTGTCAGCACTAGCTCATAAACCTTCAACTATTATAATGATTTATGATATTGTTGGTTTTAATTTTATCTAGTATTCAGACGTCTACAACTACCTTAATGACCAATTTCTACCACCTAACCTATCTCAAAAACAAACCAAAGCCTTCATTCATCATTCCACTTGTTATACTCTACTTGGATCCACCCTTTATCATCATAGTTTTGATGGAAATATACTTCATTGTTTAACTTTAGCAAAGTCTACACTAGTATTAAGAAAAGTTCACGAAGAATGTGGCACTCATTCTAGTGAGGCAGTCCTATCCAAAAAGCCATTAAATATTGGTTATTATTGGCCCATAATAGATATAGATGCCACTGTATATGTAAAAAAGTGTGACAAATGTCAACGGCATGCTAACCTGATACATACCCCAATAAAAACTTTGAAACTGATGTTGACACTATGGCCATTTCCTACCTAGGGACTTGACCTCATTGGGAAGATTAACCCCACTTCATCTAATGGCCATAAACATATCCTTACCTCCAACAAATATTTCACTAAATGGGTTGAAGCTATACCCCTCACTTATGTGACTAGAAAGCAAATTTCCAAATTCATCTTCAACCATCTCATTTGTCACTACGGTATCCCCTCTGACATCATATCTGATAATGGAGGATCATTTAAAAACAAGAATGTAAACTAGATATGTATTGAATATAACATCACCCAACATTTTTATATAGTATATTACCCTCAAGGTAATAGCCAAGTTGAGGCATCCAATAAAATCATTTTCAATATTCTCAAAAAGATTGTCAATGATGTCAGTCATGATTAGCACTTACAGATATTCCCTGCCCTTTGGGCATACCATACCAATCATCATACCCCTATAGGAGCCACTCCATAATCACTTGTTTATGGTACTAAATCCATCCTTCCCATTCAGGTTGAGTTACCTTCACTACACATATATTTCAAGCATGTCCTAGATGATCATGACTATCGAGTAGCCTACCTATAAGAACTAGACCTACTTGATGAGAAATAAACAACCATGCTTAATAATATTCAAGCATATCAGAACCAACTCAAGGGCCACTATAATTGATGTGTTAAGTATAGAACATTTGAATTTGGTGATCTTATTCTTAAATAAAACCAAAAGAATACCACTACTGAGAAGAAGCATAAAGGAAAATTCAAAGAAAACTAGATAGGGCCTTTCATCATTACTGTAGATTATGGATCAGGAGCATACAGGCTTGCCACATGAGATGAAGATGAACTTCTTGAGCTGATGAATATTATTCATCTCTAGAGGTACTATGCTTGAATGCTAAGGTGTATTGTCTATAAAGACCATTTTAGTTACATCATTTTATCACTATTCTTCTTTATACAAATACCATCCTTATCTATTCTCTTTGTCATATCCACTTTCTATTTCTAGCCTATCATCCTAGTGTGTTCTAAAGCCTAGCCTATTTGACCTTTGTTTTTTCCATTCATTACACAGTTTTAGCATTGAGATATTTGATTAGTTTCATCAATTAGTTCAAGTACTTTAGATAGAGATCATATTTTGGGATACTATGATAGACATTTTGGTATTTGCATCATTTGTTAGTTAATCCTTTCTTACCACTAGTCTTGCTACTAATTATAACCACCTTTGGTAAAATGAGTACCATTGATCTATGTTGTTGTGTCCTAGTTATAACTACCTATGGGTAAACTAGGGGCAATATTAAGCCTTGATGTACCAACTTGCCATTTCTTATGTCGTATTATGCCTTTTTACAAATTATGCCTATTTTATTTGAATTGACTATTACACTAGTTAAATTTCTCTGTTATAGGGTATAACTATAGTGACTTAAGGTCCTACTCTAGGACTATGTAGGTAGCACTCAATACTTTTTGAGGTTATCTCATTTACCCTAAGCCCCACTCTCACTATTTTGTGAGCAACCTAAGCCATACTCTCACCATTTTATGAGTAATCTAAGCCATGCTCTCATCATTTTGTGAGTAACCTAAGCCATGCTCTTGCATTTTTATGAGCAACCTAAGTTTGAATGATCTCACCATTTTGTGAGCTTGAATCATTTAGTGTCTCATCATTCTTGATCGAGTTGAGATACTTCAAAAACAATTCCAAAAACATTTGAAAAATCATTAAAAAAGAACAAAAATATTGACCACTTCTTTGCCTTAAGGATTCTGTGAACCATTACTAAGTTACAAGCAAATCACTTGTCATTTAGTTTTCCCATCCTTTTTGGCTTTTTTCTCGCATGTACTTGCCATTTTGCAAGACCATTCCTATTCTTCTATCACATCTATTATGTTTGTTTTCCTTAGTTATCATATTCTTCCCATTCTCTGGGAGAACTACATTTGACCTAAAGTTTTTTATTGGATATTACATCTATAGAACTATGTAGGTAGCATCCACTTGCCCAGTGTATATGGAGACAGCTTGGCCACCCCCTTCCTTTTATTTTATTCCCCCATTTTGTTCATTTATTTAGTTGTCACCTATTTTCTAGGGGCAATGTTCATATGGTTTCTATTGCATTGTTTGTTTGTTTATTGCTATTTATTTTATTTGTTTGTTTACTTTCAACACTGTTACCTTGATTCAGTTTATGTGTGTTCATTAGGTGATTCCTTGCCCACACTTATACTTGAATCCATCCATATTCATATCTTTACATTGTCATTATAGTTTCTATCATTGGTGTATTATTTTCTATTGAGTATTGGATTATGGGAGTTAGTCCTTATGCATATTTCAACCAAGTTCTCATGATGTTATACCATGATGCCTATCGACATGTGCTACAACAAACCTCAGCTTCAAGAAGTCTATTTAGCAATGGTGGTATTTCTTTAGCATTGACATCCTGATTCTATCCTAATCATATCCTAGAGTAATTAACCATGAAAGAATTTCAACCTTTATTAGTTTGGATGAGCATCACCCTACTAGTAACTTGTTTCAATTCATTATTACCCTCTATATTAAGTTGTCATTCTCATCAACCAAGTTTATCATGTTTGCCATAATTGGGGTCCAATGATTATAACCACTTATGGGCAAATCATTACACACCATCCCACCTACATTTCTCAATAATTATAACCACCTTTGGGAAAATCATTGTATTATCACCACTTCCCTTTTTCTACCTATACAGGGGCATGTTATTATCTTGTTTGTCTATCCTGACTAGGGTAGCTCTATCTTCGTAATAATTATAATCACCTTTGGAAAAATCATTGTGTTATCATACCACATTACCACTATCATGGTACAATTCTTATAACTACCTTTGGGAAAACCATTGTACATTGTCCCACTTACATTCTCAATGATTTTGACTACTTTTTCAATATCATTATGTTTTCACCCCATCATCTTTCCTTTCTTTGGTCCTCTCATTTCGCTTCTTTCTTTCCAAGGGATCATTTTTCGACCTACTTGTGTCAACCATTCCCTTCAGGGGGAATCATACAGTTAGTTTATCATCATTGCAAGTGTAGGCATGCAGGACCTTTTCATTCTTTGAGAATATGTTACTATGTTTATAGCTTGCAATGCCTTCTCAAATAGGGGTAAACTATAGACACCTAAATCTGGCCACCGATAACCTCTAATCAATATTTTGGCCAATTTTCATCCAAAATACAAAATTTGGCCTAAAAACACTAAAACATGCTAAATGATGTGAAACTGACATATTCAAGTGCTGATTTTGGCTAGGGTATCCCTAAATGGGGCAATGCAATTTATGGACTAGCTAACTTTGATCAGATCATTTCAAGTCAAAATGCTAATTTTACACCTAGGTACTATGGATTGCTCTTTCCTATTAAATATTTTTCACAAGATGCGTGCCTTTGTTTTTTATTTTTAGTAGCATCCTAAATGGGATAATGGTTATAATGCATCTGACATGGACTTCCAATTCTAATTTAGTCAAATTTTGGACCAATATCAAGGCATTCTGGTCAATTTGAGTAATTTCTGCATAAAGTGCTTAATCATGCTTAAGAGTTAATTAATCCAAATCAAGGCATAATTAATAATTATATGGAAACTTGTTGAAAACTTTGTTTTGGAAATGAATATTGAATATTTGCATCATCAGATGACCTCATTTCTTTGAAAGACATCCCTAGGCCATAAATGCCATAAATATTAGGATTCATGCCCTCCATGCCTCATCAATGCCTTCCATGATGCCCTCCACACCTCTTAATTTACCCTTCTTCCAAGGTCATGATGAGGATAATTATAAACTTAATTCTAAAAATTGAATTAATTCTCAACCACACATTTGCATCTTAGGATAGATGGTTCAGGTTGATTCTCAACATTCTCAAAAATCTATAAATAGAGAGGCCATGAACATCATTTCTAAGCTCTTTTGGTGCAAAGTTATTATGCTCAAATATCTTAAAAAGACATGATTATGAAAATTTATAATGTAGAATTGATTAAAAAGCTTCAATAAATTAGTATTACCATGCCAAATTGATTCCAAGCCAAGCCAAGCCACAAGCCAAAGGTGCCAAGGAGAGATGGAGGTAGCCAAGCTTCCATTGCCAAGGACTTTATGAGCACAAGCTGAGCAAGCCACTACAACAAGCATTTTGGAGCATCCAAGGAAGGTAAAAGATGGGTTTTTTTGCATTTTAGTTGTGTGTTTTATTCATGTTTGTTAACTAAGCTCTCTGTAGTGTCTAGGCCTATAGATGTTATACTAGTTAGTGTGTTTCTTTCATTTTATTTCATTTTGAAACTAACACGATACTAACCATCCTCTCTTGAGTCAAAAATTATATCATAGCTAACCAAGATGAATAGAAAAGAATTGCTTATCCCTATGAATGGGATACATCTAAAGTTTTGCTATTAATCCTTACAGGTCAGGTTTTGTAAATAGTAGTTTAGGTGTGTGCTTCCTTTGGTTTGTTGTTGTGTTCCCTAAGTGCTTTGTAGTAAAAGTGTGTTTCCTTCCTTTTGTTTGGTGTTCATCTCTACCTTTGTGCATGTGAATTAATCCAACTTGTATATTTAATCCAAAAGTCTATTCATGTCATTTTTGAGTGCCTATATGCATGACTCCATGCCCAATGGAAGGATTTAGGCACTAGTCTTAGGCATAGCAGGCATGCCTCCCCTAGGAATCACCAATAATGTTTTCCAATTTTCACACCCAGTTTTGCATCTTTCATTTTGGCTAAATGCAGCATCCTTATGTGTTTATCCCCACAACAAAGTGTCAAGTGTTATTTCTTTCGGCAAGGTTTTGCTTCAGTTTTTTTGTCCAAGTCTCAAAGGAATTATTTTGGACTTTTTGTCCGAAACAAAAAAGTCTAAAGGAATTAGTCCATTTCAATATTTTTGAAGGGTCACTTGCAAGATTTTCGAAGGGTCTTTTCTCATGAAAGTGTCCTTTGTAAAAATCCTGAAGGGTACATTTTGAAGATTTTTGAAAGGCATCTTCAAGATTTTTGAAGGAAAATTGTCCTTTACAACTTTTCTGAAGGGTTTGTTCTTTCAAGGAATTGGTCCATTTCAAGTTTTTTGAATGGTACATTTCAAAAATTTTGAAGGAAATGTCTCTTGCACTTTTTTAAAGGAATTGGCTTAAACAATTTTTCCAAAGGAATTGTTTCAGACTTTTTGTCTGAAATAATCTTTTCAAAGGGTCATTTCTCAATCAAAGGGACATTTTCAATATTTTTGAAGGGTATTTTCTCAGATTGGTCCTTTGCATTTTTTTGAAGGAATTATTTCAAAAATTTTATTTGAAATAATTGGTCACGTACTTTTCTTTGAAGGAATTGGTGCTCTTCCAAAAGGGTCTTTTTCATGCAAAGTACCCTACAGACTTTCCCTAAGGGTCTTTTCTTGGGAAAGTGTCTTTTTTAGTATTTCTAAAGGGACATTCCAAGAATGTCGAAGGGCATGTTTACAATTTTGTAGAGGTAAAATGAAAATTCCAAAGGGTTATTCTCAATAAAAGTGTCCTTTGGAAAAAGTCTAAAAGGACACTTGCAAAAAGCCTAAAGAGACACTTGCAAAAAGTCCAAAGGGACACTTGCAAAAAGTCCAAAGGGACACTTACAAAAATTCTAAAAGAAATATTATTTCAGAGAAAAGAGAAAGGGCCTGAGAGGTTAATTCTATTGGAGAAAAGGGTCCATGGAAAAATTATTTGACTTTTTATCTGAAAAAAAAAGTCTAAAGGAATGGTCCCAGTTGAGTGACAGCTATATAGATGTCAAATTCAATGTGATGAACTAGCCATTGGTGTTTAAATAGTGGGTCCCAAGAAGATGAAAATGAGGCTTATCTCACCATTGATTCGATCATGATCCAAGTCATTTTTTGATGGCCAATTAAAGGAACAAAAGGCTAAGGAGCTTTGCAGGATTTGAGCATTTAACTTGGTCAAGCTGGAATTAGTTTTCAAATGATTATGACAAATGCCATGAAAGCATACATGTATACTTTAGGTAGTTGCCTTTCCAATGCCAAATAGAATGAAAGTGACTCTTCCCTACATCATTACACACCTCAACAAGCCAGTGAGAAGCTATTAGCATCAAAAAAAATCTACAATAGGTGGATTCTCATTTGCATAATCGATTGATGTCATTACTCAACTCAAAAATATCTTATTTATACTAGTATAACCATTAGGAAAGCATCTTTGAGAGAGTAAGCTAGCTATGTAACCAATTGAAGTGACATGGATCAATTAAATGGCCTAAAGGAGCATCATTGGCAAAGATGGTTATAATGGAAGATGGAAAATCCTAATAGATTGATTCCTCCTTCTGGTGCCAAAGGCCTCCTCCTCTCACTTCCTTTTTTCTATAAATATAGCCCTTGGGCTAGTGTAAAAACAACCACACAGTGTATGGCAAAGCCCTGCTGGATTGATGTCACATTTTGCCTTTAAGAATTAGGTACCAATCTATTTCTTTAAAGTTTTTTGAATAATGTTTTGGTTATGTACGAGACATATAGTGATAGTAAATGATGATTTTCCATCCTTCTGTCCTTTATCCTTCATGCCTGAGAAAACTTTTTTAGTCTAATAGGTCATATAGAGTGTTTTCAAGTGTGTTGAATTGTTGTAAGTGTATAATTGTTCTTGGAATGTGAAATTTTCCTTTTAGTTCATTTGCCTTGTGTCATTTCATGCATCTCACCTCTATACTAAAATACTTGTGGTAGAAATCCTTAGATCTTGGGAATGTTCTATGAATTTTGTTGTATTGTGCACTAGAATATGACATTCATGTGGAAGATAATCTTAGTGTATTGCCACTCTTAGAGTAAGTTTTCATTTTCTATAATATCTAACTCTTTTCCTTTCAAGAAAGCTAGTTTAGATTGAAGTTGTTTTGTATAAATACATTCACGGAGCTAGCCCTTTAAATATGAGGTTCATTTCTTCTATAAGCATACCCACATGCCTAGAAATGTTCCAATGTTACCCAAATTTGGAAGAGACCTGAACACTCTCTTTTAGGGTGAAATATTTGGAGACAATAGTTACCTCATGAGTTTCAGGTGTTTTCTAGGTGAATAATGATTGAGGGTTGATCTTGTATATATACAAGTACTTTTTGGAAATATATTGCATTAAAGCACTTTAGCTAACCTTTTGGATACATTTCATTTGTAATTTAGATGACTTTTGGGCACTGAACACTTTTTAGGGAAAATGAGCACTTGTGTTGACACAAGTGTTTGTCTAGGATGTAAGTGTCCAAGGATCTAGAAAAAAGGCACAAGTCTAGAACTAGTAGTGAAAAATAATAATTGAGTTTAGAGATTTTTACATTTTATAAAAGGCTTGGTCATCAAAATGATAATAGTCAGACTAAGAGATAATCAATTAGGCATAAACATATAATGAACATGAGCCTTTCAGTAGTAGGGATGTCTATAATTGAAAGGTACATCCATGATAGGTATGTTCCAAGTGTCCAAAATTAAAGCAATACATAAATCAGATTTTAGTATCTACAATTGCTGGCAAATGAGAATTGACTAGAAGGTAAGAGGGGAGATATGGTGGCTTCTAATTGTAGATTGCTTCATAAGCAAACATTTTGGTGCTCATTGATATTTGGTGTTGTACCACAATTTAACAATTAGTAACCATTCAACCCAATGATATTATTGGTCATAGGTGAAATATAATAAATATTTTTCTAAACATTTATTAACATTTTTAGTTTGACCATTTCTTTATAGGTGATATCCAAAGCTCAGTTTTAATTATGTTCCCATTCTTTTGAATAGTCATTTCCATAAATGATTGTTATAATACAATTCATGATCAGAGACAATAGAATCAAGAATGCCATGGAGGTAGAAAATTCTAATCAAGGAAGGTTTTGGTGATGGTTTAAGAGGTTAGGGATGGGCCAAATTACATAAATGAGAATTTTTGGAGAGCTGATCCACCACCACTAGTATGGATGATTTTCCCCTAGATTTTGGAAGGCCCTTAATTAGATCCATTGAGATATTTATCCAAAGCCATGTAGGAATTAATAATGGTTGTAGCAAGCTAAAATTACTACTATTTTTCCCTTGTGACACTAAGAGGTATCACAATATTTGACAAATCTCTTGACATCTTGCTTAATTCCCTACCAAAATAAATTATGATGAACTCCATATTTTTTCAAAAATTCTTAATGAGAAATTGAGGATGATGCATGTAGTTCAAGTAGAATTTTGTTTTATAGCCTTGAATTGGTAATTAAAATAATGTGGCCTTTGTACCATAAGTATTGTCTATCCCAAGCATAGTAGGGTTTGGAGGTGGGGTCAACAAGCAATTTTTAGATGAGTTGTTATGTGTGTGTCCAAGTGACACTCTTTCTATATGTCATGCATCCATCATAGAATGGGTAAAGGTAATGCACATAACATTGTATGTTCTTCATATTTGCATGAGAGTGCATCTATGATGACATTCTCCTTTACCTCCTTATATTTAATTTTGTAATCATACCACATCAGTTTGGTGGCACATTTTTACTGATCCAATGAGGAGAATTTTTGCTTCAAGAATTATTTGAGAATGTGATGATCTATTTTGATGCTAAAATATCATCCTAATACGTATGACCTCCACTTGATAATTTCATCTAGTTTGGAAATCATTTCTTTTCATATGTATAATGTACCAAATTTCTCCTAGTGAGAGCCTTGTTGATGAATGTGATGGGTTGTCCTTCATATATGAAAATGGTGATGAGTCCATTGCCACATGCATCACTTTTAATGATGAAGGTCTTAGAGATATATGACATTATTAAATCATATGTATTACACATAGCCTATTTCAATACATCAAAATCATGTTTTGATTCCTCTGACCAATAAAAATAATCCCTTTTTAACATTGCATTCAACAGGGTGGAATTTTTTCCATAGCCCATAACAAACATTTTATAGTACCTAGTGAGGCCCAAAAATCCATGAAGGCTTTTGAATATCTTGTGCTTTATTCAAATGTGCATAGATCCAATATTATTGGGTTCAACTCTGACTCCTATTGCTAAAACAATGCTTGAGGTACTCAACTTCATGCTGACAATAAGTGCACTTGAATCATTTTGCACATATTTAATGGTCAAGTAAAAGTTGTAATGTTGTTTCAAGGTGATGTAATTTATTTTCCCAAGTTTTTTTATAGATTAGGATATCATCAAAGAATACCTAGATGAATTTATGAATAAAGGGCCAAAATATTTTACTCTTTAACCCTTAAAATGATAATGGGATGTTAGTAGGATCGAAGGGAATGCCTAAAAATTCATAGTGGTTGTCATGAGTATAGAAAGTTTTTTTGGGAATATCTTCTTCATTTATATGTAGCTGGTGATAATCTGACTATAAATCTAGTTTGGAGAAGATTTTTACACCATGAAACTCATATATGAGTTCATAATTCATTGGGATAGAGAATTTGTCCTTAATAGTAAGTTTATTTAGCTCCTAGAAATCAATGTGTGGTCAATAAAACCCATCCTTTTTTTGGATGATAAAATTACATATGGACTTATGCTTGGGAAAATTAGATAACTTTAGCATTTCTTGTACTAATTTATCATTTTATGTTTTTTGAAGAAAAGGGTAGTAGTATAGTGGAATGTTTGGGGCTTCACTTCTTAGAAGTAGTTAAATGATATGGTACTCAAGTTGTCATGGTAGAAATAATTTTTTATCCTCAAATATTAATGCATGTTTGATTTTTTTTTTTCAAAACATCAAGTTAGATAGAATCAAGAGATGCATTGAGTTGAATAGAATATGGTTAAGAAATGATCCCATGAGAACCTTTCGTAAGAAGCTTATTCATATTGTGTTAAATTATAGCACTGGTTCATCCCAACAAGAGGACCTTCAATGTGTACTGCTTCCCATTACTAGATAACTACATCCATAGTTTTGAGAAGTCCCATAAAATTATCCAAGGGTGTATAGTCATTGAGCCCCAAGAACTACATCACATCCTCCCAAGGATAAAATAAACGTGTCTGATTAGAAATTATAGTTACCCACTAAAATACAAACATTACATTTTCTTTTATGATGCAATGTTGCCCCATTAATAATCATAACTTCAAATCCTAAATAGGGATACAAAAAATAGTCAAATTATTTAGCTAACTAAGGGTCAATGAAATTATGTGTGTTGCCTGAGTCAATGAGAATAGTGAGGGGGTGTTTTTTGAAATACACTTTTACTTGCTTAGTTTAAGGAATGGTTAACCATGCCAAGGCATACACTAAAATTTATGGTTGGGGATCCATATTGATGGGCTCTTCTACTTCCATTTATTCTCCTTAATACTTTTGAGCTTCTTCCCATTCATTTATATCAAGAGGTGACTCAACATCTATGAAATATAACTTCCATTCAAAACATTTTTTGTCCCATATTAATTTTTCATCATAGTCATAACATAGATATTTTCTTTAATGAGCTCACATTTCAGCCTCTACAAGGCATTGGGGTTGTTTTTATAGGTGTCTTTGTTCTATTTCATTTTGATGTGGATGGTTTAAAGGGAGAAAAGTTTAATAATGGCATTGGGCTATGAGATTATCTTCATCTAACTTGGCCAACCCAAGACCTTCCATCATGTCCTTAGTCTTAAACATTTTTAACTCAATACAAATTATATCTTTGAGAACACTTATAAACTAACTCTTGAAAAAGAAATCAGATAACCCATTAGTTTGATTTTCTAGTTTTTTAAAATTAGTTTAGTAGTTTCAAACTATTCATATTTTCCTAAGTTTGGTAAGGGCTTCGATGAAATCATCATAGGCAATGAGATCAAATCAAACCAAAAATAATTTGACAAAATTGTCCAAATTTGTTTCTTCATGAGATTTCTGATACTACCAATACCATTGGATGGAAATTTTTTCCAATTTAAAAAAGGCAATAGGTACTTTTTTCACCCCTAATATATTGTGTAGACTATAATGTTATTATGCACGATAAATCCAAGTTGTAGGTCTAATATCATAAAATTTAGGGAACTCAATTTTGGACCACATGACATGTTTCCTAATGAGAAACTACTCTCAAAATGTTTGTCACTATATTTAATCATATAAAATTCAAAATTAGATGACTTAGGCATGGCTAATAACACCTAATCTATAGGTCCTCTTTATTGCTCACTCAACCCTTCTCAGCTAGAATTTCATTGATTCTTAATCACCTATAGCTTCTTGAACTTAGCTTTTTGAGACCCAAGTATCCCTCTCGAACCCAGATCCATCCCCCTAGGTCTCATCCTCCTAAGATAATAGCATCTAATTTAGACAAGAGCACTAGAACTTAGGGGTGTCCTATTTCTAATGCTATTGTCTAAGTTAAATTTAACCTCAAATTATCAGATTTCCCTGAATCCTTATCGTTTCCCCTGTCGGCCTAATACAAGCTCATCTAACCCATGATCATTAGTTTCCCTATAAAAGGCCATTTAATGTCCATTTATAAGGGTGGGCACTCATCCATAAGAAATAAGCAAGAATACAAGCAAGTATACTCAATCACTCTTCTCTATTCTTTGCATATAGCCTTCCATAACCAATTTAAGCCTATTCAAGCACTCATACTAGTCCCTAGTCATCCAAAGTACATTCCAATTTCACATTATAGTTACATATATCACATAATTATACCAAAAACTTCAAATGGGAGAATTACATTAGCTTGATCCCTCTTCAAAGTATTGGTATGTAGGCAGCATGCCCATACACGGGGTGTGAAGTACATCCAATGTATCCTTTACACACTAAGCCCTTCTCTCTTTCCCAAGTTTACTACTCAAGTTCAAGTACCAAGGGCTCATAAGGGTTTCAAATATTGAATTAGACATACAGTGAGCTCTGCATAAATCTAGGCTTCAATATTTCACTATCTGGGTGCCATAAGCCTGCCAAGTAGAACCCAAAAAAACTAGACCACCAAGATAATAATGTTGGAAGTGGACAATAATGCTAGAAGTAGATAATAGTGCCAAAAAGTGGATTACAATACCAAGTATTAGGGTGTCTTGAGTTTGGTGCTTTTGTCCAATCTGAAAATAGAGTTTTGGGTCCTATTTACAACAATCTACCTTCCCTACATAGCAATTTCCAAACCTTGCCTCATATGTTTCAGCCCAGAATAAGCTAAGTTTGATTTCTTTACACTTCTTACTATTTTTTAAAAAGGTAAAATACATATCTATTTATAAAAATTATTAGGTTAATTAAGACACATTAATTATTTATTTATATTTACTCAAACCTTTATTTGCTTAGGAATTAAACACATAATTTCCAAAAAAAATAAAATATTTGGTGAACCTGACTTACTTCAAATTTTTGCACAAAAACCCTAGAAACCCTAGGGTTGATTATTTCTAATTTTTTTTAATATTTTATTAAATTTTCTTGAATTTAAAAATTAGAAAACTATAAATTAATTGAAATATTTTTAATAAATTCACCCAAAGCCTAGTTTGCACATACTAGGTCCTATTTGCATACAAAAACTTTCAAACCACTAGGAAAAATATATTGTTAATTTTAGAAATATTTTCAGATTTTTCCTAAATTTTTCAAGCTCAATTCTAAAAATTTATAACATTTTTTTTAAAATTATTATACTAATTTAAAAAAAATCAAACCCTAGTTGTGTCAAATACATTCTCAATTCTTTTTAGTACTTTTCGCATCATTTTCTAAAAATTTAATTGCATATCAAACTCAGAAAAATCAATTTTAAATTCAAAAGTCATTAGTATTCTGTAAATAATATTTTTTAAAAATCCCTAGTGGTATACTAACACCTACTTGCTTTTGAGGTATCACCTTACATGTTTGGCAGCTCAGTATCCTTTTTGCACAATTTCCAATTCACTACTTTTTGGACTCTACATTTCTTAATTTTAGTACTTTCTATTTCTCACACATTGCCTATTAAACATATTGTGAAACATTTCAAATTGTTTTCCTACTTTACCAATGGCTCAATGTACTAATTTTAATGAAATTAATAAAAGAGAACTTCAAGAAATCTTAACCAAACATTCAGATATACAAGATGACATGCTTAGAATTTTACAAGAAGAATAGCAAAAAGTAACCAATGGGAAATCTTCTCAAACCATAGAGTAGCCAATTGTAAATGACACGACAGGGGCAACTGTGTCTCAACCACCCCCTATAGCATCCCAACCTTCCTCTATGCCACCATTTGTAGTTAGTACATCCCTATCTCCTGATGTGGTAGCCCTTATGCTAGAGATCTGATCTCTTCAATCTAAGGTGCAAATCTTGAGTAAGGTACCACTAGACCTACATAGGCTTTGGATTTTTTTGCTCTTCTGCATACACCATTGGCACATCACATTGCTTCTACACCTTTTCCATAAGGATTTTTTCAACCCAAGCTTACTATTTATTATGGCAAGTGTGATCCAAAGACATATTTGAGAGCTTTTCATTTAGCATGTTTAGATTATGTACCCAATGACTGGATACTTGTCAAACTATTTCCACAAATCTTAAAGGATTATGCTCTATAATGGTTTTATAGTCTACTAAATTAGATGGTCACAGCTTTCAATCCTTTAGTAGACATATTCCTAGCATATTTTAGTATCAACATTGGTGACAACATTTCATATGCACAATTTACACAATAGAGACAAAGGTCAAATGAGCCTCTCATGAATTATGTTCTTAGATATAAGACTATTATGGATAAGTTGACTAGCCCCATGGCTGATCAAGAGCTATAGGACATCTTCAAATAGATCCTTCTACCAATATTGCATGAGTCCATCATGTTCAAAAAATTCTCTTCCTTCATCAAATTATGTCATACACTTAAGGGAAGAGAAGTCAAGTTAATCTCAATGGGCAAACTCAAGTATTCAAGTACTCTAGACATAACAAACAAGAGTAATAGAAAAGTCCCATACAAGGTCAAAATTAGTAACAACAAGAATCAAAATTAACCAATAGTCAATGTAGCTTTAGAGCCCCCTTAGTGTGTGGTTTTATCAGCACCTCCTTGACGTGCATTTACCATTTTACCAATTTCTCTAGCCAAAGTTCTATAGTATTTATTGGAATGTAACATCATCACTCTCCCACCTATTCAGGAAGTAGATCCAACAAATCCTCTTCCATAGGGATATGATCAGCTTGTATTTTGTGATTTTCACAAGACACTAGGCCACACCACGAATAGATACATCAGTTTGTGACATAAGATACAAGATTTGATAGATGGTAATCTACTTGATTTGAGAACTTTAGTTGAGCCTCCAAAGACAGAGCCAACACAAGATAAAGATTTGAAAATCTTTTTAGATCCATTTCCATAGCATTCAAAACAATAAAAAGAGGACATATCAAGTGTTCATCATACATACCATACACATCCTCCACTAGCTACATACCAGGCATCTTCAGTTAAGACACATCCTTTAAGGGGTATGATAGGTGTGTATGAGTCTAGAGTTCCAACCAAGCCTTTGATATATTTTTTAGATTAGGATATTATGGAGGATAATATAGGTTATAATGCACTTTTTATCAAAGAACATATTCATAATCAGCCTATTTGTAGTAACCTCATTGGTAATGGTTCAAGTCTTATCATGTGCACCTTCACACTACTTTAGCATTTGGGTTATTCAGAGCAAGATATCACCCCAACAGACATAGTTATCAATGGTTTTAGTAGGCATATATCGAGGTCATTGGTCAAGATAGGACTTTTATTACAATTTGGTCCTACACATGTGGCTAAACCATTCACTATAGTTCTCAGCATAGGAGTTTTTGACATACTACTTGGTCGACCCTAAATTCAAAAACTTGAGCTAGTACCTTTTATAGTGCATATATGCATGATGTTAATTCATGCTAGTCAGGTTATTATAGTCAACAAATTTCCTTATGAGTCACCACTCCCCACTTTAGAGCCATCTACCAACTTTCAGTCACCAACTCTAGTTCTTCCACTGGTTATAGCTTCTCCTTCAGCTTTTGTTCTAGTTTCACTTCAAGTTCAAAAATAGTTATAACATCCATCACCAGTATAGAGGGTTCATACACACTCACAATTTTAGGATTCTAAATAGTTTTTAGCTATGGTGGTCACACCTAGAGTAGTTACATTGTGGTCTCATACAACTACACAGAGAGCACCTATTCACAAAACTTCTTCTCCTACTTTTAGATGGGTCCTTAAGAGCCCTATAGTTGCATCCACTTCTTAGAGTCACAGGGGGACACCACATTTGGCTTCCACTTCAAATATTTTAGAATAGTTACAATATACACACATTTTAGCTTTATAATCTTAGTCATACATTCATGCCTCATGATCACACATGATTTAGTTGTTTGATACAGGACACTAAAACAAGGAGTCTCACCTGAGACTCATCGGTTAGTATCATTTCTTCTTAGTTCTTCCTATACATAGTTCAAATATTTTTGAAAAAAAATACAAAAAAATTTAAAAATACCAAAAATATTTTGATTATATGCATTATCCATGCTTTACATCACTACTATCATGTCAAGACTTACATTTGCTATTTGATGTTATTGTATGTCAATTTTCTACATTACCATGTTTCACTTGATCTTATTTGAGTGAGTGCAGTGACATCCAGCTACTTGATTGCTTCATTTTACCCATAGAGGGGGCATTCCTACTTCTACATTCAAGACATACTTTGTTATACACACCCATTTGGGGCATCTTCTACATGACTACACCATTCAGGCTATGTCATTTCTACACCACACACTCTGATTTATCATGATGATGTACATTACTTTATAGCTTACACAAAAAACTATATCAACATCTCACTAGTATCTAACACTTGTGTATTTCTTAGCATACACCTAGTCTTGTACTACACATATTTTTCATACTTTCACATTTGCTTTGATTAGTTATATGTGCTTATCTATTTTCATTTATTACATGATTGCTTAGTGTATCTTGTGTGATTGCATTTTCAATTTTAGCTTATCTCCTGATTGTGCCTTAGGACATTTGTTAATGTCCTTTACTTCTTTTTCATGTGTGTGCCTTAAGACATTTGCCAATGTCCTTTGTTTTTACTCCTCTATGTGCATATGCCCTATGTGCCAATTTTGCTTATTTTACTTGTATGTGTACGAGTCATTTGAACATTCCTTTCATACTTGTCTTCCAGTTTGAGTGACATATGCCCATGTCCCTTGTTTGCATGGCCCCTTCACCCATCCAGTATGCTTGTTGTTTGTTTTTTGTTGCTTTTTGCTTGTCAAATTTGTGTAATGCCGTGATCAATATCATGTATTTTCTTTGCCTTCTTGAATGCCATGATGGACATCATACTCCATCCCTCCAACTAACAACTAACAATTAACATTTCCAAGTTCAAGTTCAGTACTTTACACATGCTTTTACATTGTTATATCTATCTACGCATACCCCTATTGGTCTAATAATATATATAAATACAAACATTTCTATATCTTGAAACATATTATCAAACATCAAATATTATATCATATATTTTTTTTAGATTAACACACTTGCAAGACTCTTTTCTTCTAAGGGCAGTCATTACAGGGTCATCGTTCCTACCCTTAGAAGAGGGGGCATCAAACAGGGGTTTTTTCATAGAGATAAAACCTCTTAGCAATCAAAATAACATTTAGAACAGTCAACACATAATCTAGAGGTGAAACTCGTCAAATCAGAGCAAAAAAATAAGAACAGTCTCAAATTAGCAGTCAATTTTCACACTGGACAATAATGCCAAAAATTGATAGTGGTGCTAGAAATGAATAGTAGCACCAAAAATAGGGGTGTCCATAGTTTTGCACTCCTATCTAGGTAGAAAAACACTTAAGGTTTTCAAAAACAAGCAAAAAATTTAGTTCAAAGATAGTTTTTGCACTTCTAGATCCTTCACATTCAGTAGTTTTAGCATAATTTTCTTAGATACAGGGGGTTAATCATGCATAGCATGATGGTTCTCACTTTCAATTTAGATTGAGTAGTTGGCATAACTTCTAGATAAGAATCCATGTTACAGACATTAGTGATTAGGGGCAATGTACATGGCACAGTTATCCTCTTTTATTTTGGAGTTTAGTTTATTCCAAGCATTCTCAGTAGTTATGTGCCTTACTCCATCTACAAGTGGTTGGCATCACATTCAAGTTAAACTTATATAAAATTTTACCTTTCTGAGTACCCAAGTTCCTAAGTTGGCTTTCATATAAGCCTAGTACATCAGTTTTAGATTGGCTTTCATACAAGCCTAATCTTTTGGAGTTTAGTTTATTCCAAGCATTCTCAGTAGTTATGTGCCTTACTCCATCTACAAGTGGTTGGCATCACATTCAAGTTAAAATTATATAAAATTTTACCTTTCTAAGTACCCAAGTTCCTAAGTTGGCTTTCATATAAGCCTAGTACATTAGTTTCAGAGTGGCTTTCATACAAGCCTAATATCCATCTTTTGAAATGGTCAAGAGTGACCTAGTTTCCAGCACACATTTGGTTATCCATGCCATAGTGTCAGTTTTCCAACACATTCATGGGATCCATGAGCCATATCATATGACATCTATTCCATATTAGTATCACTTCATAGCTTCACTTCACAGGGCAATGATGGAGCAAGAGGGCCAACCTTTTCATTCTTGAGCCACCCATTCAAAGAGATTAGACATATAGTCTAGACATCAATTAGCACACGTATGATTCATTAACTTCACTTAGTTGGAAATGATGGAGACAAAGGGATAGATTTTGCATTCTTGAGCCACATTTTAGGGAATTTAGTACTTAGCTCCATTCATGATATTACTCTTGATTCAACACATACTCAGCATAATCTAGCATCACAATAGGTTTTATATTGGTTTGCATACCTGGTGAGGTGTATTTGTTCCTCTCTCTTCCTTTACTTCACTTTTATATGTTCTTATTTTAGATATAGCATATACAGTAATAAATGATTTAATTCATATTTTTATTTACAAACTCACACATCATAGCATGCTCTCTTTATGCACATCCAGCATCATATAACTTCATGAGTTTTTTTCTTACAAGTAAGTTCAGGTATGCTTTCTTTTTTTCCTTTATCCTAGTATTTCACTTTGCTACATCACTAGAATAAAGGGGGGGAAATATAATCATATAAAATGTGAAATTGGATGACTTAGGCATGGCTAATAGCACCCAACCTATAGGTCCTCTTTCTTGCTCACTCAACCCTTCTTAAATAGACTTTCACTGATTCCTAGTCACCCATAGCTTCTTGGACTTAAATTTTTGAGACCCAAATAGCCCTCTCAAACCCATATCCATCCCCCTAGGTCTCATCCTCCTAGAACAATAGAATAATAACACCTAATTTTGACAAGAGTGCCAAAACTCAAGGGTGTCTTATTTCTGGTGTTATTGTCCAAGTTCACTTTAGCCTCAAATGATCAAATTTTCCCACATCCTTATCTTTTCCCCTGTCGACCTAATACAAGCTCATCTAACCCATGATCATCAGTTTCCCTATAAAATTCCAAACAACATCTATTTATAAGGGTGGAAACTAATCCATAGGAAAGTAGCAAGAATACAAGCAAGTATACTCAAGCACTCTTCCCTATTCTCTACATACAGCGTTCTAAAACCAATTCAAGTGTATTCAAGCACTCATACTAGTCCCTATTCATCCAAAGTACATTATAGTTTCACATTATAATTGCATACATCACATAATTTCACCAATCACTTAAAATGGGAGAACTACATTAGCTTGATCCCTCTTCAGAGTATTGGTATGTAGGCAACGTGCCCATACACAAGGTGTGAAGTGCATCCAATGTATCCTTTACACACTAACCCCTTCTCTCTTTCCCAAGTTTGCTACTCAAGTTTAAGTACCAGGGGCTCTTAAGGGTTTCAAATATTGAATCAAATAGACATCAATATCTACATAGATCCAAGCTTTAATATTTCATTTTTAAGGTGTCACAGGCCTGCCAAGCAGAACCCAAAAAAACCAGACCATTAGGACAATAGTGCCAAAAGTGGAAAACAACACTAAAAGTGGACAACAATGTCAGAAAGTAGACTACAACACTAAGTAGTAAGGTATCTTGAGTTTAGTGCTCCTGTCTAATATAGAAACAAAGTTTTGGGTCCTGTTTATGATAGTCTGTCATCCCTGCACAATAATTTCTAAACCCTACCTCATCCATTTCAGCCCAAAATAAGCTAAGTTTGATTTATTTACACTTCTTACTATTTTTAGAAAAGGTAAAATACATATCTATTTACATAAATCAATAGGCTAATTAAGACACATTAATTACTAATTTACATTTACTCAGACCTTTATTTTCTTAGGAATTAAACACATAATTTCTAAAAAGAATAAGACATTGTACACACCTTAATTTGGTCAAGAAAACACAAGTACTATGTCTTTTGTGGATCTTTCATAAGAAGTTCTTAATGATGAATGAGAGTCTTGTTCGCATGGTCAATTTGGTCTTTTGATCCTTATTATTACTTATTTTCCCTATTTTTACACCCTTAGTAGTTTCATGTCATCCCTTTCCAAGTCACAAGGGGGCCTAACTTTTCTGTCCCAGTCACAACCTATTTTTATGAACACATGACAATAACGTGGTCCTAGATAGGATCACACCATGATATTGTCCACCTTAGTGGTATTGTCCAACAATCATGTTTTTAACTTGTTTTAGGTCCTTACCCTCCTTTGGGTCTCCTCTTATGATTTGTATCTATCTTTTTACCCTGTCTTCCTATGAAAAAGTGTCTCACATTCAAAATAAATATCCTTCTATATAAAGAGCTTCACAATGCATTCTACATCTAGAAATTGCTACTTTGGCACATAATTACATAAAGTCAATTAATATTATAGCTCAAAACTTTCCATATTTATTCAACATCACACATAGATTTACATGCTTGATCAAAGAAGGGCCTAAGCAAAAGTCATTCTTGCATACCATGTGTGTTGATTATACATTATTCCTTAAGGGAGAACTATATTCGATTGGAGACCCCTACCATTAGGGTTAATGTAGGTAGTAACTAGAACAATAGGGTTTCTAGGTTATTCAATTGTAACATCCCACAACCCATCTTTTCCCCTTCCTTTTGCATTTGATTCCATTGTTGTTTCATGTGTGTAGGTATTCATTAGGGTTTTGAAGAAAGAAAATCCAAAAGGTGACCCATAAAGATGATTAAATTTTTTTTAAGACACACATAGAACCTAGGAAGCCTCACGTAGCATCCCCAAAAGTTTAAGGGCTCATATCCAAAAAAGACACTAGCGTAGTGCCTTTCCCAATAATGAACCACACTAATGTCCAACTAATTGTGTTATTGACCTAAGGTAGATGGGACTCTAGTTTCTGAACAAAAGGAGTCCTGACTATTCTTCTGACTTGTTTTAGGCCTACTATCACCCAGTGATGCAGGTTTCACTCTAGATAAGTGGAATTTATCTTTTACATTCCTACTTAGGGTACATCGATTAAATTAGTCATTTGTAATATTCATCTATATTTACCCCTTTACTCTATCCCTTTAATAATCTAGGATTTATAACTATTAAGTCCTAAAAAGTTAAACCATTCACCTTTAAGCTTTCTTGGTAGTTCTAAACTTTGTGCATTAAGGCCATGAACCATTTATTGTAGATAGTAACTACGGATCATAGGTTGATAAATTCTTGCTCCATGTTCTTAGTTCCAACTCAGATTGTCACAACTATGACAAATAAGGGGTTTCAAGGATTTGGAAAATACTTACCAGAGTTATATATCAAAATGATTATCTCGATGAGATGATCACAATAGTGTAATTATCCCGAGGGAATAAAAAAATCCAAACTTTTTTTAACAAGAAAGTTACCCTACGGAAAAAATTTGCTCATAATTTGTGTATCTAACATCAGTTTGAAAATCAATGATCTGGAATATTTTATTTCTACTTTGTAACCCCCCATTCTAACACTTATATAGATTGTTTTGTTCTTTTAAATTTTTTAACTCCCATTAATACTCTATGGATTATACTTTTTTTTGTTATATTTCTAGGACAAATCATTTGATGTTAGTTTCTACCAACTCTAAATTATCAAGGTTTAACATAGCTAGGTGAAAATGGGTAGTACTTCTACAAGGTGTGTCTAGATTATGGGCTCACATTTAGACTTGTCTTATTTGTAAATAGTCTTTTCCCAGTGTTTTAAAGTGCTAACTATAGAGGGTAGACCATGCTCATAGCCCACTATTTTATCTCTAAGTTTTGTTGCGAGCACCTTCCTAAGGCTAATTGCTTATTAATGAATCACAAGTAACAAACAATCAAAAGCTTCATATGGCTAAGATTCAAAATTAACTATGGAGACTTTCAATATACCTGAAAGTACATGGAATCTCAACTTGGTATACAGTTGTCTAAATGCCTATGGTGATGGGTCAAATCCTACCCCACTTCACACATGAATCTTAGGTGCTTAGAAAGAAATGACAACTTTATATGATATTTAAAAACCTTTGGCATAAGGTTTCTAACCTAAAAAATAAAATAATGACTTCATGAAAAAATGGTTGGGTTTTGGGTGAGGCGTTTTAGTGCCACTACTTATAAACCACTTCTTGATCACCAAGGTCTTGCTTAGGGTGAGGTGAGAGCATAAGATGAATAGTTATAGAGAGATATACATTGATATTACTACCGTAAAACATAGTCCTAGAAATAGCTATGATGTCAAATGATATGTCACTTCTTATAATAGATTAAACCAATACCTAAATACAAATAAAATCTATAGCAAATGAAATGGATGATAAACATATTGTAATATAATAGAGAAAAAAATGTATTACAATATCCTTGGCCTCTTCTAGGGGAAAACCTCCTTTGAGCAAGCTCAATACATATAATTTGTGACTATCTTTACACTAGTATGTACTCCTAAATTATACTAATTCTATGGTATCCAACTACTACTTCCCATTCATGTAGGATTATCTTAAGTAGATCAAAGAACCACTTATAAAGCATATGATTTTGTATATTTTATTAATAAAAATGATAAAAAATAAAAGAGTTAGGACAAGGGGGTCCTAACACAAACACACAAGAAAAGTTCCAATAAGTACTTAAATCAAACTGTTGAAACACATGCACAAAAAATATTGAAAGTGTTGTAAAAATAATGCTTGTAGCCAAATTAAATGATGTGAGGCTACTTGATTTAACCTTTTTGGGAATATTGATGTATTATTCCTAATTTAGTTAAAGGGTCTGAGTAATAAAATCAGTAAATAAATATGCAATAATTAAGCTACTGATTTGTATAATTTGATTGCAATTTGAAATTTTCTAAAAATAGTAATAAGGAAAAGAAAACAAGACTTAGATGGAAACTAACTGATATGACTAAGATATAATTTAGAATTCATTATGCAGAATTGAACACGATCACAAATCAAGATTTGGCCTTTGTTTTATGATTAGATAGGAGCATTTAAAATATGACATGCTAGGCTTTAGTGCTATAATCCACTTTTGTCATTATTGTCTAGGAGACCTGAGATTTTTGGGTTTTATTCATTATATCTATGAGACCTTGCCTATGAAATTTTGACGATTGGTCATTTACAGAACTCATTGTATAGCTAATTTTTTCTTCAAACCCTATACTCTATTGTGCTTTGACCAATTTTGAGAAAGAGGGGGTATTAGTGCATGTAAGATTCACTGAACATGTATCCACACCCCTTGTGTGGGCACGTTGCCTACATACCAATAGTCCAAAGAGGGATCAAGCCATATGTAGTTCTCCCACTTGATGTGTTTTATGCAATAGTGTGTATGAATATGCAAAATGATAAACTAAGTGTGATTAAGGTGAGTAGGGATTGGTGTAAGGATTTGAATAAGTTGGAAATAGTATTGGAAGGTTGTATGCAGAGAATTGGAAAATATGATTGAGTAATCTTGCTTGTATTTTTGTTTGCTTTGTGATATTTTCCAACCTTTTCTAAATGAACTTTGAATGGGATTTTATAGAGATATGTTGGTCATGGGTCAAATGTATTCACGTTAAGCTGACAAGGAGGATAGGAATTGAAAGTAACTTATCATTTGGGATCAAAATGTGATTGGATAGGAGTGCCAAAAATGGGACACCCTAGGGTATGATGTTATAGTCCAAGTTGGGCATTATATACCTAACCTGATAGGACCTAGGGGATGGATTTGTCATGGAAAGAGTAGTCTAGCTCAGTTGGGATCAAGTTTGGATGGCTAGGGATGATTGAGAATAAGTCAAAAGATGCTTATGAGGGTCATGAAATCAAATAGGAGGCACTTATGGGATGGATATCACAAGTCACACTCAAGTTACCAATTTTTGTATTTTATATGACTACATTTACCCCTTCTTTATTCTATTGATGTAGCAAAGTGAAATACTAGGATAAAGGAAAAATAGAAAACATACCTAAACTTACCTGTAAGGGTGAAGCTCATGAAGTTGTTGTGATGTTGGGTGTGCATAGAGAGAACATGTTGTGAAGTGTGAATCTGTAAGAGAAAACAAAGAGTAGATCAGTTCTTACTAGATACATTATATCTAAAATAAGAACATACAAAGTTGGGTAAGAGAGAGAAGAGAAAGGAATGAATACATCTCATCGGGTATATGAACCAATATAAACCTATTGTGATGTTGAGTGACGTTGGATGATGCTGAGTAATGTTGAGTATGTGTTGTACCAAGAGTAATATCATGAACAGAGATAAGTGCCCAATTCCTTAAGAGTGGCTTAAGAATGCAAAGGCTATCCCTTTAGCTCTATCATCACCCACTAAGTGTAGTTATGTGATCATTCATATTATAATCAATGTTTGGACTATGTGTCTAATCCCTCTAAATAGGTGGCTTAAGAATACAAATGTTATATAGTCCTTTGGCTCCATCGTTGCCTTATGAAGTGAAGCTATAAACTGATACCGGTATAAAATATGTATCGTATGAGATGGATCCTGAAGCCCATAAATGGTCTATAGTCTAACAATGTTGGTGTGGATAGCCAAATGTATGCTAAAAATTAGGCCACTCTTGTCCACTTCAAAATATGGAGATTAGGCTTGTTTGAAAGCCTCTCCAAAACTGGGCACTAGGATTATATGAAAGCCATTCCAAAATGTGGAGGTTAAGCTTGTATGAAATCCATTCTAACGTGATGCCAACCATGTGTAGATCTAGGGAATATGCTAAACTCAAAAAGAAAAGAAAACAAACATGTCCCACATATTGTCCTCAATCACTGGTGTTAAGAACATGGATTCTAATCTAGAAGTTATACCAACTATTGTATTTGAAACTAGAAGTGAGAGCCATCATGTCACACATGATGCCTCCTATATCTATATTCTCTGAGCAAAAGTGTACTAAAAAATGTTAATTCTAAACTGATCTGACTGTGCAAAACTATAGCTAAACTTAATTTTATGCCTACTAAAAAATTTGGTTTTTCTGCTATTGAGATAGGAGCGCTAAAAATAAGACACCCCAGTGTTTGGCACTATTGTCTATGTTTGGCACTGTTGTCCTTTGTTAAAAATAAAAACTATTTTAGATTCATCATTGTTTTTTTGGTCTATTCTACCTAGTTTGACCTCTGATTACTATTTTGAGTGTTTTGAACTAGTTTTTTCAACTGGTAGGAGCTCTAATCTCTATGGCAAAACCCCTATTTGTTGCCCCCTCTTTTGAGGTTAGAAATGAAGACCCTACAATGACTACCCTTAGAAGAAAGAGTCCTACAAGTGTGTTATACTATGAAATACATGATATAACAATGATAATCAACAATATATCTCAAGATATAACATAGTTTGTAAAGGAGATTGTTAGATCAACAAGGGTATGCCTAGATAGATATAACAATGTAATAGTATGCACAATGTATTGAATTGAAACTAGAATTATAAGTCTGGTTAGTTATTAGTTGTTAGTTGGCAAGGAGGGATGGAGAATGATGTCCATCATGACATCCAAGATAGAAAGATAATGCATGATGTGGATCATGGCATTACAAATAATGAGAAACAAACAAGCAACAAGCACATAAAGAAAGAAGCAAGAAGCGTACAAGAGTGGCCAAGGGGCCAAGCAAACAAGGGACATGAGCACATGTCACTCAAACTAAAAATCAAGTATATAAGGCATGTTCAAATTTCACATACACATACATTTGAAAACAAGCAAGGTTGGCATAAAAGCCACAATCACATAGAATATTATAGGGAAAGGACATTGACAAATATCCTAAGGCACACATGAATAGAAGCAAAGGACATTAGCAAATGTCTTAAGGCACATATAGGAAACAAAATAGGGATTGAGGAATGCAATTAATATATCTACGCAAAGCAAGAAATGAAAGCATGTACAAACTAGAAATACAATCACATATAACTAATCAAAGCAATAATGTGAAATTATGAAAGACATGGTAATACAAGACTAGTTATATGCTAAGAAATACACCAGTGTTATATATTAGTGAAATATCAATAGAATAATCTGTGTAATCTAGTAAATAATATATATCAACATGATAACTAGAGTGTGTGGTGTAAGAATGGCATAACTTGGATGGTGTAGTCATGTAGAAGATGCCCCCAGTGGGTAAATATATCAATGTATATCTCAACTATAGAAGTAGGATGCTCCCTCAATAGGTAGAGTGAAGCAATCAAGGAGTTGGATGTCACTGCACACACTCAAATAAGATCAAGTGAAGCATGGTAATGTAGATAAATTGACAAATAATAGCATAGAACAAAAAATGTTAATCTAGCATAGAAGTAGAAATGTAAATCATGGATAATGCATACAATTGAAATATTTTTGGTGTTTTTGAGTTATTTGAATATTTTTGGATTTTAATATGTTGTATTATTTTTTGTATTTTGAAATGTTATGAGATAGGTATAATCAATCACATGAAGAATATGTATAGATAAAACTGAGATGAGATGATACTAATCGATGAGTCTCATGGGGGACTCCCTATCATGGTGTCTTATATCAGGGAGAGGAATCATGTGTGATCGTGAAGCATGATGGAAGGGCTGAAATGATGGCTCTGAAAGCTATGTATGTTGTAAATTCTCTAAAATCTCTAAACTAGAAACCAACTGTGGGGTCCCCCTATAACTTTGTGAAGTAGATTCAACTGTAGGGCTCTTAGGGACCCATCTGGTAGTATGAGAAGCTCTATGAATATGTGATTTATGAGTAGAGGTAGGAGACCTCAATGATACTACTTTGGGTGTGAATATTATAGCTAGAAGCTATCTAGAATCCTAAAACTATGGTTATTCTAAAAGAGACCTCTATGGAAGTGTGTGGACTCTCTGTGCTGGTGATGGAGGCCTCATCTGTGTTTGAATCTGAACTAGAAGAAGAATTGAAACTGGTGGAGAAACTGAAACTAGTGGCTAAACTAAAAATGGTGACTACAAAGTAGAAGATGGCTCTAAAGTGGGGAGTGGTAACTCATATAAAAATACACCAACTATAACAACCTGATTAGTGTGAATAAATTTCATACATTTATGAAATGTAGAAGGTACTGCTCAAAGTTTTTGAACCCATGGTCAACCAAGTAATATATCAAAAAATCCTAAACTAGGAACTATGGTAAAAGGTGTGGCCACATGTATTAGACCAGCCTATAGAAGAAGTATAATCTCACCTAATGAACACTATATGCACCCACTAAATCTGTTAATAACTATGTCTATCAAGGTAATATCTTGCTCTAAATATCCCAAATGTTGTAGTAATGTCATAGTACACATGTTCTAACTAGATCCATTGTCTATGAGAACACTATGAATATAATGATTGTAAATGTAAGCTCTAATAAAGAGTGCATGATAATCTGAATCATCCTCAATGATCTCCTTCTTTAAGAAGGAGATGAAAGGTCTAGCTAAAACTCTATAATTATATACACCAATCATGTTGCTCAAAGGATGTGTCTCAACTGAAGGTGCCATGTATGTATCTGGTGGTGGATATGTATGATATGCATGGTGAATCCCTGATGTGTCCTCTGTCTCTTGTTTAGAATATTGTAGAAAAATATTTGAGAAAACTTTCAAAGCTTTATCATGTGTTTGCTTTGCCTAAGGAGGCTCAATTAAAGTGTCAAGATCAATATGATTGCCATCTATCAAATCATGTATCTTGTGTCTCAAATTGATGCATCTATTTGTTGTATGGCTTGGTCCCTTATGAAACTTGTAAAATGCATGTTGATCATATCCCCATAAAAGAGGCTTTGTTGGGTCAACTTCCCAAATAAGAGGGAGAGATATGATGTTACATTTTAATAGTTACTATAAAAATATGGCTGAGAAACTGGTAGATTGGTAAAGGTTCACCGAGGAGGTGCTAATAAAACCACACACTAATGGGGCTCTGAAGCCACATTAATTATAGGTTGATTCTGACTCTTGCTATCATTGACCTTGACTTTGTATGAGACTTTGTTGTTACTCTTGTTTTTTGTTTCTAAGATA
The DNA here is from genome assembly GCA_037957365.1 of Torreya grandis. Lineage (NCBI taxonomy): Eukaryota > Viridiplantae > Streptophyta > Pinopsida > Cupressales > Taxaceae > Torreya > Torreya grandis. The sequence goes on from JARHVA010000623.1 coordinate 4,194,464, forward strand.
CTTGTGTACTTGAGTTTGTTCATTGAAATTAATTTAACTTCTCTTTCCTTTAGTGTATGACATAATTTAGTGAATGAAGAGAACCTTTTGAACATTATTGACTAATGTAAAGCTGGTAGAAGACTCTATTTGAAGAGATCTTGTAACTCTTGATTGACCATGGGGCTAGTCATCTTAGCCAAAATAGTCTTATATCGAAGAACATAATTTTTGAGATGCCCATTTGACCTTTGTTTTTATTTTGAAACTTGGGCATATGAAACCTTATCACCAATGTTGATGCTAAATGAGCTAGGAACATGTCAGCTAAAGGATTGGATGCATTGATCGACTGATTGGGTAGATTGTACAATCATTGTAAAACATAATCCTTTAGGCTTTATGGAAATAACTTGGTATGTATTGAGTCATTTGGTACATAGTCCAAGCACACTGCATGAAAATCTATCAAATGTGTCTCTAGATCACCCTTGCCATCATATAGAATAAGCTTGGGTTGAACAAAATATTGTGACAATGGTGTAGAAGCAATGTGATGTGCCAATAGTGTATGTAATAGAGCAAAAGAATCCAAAGCCTGCATAGGTCTAGAGGCACCTTGCTCAAGATGTATCACCTTGGATTGAAGAGATTTTATCTCTTACATAAGGGCTGCCACATTAGGAGACAAAAATGTACTAGTTGTAGCTGGTGGCATAGAGGAAGGTTGGGCTACTATAGGGGGTTGTTGAAACATAGTTGCCTCTGTAGTGTCATTTACAACTAGTTTATCTATGGTTTGAGAAGTTGGCCATTGTTCACTCTTTATTGTTCTTCTTGTAGTATTTTAAGCATATCATCTTGCATGTTAGGGTGTTTAGTTAAGAGTTCTTGAAGATTGGCCATTGTTAAGGTAGGAAAACAAATTGAATATTGATTGAATTTTTTGTAATGATTTTTAATAAGGTGTTATAGAAGGAAAGTACTAAATATAAGAAATATAAAGTTCTAAAAACAACAAACTAAAAAGTGCATAAAAAGGATATGAAGCTCACAAACATGTAAGGTGATACCTCAAAAAGCAATGGGACCTAGTATATGCAGCTAGGATTTGAAATATGATTATTTTGAAAATTACTATGAAATTTTGAAATTTAGAGTGAATTTCTAAGTTAGATATGCAAGCAAAAAATTGAAACTTTATTGGAAAATTTGTGATTTGAAGAGACCTAGTTGATGCAACTAGGGTTTTGAAAATTTGCTATTGAATTTTGAAATTTAAGGTAAATTTTTATTTTAATATGCTAGTAAAAAATCATAAAATTATTAAAAAATTAATGGGAAAATACCGGGACCTAGTGTGGGCAACTAGGGTTTGAAAGAAAATTATTTTAAAATTACTACAAAGTTTTAAATTTTAATGTTAATTTTTGATTTTATTAAATAGGTAAAAAATCAGAAAAAAATAGTAAGAAATTTACCCTAAGGTTTCTAGGCTTTTTATGCACAAACGAAGTAAGTTGGGTTCACCAAATGATTTAACCTTTTTGAGAATATTGATGTATTATTCCTAATTTAGTTAAAGGATCTAAGTAGTAAAATCAATAAATAAATATGCAATAATTAAGCTACTGATTTATATAGTTTGATTGTAATTTAAACTTTTCTAAAAATAGTAATAAGAGAAAGAAAACAAGACACAGATGGAAACTGACTGATACAATTGAGATAGAGGTTGGAATTCATTGTGCAAGATTGAGACACTATCATAAATCAGGATCTAGCCTTGATTTTATGATTGGACATGAGCACTGAAAATAAGACACCCTAGGCTCCGACACTATAGTCCACTTCTACCACTGTTGTCTAGGAGACTTGAGCTTTTTGGGTTTTGTTCATTGTGTCTATGAAACCTTGCCTATGAAATTTTGACTGTTGAATGTCTATATAACTTCCTGTAGATTTGATTTTGTCTTCAAACCCTAAACTCTATTATACTTTGACCAATTTTGAGAAAGAGGGGGGGTTAGTGTGTGTAAGATTCACTAAATGTGTATCCACACCCCTTGTGTGGGCACGCTACCTACATACCAATACTCTGAAGAGGTATCAAGTCATATATAGTTCTCCCACTTGATGTGCTTTGTGCAATAGTGTGTATGAAGATGCAACATACTGAATTGAGTGTGCTTGAGGTGACTAGAGACTGGTGTAAGGATTTGAAGAAGCTAAAAATAGTATTGGATGGCTGTATGCAGAGAATAGGGAAATATGTTTGAGTAGTCTTGCTTGTATTCTTGCTTACTTTGTAATATTTTCCAACCCCTTCTAAATAAACTTTGAATGGGATTTTATAGGGATCTGTTGGTCATGGGTCAAATGTATTCACGTTAGGCCGACAAGGAGGATAGGAACCAAAAATAAAAGACTGTTTGGGCTTAAATGTGATTGGATAGGGGCACAAAAAATGAGACACCTTGAGGTCTGATGCTATAGTCCAAGTTGGGTGCTATAGTCTTGAGCTGATTGGACCTGGGGCGATGGATCTGTCATGAAAAGAGTAGTCTGACTTAGCTGGGATCAGGTCTAGAAGGCTACAAATGACTGGGAATTAGTGAAAAGATGCCTGTGAGGGTCATGAAAGCAAGCAAGAGGGACTTATGGGATGGATGTCACAAGTCACACTCAAGTTACCAATTTTTGCATTTTATATGACTACACTACCATTCTCTATTTCACATGTTAAAAAATGGTAGAAATATTTTTAAAGAGATGTGAAGCTACAAGATTTTGTTTTCTCACAATTCCTCTGAATCTTTTTTCAAATTGAATAATATCCTTTAAAACTATTTTTAGCAAGAAATTAATAATCTAAAAATAAAATATAAAGTGATTTGACTTGGACTATAAATAATCATGTGAAAAGTGTTATCCAAAAAAGTTGAGAGGATTTGGCTTGCCGAGGTTTAATGTTAAAAATTATGCAAATGTGCTCTCCAAATTATGCACCTCATTAAATAATATATAAAATAACTCAAAAAATAATCCCAAAATAAATTCACACATACCTGATTAATGTGTCCTATTAAACATATATTTAGTCAAGTGGATGTGGCACCATCTAGGTGCCACATACATGTCAAGTTAGGGTGCACAAGTAATGACCCCTCTTCCTTACTATCGTTTATATTTGTACAATTTAAGTGACCTTCATAATGAAAGCATGGTGTGCACTCTACACATTTAAACAATTTAAGGGAGTGATGATGAAGGCATGATGTATACTTTAGATTAGACTCTGATGCATGATGTATACTTTAGATTAGACTATGAAGATGATGACATGATGTATTCTCTACATTGGAAATCACATGTTTAAATTTGGGAGGGGTAAGGTTATACATACTAAAAGTAAATAGTTGGTACGTTAGAGTTGGCTCGTCAAGGTTTAATGTTAAAAATAATGCAAACATGCTCACCAAATTATGCTCCTCATTAAATAATATATAAAATAAATAGAAAAAAAATCCAAAAAAAATTCACATGCACTTGATTAAATGTGTCCTATTAGTCAAGTGGGTGTGGCACCATTTAGGTGCTATGTAGATGTCAAGTTAGGTTGCACAAGTAATGATCCCTCTTCCTTATTATCGTTTATATTTGTACAATTTAAGTGACCTTCATGGTGAAAGCATGATGCATACTCTACACATTTAAACTATTTGAGTGAGTGTTGAATGAATGAATGAATGAGTTTTAATAATGTCCATGAGACCAAACAGTATATGAGACCAAGTGTCAAGACCATTAGGAGTTCTTTAGATTCCTTTCGATGTCATCCCACCTCCTATGAATCTTTACCAATAGTCGGGCTATGTTGTGTAGCCTCTCTTCCTCAAATAACTCACTAAAACTGCCCACATTCACGTTGTTATCCTGCTGCATACGAATATCCTTGTACGCATCGCACTCCCTAATGAAGTGTCATTCAGTTTCAACTGCTCTATCACTGCAAAAAATGCAAGTCCTATCTTCCCATCTTTCCTTGGGAACCGTCCATCTACCAGTTTCACACCTAAGATGGTGTGAATCGATCCTCAATTGTGCCACTCGGAGCCTAGCTTTACCTTTAAGATCGGCACTTAGGTATGCTTTATCCCTGTGTTCCCAAGTGGGATTGAACTCTTTAATATAATGCATTTTTTAATGCCCAATTTGATTTGTCCACATGGCAGCCCTGAATTTTTCTAACACAAACTTTTTTATCTCCTCTTTGGTGTTAGGGCACTCATGTAACTTAATGTCCCATTTTCCCAACCACTTGATGTTTTGCTTCATCCACGTCTTCTTCCTCCGATCTAACACCTCGTTCACCACCATGATGAAGGCATGATATATACTTTAGATTAGACTCTTATGCATGATGTATACTTTAGATTAGACTCTGAAGATGACGACACAATGTATACTCTACATTGGAAATCACATGTTTAAATTTGGAAGAGGTAATGGTACACATACTAAATGTAAATAGTTGACATGTTAGAGTTGCAATGTGTTGGCTTGTCGAAATTTAACGTTAAAAAGTACACAACACTCTCCAAATTATGCACCTCATTAAATAATATATAATACAAATAGAAAAATAGTCCCCCAAAAAAATTGACATACCCCATTAATGTGTCTCTCGTGGTGAAATAATAAAAATTACCCTGACATTTTTTTTTGAATGAAATAGAGATTATAATTTTATTATAAATAAAATATATACAAGACTTAAGAAAAAGGTGGTAAAAAGTACACCACCAAAATCACACTAGACAATGTTTAGGAAACAAAAGGACCAAAACTTTTTCACTTTACTACTTATAAAATAATTACAATTTAATGATGATTATGAGATCCTTATATCTAAAAAGCATGGATTATTATAAAAATCGTGGTTTTACTTTTACACAATTTGAGATCGATATGATCTTTTGTACAGATGTAGGCTTAAGAGGGATTGCCACTTTATAAAAGCCTAAATTGACACAAGACACACACAAAAAAATAAAATAAAAACAATAATTTACGATGGGGAATCGAGATAGAGTGTTAACTGAATATTTAGTCGTGGCTTAAACACGTGATTCTATGCAACGCTTTATGGCTTTCGTTAAATTTATTAATAAGAAATTAAAAAAAGCAGAAAGGTACGACGTGTATTACTTAGTCGTGTGCAGTGGCGTGTCAAAATCGCGTAGCAGCTTGGGTGGTTATGCACTATAGAGTTCCGAGTGCTTAGATTCGAAACATGTCGTGACCATCACGCTCGAGTGTGTGTGGGGTGGGCAGGGGGGTGACAGAGACGCGCATTACGATACAATTCCAATGCGCGTGTTCACTCCCATTAAGCTTCATTTCCCTTTCCCTTTGTGGGTGGGGTGGAGCGCGGTGCGTTGCCACAATCCTGGTGGACAAGGAGTTAGGAGTTAGGCGGGGGAACTTAGGGGAGGGAACATCTAGCCCTTTGCGGCTTTGTTTTTTACAACTACCCAACCACCGACGACCCTCTCACCAGACCCCACCGCTCATGTGAACAAAATTGTTGACCAATTGAATAGTTCTACCCCGGGGTCCTTTGAATAGGAAGGAAATGTGGAGATGCATAGGTGGGTCGGGGTTAGCATCGTATGTCTCAGCTTTTTGTCTTTCCTTCCTTTTGTTTTTCTTTGACTCGTAAAAGCTCAAAATCCAAATCTCGAAAGAAAAGTTACTCGTTCTCTTTCTTTCTCCCTTCCCTCCCGCACACAGCCCCCAAGAAACACACGAGAATCTTTGCGAGTGGACTTTGGTTTGCCCCAATTAAATAATATCACAGAGCGAGCGAGCGAGCGAGCTCCCCGGACCCCAGGCGCTGGCGTGCGGCGCGAATTGCAATGAGTGGGGGCTAAGGTTTGCGCACCCCCGGCCCCCGCCGCTTAAGCGAGGGCTTATGTACTACACCGTTTGCAGGCCATTGATTTTGACCGCGTTAAAAAGGCAAAACCGTCATGGCATTTGCAATTGACACGTAGGGACGACCGTGAAATTAGAAGCCCTTGGTAGTGTTAGTGGTGTCAATTAAGCGGGCAGTGGGCTGTGCATGATTGAAGCGGCGCGGATATTATTGTCCGGCGAATGAGGGCGACTAAACACGGCAGTGAGCAGCGTCTGACCCTGTTGCCGCATTGGGAGCGGCGCCGGCGGCTGAAAAGGCGCCGCCGGTAGGGTTATTCTTTAGTCCAGGCTGGCCGAGGGAGGTGGAGTGCCTCGCTGACAGGGATCGTAAATTCGTAACACTCCGGAGTGGCCCAGAAGTATCCTGTCCCCACACTGACGGAACCACCCAGGCGTAGCAGGTCCCGCAACGTGGCCCCGCCGCCAATTCTCGGATTGCCCCCGTGGGGCCCTCCCCTGCATCCTCCCTCGCGATTTCTATTTCCTCGCCCTCCCTCCCGCTATAAATTGACATCGCTCGGCCACACCAAATCACATCCGTCCAATTAAATCCAAACCAAAGAGAAGATGAATTGGACTGCCTTCCCGGTCTTACCTACCAACTCACTCTGCTTAGCTTATTTTTAGTGCCTTCGTTGTCGACTCCCCATATTACCATAATAACAACAACAACGTTGTTGTATTTGTTATTAATATTATTTTTTGGTTTAGGTTGTCGTCGTATATATCAACTTACGAAGCTGTGTCACTGCCCAGCCCAGCCCAGCCCAGCCCTGCCCTGAGTTGTTCCGGCTCCTTCTCCGTCTGCTCAGCTTCAATTGAACAAGATTGGTGGTTGAAGCGTTGTGTTTGACTATTTGTTTCTCTGCTCGTTTGTTTAGTTTCATAATTGACCTCTTCAACACGTAAGCGGTCACCAATCGTATGACAGAGTTTACCTGGTAAGCGGAAGGTAGCTAATGTGAATGCGTGTTCTTGTTTTTTTTGTTCCCGGAAAATCCTGCTTGTCGCGGTGGCTATAATTTTTATGTCAGTTTTTTTTTTGGTAGTGTTATCGGCTTTGCAATTCCTGTGGTGCAACGCGTTCCTGGTGGTGTTTTTTAAGGTTTTCAAACGCTTGCTGTGTAAGACATCATTATAATATGAAACGTCCGTCGTGGATTTTTGGAAATCCGCCGTTGCATTTAATAAACAATTAGGTGGTGAGATGTCTTGGCCTGGGAAAAGATTGACTTCCTTCCCGAGTCCGGACTCCGCTACTAATTATAACGCCAACGCCAGTTCCCCGAAATTTCCGTGTACTTTCATGGCGTTTTCATTCTTCTTCGAATGTGGCCCTAGTCATAGAGGCGTGGAAGCAATTTATAGCTTCTCATGTGACCGCCGCGAGCGGTTTCTCATGAGGCGGTCTACGGAATTACGAAAATTGCGTGGGAGGCAGCGCATATGTGACATTTGTGTCATTTCCCCGTCTTAATAAATGCAATATAGTAAATTTTGTTGCGTTGAAGGTGGTTTGTGGGCCGAAGTCGAACGTTTTTCTTGCAATTGCATTCTTCTTCTTCTAGTAGTTCTAAAAATAGGACCCATTCGGCGGGTTGAAAAATGTATATATAGGGGCTTGGGGTTGAGCATTCCTCTCCTCCTTTCTTCCATTTTTTCTCATTCTTTTGCCTCGGTTTTCCTTCGCGCCAACGGGATCACCTCGGCCCCTCCCCCAGCCTCGGATGCCTTTTGGCGTTAATTTATTGCAAGGTAGGCACTCCTCGCAGGACTCTTCCAAATCTTCTCTCGATTTTTGGTCTTTTCTTAGTTCCCAAGTTTTTGCGAATTCGCCGATATGATGCAGAAATATTATAGGGCTCATTCATGCGCTTATATCATTTTTACAATATTTTGTATTAGAAGCATCTAGCATTTTAATTCGTTGTTTCAATGGGGTTGTCTCTGATGAATTTTTTCTGCCCTGCTTTGGATCTTTTTTTACCAATGCGAATGATTTTCAACATTAGTTCCTGCATCCTAATTTTTTTTCAAGGTCCGGATTGATTAGATCTATGTAGTTGTATTTACATAAATTCAGTGCATACAGATCTGGTAGGCTGTATTTTTTTACCTGTTTTCTGACCCATTAAAGACTTTACTACAGTTGTGACAGGCAGAGTATATGAATCTTCCACAGAACCATTAAATCCTTGTTAAATTCATAATCCAAGGATTTAACCAATCTGGGTAGGGTTTATTTGTAATGTTCCTCCGAGGTCAATTATTTGCGCATCCCATTGCTAGGCTGCTGCTCCTTAATATATAAGGATATGGCTATGTCAGCGTCGGATATAAATACATGGTCTGAGGAGATGCTTTTTAAGCACTTCCTTCCCACCTTGGTGGGGAAATTTCCAAAAAAGTATATCTCCACAAATTTATTTCTTCATTGCAGGTCTTGATTGATAAGATGGTTTTTAGACGCTTCTCTGATGCAGGGTCATGTGGAATCAATCAGAAATTTGATATTTGATGAGCTCATGCGAGACGGGGATTTTAATAGAATTCCTCTTATGTGAAAGTAATTTTATTATGAATATGCGTTCTCTCCATGCTAACCGTCAAAATTGATTTCTAGACCAATTTCTGTTTTGGGTCCTGGTTTCGATAACAGGGCTCTGTTTTCTCCATTCTTGGGCAATTTTGAAGTGTCCATTAGGTGATTTTAGCCATCCTCGGTGGAAATCATATATCTGACTCTGATTTGTTGATTTTGCAGCCCATTTTTTATTATCGAGACTTCAATTTATAGCAATATATCATTGAAATTCTATATTTTGTCAATTAATTTTGGCATTGTTGTTTTCAGCTATTCTCTTTTCAAGGAAATATTACCTTGACCTTTACATTTATCAATCTGTGCGTTTGTGTTTCTATAGGAGTCAGCCTGAAGTAAAAGCTATAGTCCTTCAGTTGCATCCTATTTATGGCACGCTCTTAGAAATGTGCAGGTATAAGCTTCATAGATTTATGACTATAACTTCACCTTTTTTTTATATGCTTTTGTCACCAGGTTCCATGTCTAAGTAGGTTCAGGGTCTCTTTCTGGTCAATTGTTTTCCTGGCCATTGGTACCCATTTCCTACGTTTTGTATGTGTTATTCCTGGCGTTCATATGCATAGATGATCGATAGGCATCACTCTGGCAAGTTGATAATAATTATTTTTCTATGGGCAGTTTACATTCTAACGTGCTCCATGTTTTGTTACCAGGATTTCAAAACTTGATGGGTTGCATCGATAACAGCAAAATTAAGAAGACTTTGAAGAAGTGGTTTTTTATAGATAAGAGGGTTGGGTGATACACTGGACTTTGAAATCTTAGGCCAAACTTGTACTTTTTGGATCCAGAACAAGTGATCGGTCTACAAGTACTTTATAGGGGATTCTTCTCAGTGCCCTTAAATAGAGCCCTCTTTATATTCATTTTCGGTGGTATGGCATTTGGAACAGAGTGCAATGCTGTTCTTACTGATCCCCCTGTTCCTGTCTCGAATTCTCCCTTACTTTCGTGCACATCATCGGCACCTTATTCTCCAAGTTCACCTTCTGTTGTCTCTATAAGTCTCTCTCGACAACGTATTAATGGCTTGTTCAGTGCTCCTCATCTTAATAAGGATGTTTGTGCTTATCATGACTGGACTGTAAGTTCATAGTTCCTTTGCTGAAAGTTTTTGTGATTAGAATTATCGAGGTTTTAAATGTACGGAATATTCACTCTGATCTTGATTTATCCTTATATTTTTTATCTGATATATTAACGCAGATGCAGCATCCGTCAGCACTCGACAAGTTTGACCAGATGATGAATGCATCGAGATGGAAACAAATTGTAGTGTTTCTGGACTATGATGGCACCTTGTCACCTATTGTAGATGATCCTGATAAGGCTTACATGACCAGCGATGTAATATGTGTTTTCTTGCCCTCATTTATTGGGCATATGTTTCTGCTTGATGATAAGTTGCTCTTTTTTAACTTCCTTCTTCTGATATAATTTTTTTTGTCATTTCTAGATGCGTTCGGCAGTAAAAGATGTGGCAAAACATTTTCCAACTGCTATAATTAGTGGAAGGTGCCTGGAGAAGGTATGGCTTGAAACTCTGTGTTACGTGTGGTGTTCTGACTTAGTCTTGATTGCCTCATTTTGTTAGATCTAGAAGTCGCCTTCCCCTCTTGTATGAAAGAGTATGTGCTGATAGCAGAAGTGCCAGTAACTTAGACAGAAGTGCCAGATGCAGAACTGCTTTTTGCATGGTTGGATCAGTAATTGCTATGATTTGCTAATTTTCTCCTGTTTTACTTCACCATTTTTTTCAGGTGTCTAAATTTGTAGCGTTGCCAGGACTATACTACGCTGGTAGCCATGGAATGGACATTATGGGACCGGCTCCAAGTCCGAGAGGCTCGAAGGCCAGTGGTGGCAAGGCAATCGACACAAAAGTGAGTGATATTAAGCAAAATATTTTACAGTTACCTGATGTTACGTCAAAGGTTACATCTTATGTAAAAGTGCATTGACCATGGCTGCATCCCCACAGATGTTTGGGAAAGGGTAATAATTGTCGATTTAATGCATTAGAGTAATATGATACACTTTCTCGTTTTTGGAGTTTGTGTTAAGGATTTTAATTAAGCATAGAGGAGAGGATTCCCTATAACATGGATAAGGAACAAAGGCTATCATATGTTACTAGATGATGTGATGCAATGACTTGGGCAATGGAGTTCCGAATTCTATTTTAATTGACATAATGATTCACAAGATCCAGAAGATAAATAATTATTAGTGGAATTATTATAAGAAACAACCGAAGACACATCTTTTATAAATGCTTTTGGGAATATGTTATTCACAATGTACTGCTACTTGTTTTTCTGTCACAGAGTAACAATGTTCTTCTGTACCAGCCTGCCAGTGAATTCTTACCAATGATGGACAAGGTATGAGCAAGCCTCTTTTTTTTTTTTTAAAGACATTAAATGAAATGAATCCTAGTAGTGTGTCAAATTTTCATCTTATCAATGATTCATGTTGCAATTTTATTTAAAGATGTCTTAGTTTTTAACATGTTAGCTTGAGCCACATGTTAGCTTGAGCCAATTAGAGAGATTGAAGTTCTTTCCCCCCTGCCCACAACACACAAAATTCGGATCTGAAACTCTCAAGGATTGTTAATAAAGGGCCTCTTTGTTTAAAATAATTTTACAGAGGATTGTTTGTATTGCATCACAACCTGTAAGAAAGTATGTAAAAAGTAAATGGACTGCATTGGAAAGATCTTAGGTTCTCTGTTGGAGTCGTGAAATTTTGTTAGTGCTGCTGTTAACACTTATTATTCGATTGATCTTTTTAGCAAAGTCTGTCAGGCTTTCATTGTTGTAGTATTCTATTGATGTTTTTCTTTATGTAGATTTTTGCATCATTGGTGGAGAAGACAAAGAGAATCCATGGAGCTATGGTTGAAAATAACAAGTTCTGTGTTTCTGTCCATTATCGCCGTGTTGAACGGAAGGTAGTTTCTGGCATGTAATGTTTTGTATGCAAAGAAGTTTTAGTAATAAATAAGCATTATATTTTATGATGAAAGGAAGTTCCCAGTGCATGTGAACTTGTGAACTGACATTTATCTTTAAAATTAGATCCATTAGACTGCTTATGATTTATAAATTTGTTTTGAAGCAGAGTTGGAATGAACTTGAAGAGCAAATACAGAGTGTAATCAAAGATTATCCTGAATTTCGCTTAACTGAAGGAAAAATGGTAAGCCTCTTGAAGTAGAGTTTGTGTGCTTTACAATGCAATATTAGAGAAGTAATGAGATTCACATGTTTACACATTGAGAGTTGCCTTTATGTAGGTTAGAGAGATTCGCCCACCAATTAAATGGGACAAGGGAAAGGCCCTTGAGTTTTTACTAGAGTCACTTGGTGAGTATCTCTCCAAGGAACTATTAATATTATATATTTCATTCTTTTGAAATTTTATTTCAGTTCATGGGCTTTCTAAGCTTCTTGTCATTGAATGGTCTGTTTAAAGCTACAAGTAATCTGGACACTTGCTTCTGCTGTGCAAGGCCTACCTCTTATCACGCTTTGCTGATTCTCTGCAGGATTAGGAAATTGTAATGATGTACTACCTTTGTATATAGGAGATGATCGTACAGATGAAGATGCTTTTAAGGTAAGATGATTTTTTTTTTTAACTTGGGATTAAAAACTTGGAACCTTTTGTTGAATACACGTATAAGTGAAATTCTGATAGCTGTCAGCAGTACAAAGTGATCCATTTTAATGGAATATTGCATGTTGCTATCAGTCTTGAAGAATCTCTTCTATTTGTTAGGTACTGCGAGACAGAGGTCAAGGTTATGGGATTCTCGTCTCCAAAGCCCCCAAAGAAACAAGCGCAAGCTTTTCTCTAAAGGAACCATCTGAGGTATATATGATATATTATGTGAAAATGAGAGAACTCTGGTTTTGTATGAAATTGGTTGCCTTTTCTATCACTTAATGTGAAAGTAGCACTGTTTAGTGAGTCCTTTTGAACGATCTGTACTGTTTAAAGCTCTTTATTATCTTTCTGTAGTCCTGTTTGTAAAAATCTTTGACAGATGATAAATTTTTATATGCTACTCTTCTAGGTTATGAGTTTTTTGGTTCGCCTCGTGAAGTGGAAGAAGCAAATGTCGAAGGGGGTTCGGCTGTCAAAAGTGTAAATGGTCATTCTGGATCTGATATAGGAGTTTGGATCTTGGAATGGACAGTGTGCATAGAGAGCCCCCTAATTAAGGGTGGGTTTAAAGTTATAACTGATACCATTATCTATGTGTAATATGTCATCATTTTGTATTTCAGATTTAAGTTTCTGATAATTCTGCTAGGTTGTTTTGTAATTGAGGAATGCTTCAATTACATCAACCCGGCAAGTTATGGTGAATTATTTCACCACTTTGTATTCAGGGATGTTACATTTTTAAAAGAAAAAAAAAGAATGGCATTCCCATTTGCAAGAGCAATGGTGATGTGCCTAATTTTGTCTCGGAAAATATTCAATTTTTTGAAAAGGAATGTAAAAGGTATCGTTCAGAACTCGTCTACAATATCAGTGATATAATTATTGTTTTGGTCTCTTTTGAATGGATTGCAATGCATATTGTTAAAAGTTTAGCATGGCAAGCAAAATGATTAAGGTGGTCTTTAATTTGTGAGCTTGGAAAAGTTATCATAATGGCCTACACAAATTGCAATAAACTGACTATTTGGAAAAGTTTTAATAATGGCCTATGCAAATTGAAATAAACGGTGAGTCATTGACAAAATGTTGGCTGGCATCTGTGTTTTGTATAACAGTTTCTCACTCAATGTTGATATAAGGATGCTCACCCACAATGCTACCACAGTAACTTATACATGTGCTGCTTTACATCCATTCCTGCTGGAATATATATAAAGAAGTAAACTTCTACTCACAAATACCAACCAAAGTAGTTAGAAAGCTATTACTTAAAAGCAGCACAACCATTTCTGCTGGAATATATATAAAGAAGTTAAATTCTACTCTCAAATACCAAACAAAGTAGTTAGAAACTATTTGCTCAACTCCAAAATAAGTATTCATGATAATAATCTTTTTATATCCTCTAGACCAAATTTATATATGTAGGAGTAAACAAAATGTGATTTGTAGTTTTCTTTGTTGATGTTAACTTTCACAACTTTCATCCAAAGTGGTCTAAAAGGAAGTTTAAAAATAGAGCAAATGAATATCTAAATTATCTTGGATGTCTATGCTTCTGAGCAGAAGACACGGATGGATCTTCTAAAGCATATTAGAACTGAATATTTTTACAGCTGGAAAGAGTTGTTTATCATTCACATGCTGACTACCTAACTGCATTTTGTCCTTAAGTTTTAAAAAAGTACTTTTAATGTACAGTATTAATGTTGCACTTTAATATTACATTTTGAATATATATCTATATAATATTGTCCATTAGTAACCACAACAGGTTTATATATATATAGTATTGTCCATTGGTAACTATAACAGATTAACAGGATTGCAAGAGTAATACATTTCAGATTTTGCACGAGAAAGAGGCAATAAAGCATAAAATACAGTAAAGTTTTTGAGAACTTTCACCTGACAATTTGTGACTGCTGAGTAGAACCTGGTTGTTGTGGAATGTGTGCAAATGAGTATTAATAGCTAAAATCGTCACATTACCGAGATGAAAATTTTGGATAAAATTAGGGTTCTTGAGAGTTTGTACTGAGAGTAAATGTCAGTTTCTGGATGGATTGGAACATATCCAGTTAATGGTCTGAAGAAAATGTCACGGCATTAGATTATTATGTTTTTGTGGAATTTTATTCTTAGTGTGTTGTGTTTTAGTCAATTAAGTAAATGAAGTCATAGCATTAGATTATTCTTTTTTTTATGGAATGTGTTTTCAGTCTTTTACCCAAATGGCAATTTGCCTCCGGATATTCTTTTTGGATGGTAGATAAACTGGAATTCACACGGAGTTTGGCCGTATAAACTCTGAATTATTTTTGTTGCTTTGCCTTGTACAAAGTTTAGCCCAACGCAACAGAAAGGACATGATTCTAGATAAACCTGCTATTCAAATGAAAATTTAAATAGAGACAATATACTAAATGCATCGCAGTTCTTATGTGCAATTGAAGATTAAACGTATTTGGAGAGACATGTTTCATAACTAGGGGTACAAATTAGATTCTCTATGAACAATTATCCCCGCTTTCATATCGAAAAAAGTAATCAGGAATGGTTTCGATTCTGGGATTTGCACAATGTGCACAATAGTAAAATATAACGTCATTTTTGGTAGCCTCAACCTAGTCTTTAATTTCGATTCAGGGATCGCAAAATATGCATAATAATAAAAGAACATGTCATTGTAAGCCTCAACCAAGTCTTCTGATTGAATTTGAGAAGGCCCGACTACAATGGGCTTTTGATTGTACTGAATAATGTCAAAGATTCTTCCAGAGTTTGGGGTTATTAAGGTTGGATGTAAGATGTACAAAATGGTACGGCAGTCGATAATTTGCTCTAAATGATTCAAAAGCAGATGCGGCGCAGTAGGTTTGGCCGTAGGTACTGGTTAAATTTGAAAGTTTGGCGCAATAGATTTAGCACTATGCACTTGTTAAATTTGATACGCTAGGGAAAGTTTTGGTCCTATAAAATTTATCCCTGGACTCTGGTTAAATTTTGACGCTGCACGGTAAGTTTGGCCCAATAAGTATGCGATTCCATGGCCATGGAAGGGTTTTGGGCACCTAGTATTTTCTGGAGCTTTCACAGTGTTCTTACGATCGTAAAATAGAAACTTCCTAATCTTTCCAGCCAACATACTTTCAGTCCTTGTTATGAAGGGCCTTCGAAAAACTCCCCATCAATTTACGGATTTGTTTTTGGGTTTACATGGTACTTTAATTTTTTTTTTTTCCCCTTAATTTTTCTTCGACATTTTAAAATTCGACAAAATTCTGGGTCAAAATATTTCAATTTTAATATAAAAGAAAAGATTTAATAAAAATATGAACCATACACATAAATAATTTTTAGATTATTATTATTTTTTTAAAGAGGCTTATAAATTATATAAAGTTTTTTTTGAAAAAAATGTGTATAAATTGTTGAATAGATGTCCATTAGTGCCTTCAAATTATATGCAAAAAGCCCCTTAAGAAAAACCCATTTATAAAAGAAGGTTCTTTAAAAGAAAAAATGTAAAACCAAGAAGAACCATATCAGGGAAAAGAAAATGAAAATGTGATCTGTGTGCTCAGGTAGGTCATATAGGTCATATAGCTCCTAAGTACCCAAATAAAAAGTACTCCAAAAAGGTAAAAAAGATCAGAGCTATACTTCTTAATGAAGAAATGCAAGTTGTTTCTGAATTCAACTCAGATAGTGATGTCTATTCAATCCCTACCGAGAATGACATTTCTCTGTGACAATGTAAAAAAGTAAATCAATTTGAAGAACTCTCCTCTTCTGAGAATTTTGAGACTAAACTCTATTACGGTAACATGATGCTTGGTCTTGATCCTGAAACAAGAATGCAACAACTTGAGGTCTTATTTGAAAACCGTAAGCTCCCGCTTCATCTTCGTCCAATATATCAAGAAGAGCTTACCCAATTATGCACCCGACATGGTGATCTTCGGGGAAAACAAAATGTTGAATTTCATGAAAATCCAATGTTATATGCAAAACGACGATGGGATAGAAAACAAAAGGCTAAGCCCAAAAATCCAAGTACAAAGAGTTTGGGGAAGTACCAAAAGCCACCTGTTGAAATCCTTAGAGCCATAAAGTCAAAAATAGAATTTGCCTTCCAGGATATTAACAAATTGATCAAATGTTTTGAAGATATAGTAGAAGAAATTAGCCTTGAAGAAATTCCTCCTAATCAAGGATGTTTCTATGCTGGAGAACAGAAAGTAATCATTATCTCGGTAAATATCATTGACCCAAATAATGAATCATTAATTCGAGATTGTTCAATTCATACTGGAGCAAAAATGAGCATTGCTAAATATGGAGCTATTCCAGAATATCTGTCACAGGGTTCTTTAGATTTTGTTGCTGTCAATGGTTTAAGGTCCACTATAAACCAAGTTGCTCCTAGGGTTCTGATAGAAGCAAATGACATTAAGGCATATGTAAAGTTATGGATGTTTGATAAAATGACAACAAATATTTTTTTAGGAATGAATTTCCTAAATCAATTCATGTCTTATACTGTTCACAGTAAACATTTGTCTTTAAGCTTCTTTGGTAATGAATACCAAATTCCTAAAAAAACCCAAACAAGAGTTAGAATTGCTTTAAAATCTCATGAAGGAGAAGACAAAAAATTACAAATGAAAATTTATAGAACAGTGCAAGAATTTGAAAAAAGAAAAGATATCTTGAACATTGTTATTGAAAAAATTGAAGGATTATGTGACAATGATCCCATAAGGTTTTGGGATAAATGTAAGTATATTATTTCTCTTGATCTGAACCCTAGTATTGATCATACCATATGCATTAAGTCTAATACTATTCCCTTTTCCTCCTCTCAAGTTAAAATGAGAGAAGAAGAGATCAAAGAGTTATTACAGAAAGGGTTAATACAAAAAGATCACAATGAATGGGCTTCTCCTGCGTTCTATGTTAACAAGCATTCAGAGCAAAAAAGAGGAAAAATGAGATTGGTGATATACTATAAAAAGCTCAATGATTGACTTATTCCTGTCAGATATCCAATTTCCAAAAAAATTGTGCTCATCAACAAACTAAAGGAATGTTGTATATTTGATTTGAAAAGTGGATTTTGGCAAATTGCAGTAGAACCTAAGGATACTTATAAAACTGCATTTGTCTTACCAGTCCTAGACAGACATTTTGAATGAAAGGTTATGCCTTTCAGATTAAAAAATGCCCCTTCTGAATTTCAGAAAAGAATGGATGGAATCTTTGGCCATGCTAAACATTTTGTAGTATATATTGATGATATATTAGTTCTTTCAAAAGATTTAAATAGTCATCTTAGACACTTAAAGGAATTCACTGATCTTTGTGACCAGAATGGGTTAGTATTAAGTGATAAGAAAATGGAAATAGGAAAAATAGAAATTGAATTTCTTGGGTTGAAAATTTGTCAAAATAAGATTGCTTTGCAACCTCATATTTTGCAATCTTTAAAAAAAATTCTGACAAAATAAAGGACAAAACTCAACTACAGAGATTTCTTAGATCTCTGAATTACTGATCCCCATTCTATGAAAATCAGGGCAAAGACAAGAAAATATTGCAGCAAAAGTTAACGAAAAATTCAAGTCCATGGACTAGTGAAATGACAAAGGCAATCAAAAGAATCAAAGAAAAGGTGAAAGGACTACCAAATCTGAAATTACCATGGGATGGTTTAATGATCCTAGAAACAGATGCTTCTGATGAGGCATATGGAGGAATACTTCTGGGAAAAACTGAAAATGGCAAAGAGGAAGTTTGCAATTACTGCAGTGGAACATAGAATCCAACCCAAAGGAACTATCACTCCACTAAGAAAAAATTATTAGCTACTAAGATGTGCATGTTCAAACAAAAGATCTTTTTGCTCCCCAAGAAGTTTCTCTTAAGAATAGAGTTGTTACAGTTTGAATCTATAATTAGAAAACTCCATACTCAACAAGTTGGAAATCATATAATGACTCGTTGGGCATTATGGTTTTCTAACTTTGAATTTTATATGTAATACAAAAGGGGATTTGCTAACTACCTAGCTGATCTAATGTCCAAGGAATGAGCAAAATGGTATTCTCATAAATTTTGTACTAATCATGTTTTAATGATTTAGGATGCTGGAGGATTTGATAACTTTGACTACAATACCATTCCAGAAGACCTTACCCCAAAAGAAAAAGAAAGGATGAAATAATGACTTCTTATCCTGGCAAAAACCCGGATCAAAGAATTTCTTAAGCTTGTTATTGAAAAAAGTTTGTCAAAATATTTCTTTGTTAATGCATTCAGGAACTTTCTCGATGCTGCACAGAGAAATTGGACTAGGTTTTGTGACATGGATCATAAAAACATCAAGATACTTGGGGGCCATCTATCACTTGCAGAATTTTGAATGATCAAAGCAAAGACAATTTTTTATGGAGAAGTTTGTAATCGCATGAGTACCAATTTGTTAACAAGAAGCTTTCATGATAGACCAGTTGATATATCATATGATGAATGGAAAAAATTAACATGGGATAAATGGCTTGAAGATTATGCTCTGACCACTTTGAGCCTCTGGTTTAAAATACTTGTTGTTCATGAAGATTTAGGTGTGCATTCTACTGATATGTTATTCAAATTTGTTGGAGATCACCTTTATGATGAAATAGAATTTAGGTTCTAATTTAAAGATTGTGTATATAACCATGAAAATAAGAAAGTCAGATATGAATTTCAGAGAAAATTCTGTGAACTATTAGAGGATGTTGATACCCAATTGAATGATGAGTTTCTTGAAGTAAATCTTGTGCATCCTAATCGAATTAAAAGATTATTTCCAGATCTTCATGAGAAAACTACATACTCTTTAGACAACTATGTACATGACACCTACCATAGAATTGATGATTTAGATGACATAAGCATCGACATGTTAGTTGAAAGTCCTTGTGGAAGTCCCTAGCAGGAAGCATGGATGGACCCATTTAAAGGTTTATTCGATGTCCCTATAATTGTGAAGATGCAGATGATTTAACTTTGAAAGCCAATTTTGTAGTGTGATCCAACTATATCACACCATGCAACCCATGGTAAGGTCTCGTCAGTTCATGGTTAATAGATTGGACATGTCCTCTATCGTCAACCACTGCAAGATGTTGTTTGATTTTCATAAAGTTTTGATATGACGGGAGCAAGTGCTTGTATTACTCCATGTTTTGAGTAGGGAATCTGAATAAAGTGGGAAGTAACACATGTGGTGGGGATGACCTATCGGCCTCCTTAACTTTATTGTTAGATGCTCCTTGGGTAGTATGCCTTTTGACGTGACACGACCAAAGCATGTTTTGCTTTTGACATTTCGCCTAGTTGGATGGGACTATCATCCAATAAACCTAGGTTCTCGGTTGTCTTTGACTGGTTACTCCTTGACACAGTGGAAAAGCTCTTCTAATTCCTTATATATAAGGTTTTGGGGTTCATTCACTACCATCAGTGTTTCAGAGCAAAGAGAGTTTATTATTTGATCAAATTTGACAATTTATATCTTGAAGTGCAGGAATCATAGAGGCACAAAATTTGTTGGAGATGTTCTTGAGACTAAAAGGGATGAACCCATTTGACCCAAGGGTTTGCAAGGATTTTTGAGTGAATATATAAAATTCTCAAGTTGACTATTCTAGATATGGTTCACATGACATCCTGGTGATGTCTTAGCTTATTTGGATAAGTATGAGAAACTTAGCAAAATTTGACTGAGGAGCCAATTTTGATCATGTACAACTTATACAACACTTTGATGGATGATCTAAAACTTAGTGCATAACTACTAGATGTTGGGGATATGAAACACTGGAAGCACACAATTGATTACCAAATACAAGCAACTTAATATGCGGAAATAACCAGAATCAACAAGTAACTAGAATCCAAAAATAACACATGATATGAGAGACAATACACAACTTGTATTAAAAACTCTTGCAGAAAAGAATACAATAAAGAAGATGCCACTTCTTCTCCACCACCTCTTCAGAGTCTTCCCACACCTCAAGTGAACAATACTTCTTTCCTCAAAGCTCTCTCTCTTAGGTCCCAACACCCAACTCACACACTGAGTTGGTGTTCACCTTATACCTGTGCTCCACGCACTCCACAAGTGCTCCACGCACTCCACAAGTACACAAATGTACTTCAAGTAGATCTCCCCTGAACCTGCAATAACCTGCACCTCAATAGACCTTACTTATGGAAGGATCTTCCTTGCCTTCCTCTTTGCCCTGAGTACACACCTGTACTCTAAGTAGATCTCTCCTGATACTGCTCCCTGTTGTGTTGCTGTCCTTATCTGATCTTCCACCTACAAATCAAGCTGGTTCTGCACACCTGTGAACCTTGACCTTACACACACACACACCTGCATATCAATGATCTTACTTACCATGTAGATCTCCTATTGTAGCCATGCTCACCTGATGACCAAGATCATACACTCCTGAAGAACCCTGCTGATTCTCCAATCCAGCACCCACCTTGGTACTGTGGCACTAGGAGGAACACACCATTGCTCACCTCACACACAGAAGGAGCTTATAATAATGCTCTCTTACTCTCTAGCACAAGTTTACAATACAAGCATGAGTCTATTATATAGATCTCATCCAAACAATAATTAGACACCTAATACAATAATTAGATCCGCAGCTCTCAGTCTATAATTAGCTCTCATCATGCAAACACTTGGTTTGTCAACCAACTGCCCGTAATATACTCGCAGTCGAACCACACAGGAGACCGACGTCGGTCCCTGTCCGCTTGGGGGTTGCCGACGTCGACCGATCAATGACCGACGCCAGTTTCTTCCTGTCTCCTACCTGCTGACATCGATTGGCCTGACTGACGCTGGTGTCTGTGACACTTCAGCAACTCCTCCAATGGCCTTATCCATGTCTGCATCAGTGAAGCTTTTAGCTCCACAACCTAATAATCTCCAACTTGGAGATAAATAGCTGCACTGTACCTGTACCTGTACCCCATCTAATCTATTTTCTGGTTTGTATTCCTCTTCAAGATGAATCCTGAAGACCACCCACCACACAACCTGTGGTGTACCTCCTGTCATCTGAGTACCCTACCGCATCCGCATCTACAAACCCATGTAGTGAAGTCCTGACCCTAAATAGCATGAATCCTTGCTGTTGGTCTCTCTCAAATACCTAAGAATCCACTTCTTTGGATTGGCTCATAACTCTCTGACAGCACCCACTGCTTGGGCAAACTCAGGTCTATACTAGACCTCATGTGATTTCAGACACTGAACTATCCAGCCCTTGGTGCGCTCCGATTCTGCATCTTGCATCTCACCAACACCTGATTCACATCAGCTCCCACTGGAGACAAAATCACCCTGTGATCTCCCATGTCCCCCATGCCAAAGAATTTTGCTACTCCAAATTCTTCATAGCAAACCACTGAACTAATCTTACCCTTAGCTCAGCAAAACCATGTATGTACACCCCTGCTAGCTAGCATACTATCCACATACAACAACAGAATGATGTTACAATCACCATTCCCCTGGCAAGTCAAACCACAGTAGTTACCTGACATTGACTAAAGCCATGCTTCATCCTCCACCTATCAAAACCTATACCACTGTCCTGCAGCTACCCAAGACCAGATGCCTGGCCTTCCGTCTCACGTGTCCTTTCTCTCTATTCTTCAACTAAGGAATCCATTCGTCTCGCAGTGCTAACATACTGGCTGACAACCCTACCAAATCTCCCATCTGGTTCTACAATCTCTCCATGCCACGCTCCCACTGTTTCTTAGATCCTTCCTGCTCTGCAGTCAGCAACTAGTATAAAAAAGAGGAACAACAAATTTGAGGCCTACTTACATCTTTAGTCCTCCGTATGGGCGTTTGAGACTCCTTGATAGCTCACTGTCCACCCAAAATTCGTTACAGTGACCGACCTCGGCCACCCCACAGTCATTTGACTGACGTCGATTCCTGCGCCTGTCCTGACTACCAACTTGACGACGTCGATGTCCTCCTACTGCCGACATCAGTCCTCATGACTGACGTCGGTCTTACCTACTACCGACGTCAGTTTTCTTGCCAATGCCGGTACCTGTGTTTTTTGTGAGTGATGACTTTTTACCCGCGAGCTCTTTTGAATCAAGTCCCATGTCCAAACTGCCCTACTCAGAAGTATCCAACCTCATCCACTGGTCTCTATCTGCCATCTCCTCCAAGAACACCAAGGCTTTCTAGTTCTTAAGCCTGTCAAATATATCTATCTTCCACTTAAGAACATGCATCTCCTTCCTGCTCATGTGACCAAGCCTACGAAGCCACGTCTCTGCAATAGAAGAAGAATCAGTAATATAAACAAGTAGATAAAGAGTACCTATTTTCTTACCACCAGCTAATTCAAGTGCATCCACTGTGAGAGTTCTCGTACATCTCCCATCACCCAACTCTTCTGAAGAAATTAGCCATATCTCTAAACTTGGGACCTGCATGACCTCCTTCAACACCCGTGTGTTGGCCGCCTGCAATTTTAGCTTCACTTCCCCTTTGCCAATTCTTTGGCAAGGCTCACCAGCTCCTCTACCTGGGGCTGCATGGAAAGAGGCAACCGAATCTGTAAGACAAGATTCAACTTTATCCAAGAAACCTCCCAGAGCATCCTGTGCCACATCCCCTGCAACATCTGCTTCTTCAGTTCCTTCTTGCTGATCTTCCACAAACCAACAATTTTTTTTTACCTGCTCTTTCTTTCCATCGGACCATAAGTGACCATCTGTGCTTTTCAACTCCTCCATCCTTAGCTTACTTTGATCTACCATTGCTCTGCTCCCACTCAATCAGAAACCCTTGAGAGTGACCTATAACCAAACACAAAACCGCTTCCTGCAACCTCAGCTCTGATACCACGTGTTGGTATCAAGCTCAAGAACCTACAACCAGGCTCTGATACCACGTGTTGGGGATATGAAACACCGGAAGCACACAATTAATTACCAAATACAAGCAACTTAATATGTGGAAATAACCAGAATCAACAAGTAACTAGAATCCAGAAATAACACATGATATGAGAGACAATACACAACTTGTATTAAAAACTCTTGCAAAAAAGAATACAATAAAGAAGATGCCACTTCTTCTCCACCACCTCTTCAGAGGCTTCCCACACCTCAAGTGAATAGTACTTCTTTTCTCAAAGCTCTCTCTCTTAGGTCCCAACACCCAACTCACACACTGAGTTGGTGTTCACCTTATACCTGTGCTCCACGCACTCCACAAGTGCTCCACACACTCCACAAGTACACAAATGTACTTCAAGTAGATCTCCCCTGAACCTGCAACAACCTACACCTCAATAGACCTTACTTATGGAAGGATCTTCCTTGCCTTCCTCTTTGCCCTGAGTAGACACCTGTACTCCAAGTAGATCTCTCTTGATACTGCTCCCTGTTGTGTTGTTGTCCTATCTAATCTTCCACCTACAGATCAAGCTAGTTCTACACACCTGTGAACCTTGACCTTGCACACACACACACACTTGCATATCAATGATCTTACTTACCATGTAGATCTCTTATTGTAGCCATGCTACCTGATGATCAAGATCATACACTCCTAGAGAACCCTGTTGATTCTCCAATCCAACACCCACCTTGGTACTGTGGCACTAGGAGGAACACACCATTGCTCACCTCACATATAGAAGGAGCTTATAATAATGCTCTCTTACTCTCTAGCACAAGTTTACAATACAAGCATGAGTCTATTATATAGATCTCATCCAAACAATAATTAGACACCTAATACAATAATTAGATCCGCAGCTCTCAGTCTATAATTAGCTCTCATCATGCAAACACTTGGTTCGTCAACCAACTGCCCGTAATAAACTCACAGTCAAACCACACAAGCGATCGACATTGGTCCCTATCTGCCTAGGGGTTGCCGACGTCGGCCGATCAATGACCGACGCTGATTTCTTCCTGTCTCCTACCTACCGACGTCGGTTGGCCTGATCGACGCTGGTGTTTGTGACACTTCAGCAACTCCTCCAATGGCCTTCTCCATGTCTGCATCAGTGAAGCTTTTAGCTACACAACCTAACAATCTCCCACTTGGAGATAAATAGTTGCATTGTACCTGTATCTATACCCCATCTAATCTATTTTTTGGTTTGTATTCCTCTTCAAGATGAATCCTGAAGACCACCCACCACATAACCTATGGTGTACCTCCTGTCATCCGAGTACCCTACCGCATCTGCATCTACAAACCCATGTAGTGAAGTCCTGACCCTAAATAGCATGAATCCCTATTGTTGGCCTCTCTCAAATACCTGAGAATCCACTTCTCTGAATTGGCTCATAACTCTCTGACAGCACCCACTGCTTGGGCAAACTCAGGTCTATACTAGACCTCATGTGATTTCGGACACTAAACTATCCAGCCCTTGGTGCGCTCCGATTTTGCATCTTGCATCTTGCCAACACCTAATTCACATCAGCTCCCACTGGAGACAAAATCACCCTGTGATCTCCCATGTCCCCCATGCCAAAAAATTTCACTGCTCCAAATTCTTCATAGAAAACCATTGAACAAATCTTACCCTTAGCTTAGCAAAACCCTGTATGTACACCCTTGCTAACTAGCATACTATCCACATACAATAACATAATGATGTTGCAATCACCATCCCCTGGTAAGTCAAACCACAGTAGTTACCTGATATTGACTAAAGCCATGCTTCATCCTCCACCTGTCAAAACCTATACCACTATCCTGCAGCTACCCAAGACCATATCCCTGGCCTTTCGTCTCACGTGTCTGTTCTCTCTATTCTTCAATTAAGGAATCCATTCATCTCACAGTGCTAACATACCGACTGGCAACCCTACCAAATCTGCCATCTGGTTCTGCAATCTCTCCATGCCACGCTCCCACTGTTTCCTGGATCCTTCCTACTCTGCAGTCAGCAACTAGTATAAAGAAGAGGAACTATGAATTTGAGGCCTACTTACATCTTCAGTCCTTCGTATGGGTGCTTAAGACTCCTTGACATCTCGCTATCCACCCAAAATTCGTTACAGTGATCGACCTCGGCCACCCAACAGTCTGCATCTGACCGACGTCGATTCCTGCGCCTATCCTGACTACCAACTTGCCAACGTCGGTGTCCTCCTGCTGCCAACGTCGGTCCTCATGACCGACATCGATCTTAGCTACTGCCGACATCAGTTTTCTTGTCGATGTCGGTACCTGTGTTTTCTATGAGTGATGACTTTTTATCTGCGAGCTCTTTTTAATCAAGTTCCATGTCCAAACTGCCTTGCTCAGAAGTATCCAACCTCATCCACTGGTCTCTGTCTGCCATCTCCTCCAAGAACACCAAGGCTTTCCAGTTCTTAAGCCTATCAAATATATCTGTCTTCCACTTAAGAACATGCATCTCCTTCCTGCTCATGTGACCAAGCCTACGAAGCCACGTCTCCGCAACAGAAGAAGAATTAGTAATATAAACAAGTAGATAAAGAGTACCTATTTTCTTACCACCAGCTAATTCAAGTGCATTCACTATGAGAGTTCTCGTACATCTCCCATCACCCAACTCTTCTGAAGAAATTAGCCATATCTCCAAACTTGGGACCTGCATGACCTCCTTCAACACCCATGTGTTGGCCACCTGCAATTTCAGCTTCACTTCCCCTTTGCCAATTCTTTGGCAAGGCTCACCAGCTCCTCTACCTGGGGCTGCATGGAAAGAGGCAACCGAATCTGTAAGACAAGATTCAACTTTATCCAAGAAACCTCCCAGAGCATCCTGTGCCACATCCCCTGCAACATCTACTTCTTCAGTTCCTTCTTGCTAATCTTCCACAAACCAACAATTTTCTTTACCTGCTCTTTCTTTCCATTGGACCATAAGTGACCATCTGTGCTTTTCAACTCCTCCATCCTTAGCTTACTTTGATATGCCATTGCTCTGCTCCCACTCAATCAGAAATCTTTGAGAGTGACCTGTAACCAAACACAAAACCGCTTCCTACAACCTCAGCTCTGATACCACGTGTTGGTATCAAGCTCAAGAACCTACAACCAGGCTCTGATACCACGTGTTGGGGATATGAAACACCAGAAGCACACAATTGATTACCAAATACAAGCAACTTAATATGCGGAAATAACCAGAATCAACAAGTAACTAGAATCCATAAATAACACATGATATGAGAGACAATACACAACTTGTATTAAAAACTCTTGCTGAAAAGAATACAATAAAGAAGATGCCACTTCTTCTCCACCACCTCTTCAGAGGCTTCCCACACCTCAAGTGAACAGTACTTCTTTCCTCAAAGCTCTCTCTTTTAGGTCCCAACACCCAACTCACACACTGAGTTGATGTTTACCTTATACCTGTGCTCCACGCACTCCACAAGTGCTCCACGCACTCCACAAGTACACAAATGTGCTTCAAGTAGATCTCTCTTGAACCTGCAACAACCTGCACCTCAATAGACCTTACTTATGGAAGGATCTTCCTTGCCTTCCTCTTTGCCCTGAGTACACACCTGTACTCCAAGTAGATCTCTCATGATACTGCTCTCTGTTGTGTTATTGTCCTATCTGATCTTCCACCTACAGATCAAGCTGGTTCTGCACACCTGTGAAACTTGACCTTGCACACACACACAGCTGCATATCAATGATCTTACTTACCATGTAGATCTCCTATTGTAGCCATGCTCACCTGAAGACCAATATCATACACTCCTGAAGAACCCTGCTGATTCTCCAATCCAGCACCCACCTTGGTACTATGGCACTAGGAGGAACACACCATTGCTCACCTCACACACAGAAGGAGCTTATAATAATGCTCTCTTACTCTTGTTAGGTTGTGGAGCTAAAAGCTTCAAACCCTTTGCAAACAGAAGGAACAAGATGGTTGCTGAGATCCAGGAGCACCGACGTCGGCAGCATGACTGACGTCGGTCGTGAGTAGTGCTGAAGGCCACCGGCGACGGCAGGGAGTCGGCCGATGTCGGTAAAACTAGGCAAGCAGGGACCGAAATCGGTCGCCTATGTGTTCCAGAACTGCTCGTTTCACGAACAGTTAGTTAAGTGAACGAAGAGTTTGCATGTTAAGACCAGTTAGAGTCTTGGGCTGCATGGATAATTGTCCAAATTAAGAGTCTAAGTTAGTGTTTAAGTTAGGGATCTATTTATAGACCCATTGGCATGTATTGTAAAAAGCATAAGTTAAGGAAGGCAAGGAAGTACCTTCTGTGTGTGTGTATGATCATTGAGTTGCAGGTTGTTGCAAGCTCATAGGAGATCCACATGTGAGTATGGTCTGTTGAATTGCAGGTTGCAGGTTCATGGGAGATCAGCTTGAAGTGCTATAGAGTGCTTGATGTACTGGCAGGGTTATTACTGACTAGTTGGAGAGGTGAACACCAATTCAGTTTGTGAGTTGGTTGTTGGGACCATTTTTTGTGTAGGAGAGTGTTGTGTGAGAAGAATTACTGTACACTTGAGGTGTGGCAAACCTCTGTAAGGTGAAAGAGTGTGGCGGCTCTTTGTTGTATTCTTTTCTATATAGTGTTAATACAAGATAGTGTATTGTCTCTCATATTCTGTGCTATTGGTGAATTCTAGTTACTTGTGCTTCTGGTTATTTCTGCATATTTAATTGCTTATATATTTGGTAATCATACTGTGCTCTTTCTGAGGAGCAAGATCCAACAAGAGGAATCAGAATAGGTGTGTTTGTTCTTAGACTTCCCTGGCAAGTGGTATCAGAGCTTTTGGTTGGGATACTAACAAATTGGTGTAGATCTGGGTAGTGTGTTTTGATTACAGGTTACTCACAGGGTTTTTGTTTGAGTGGGAGTTGAGCAATGACAAAAGACAGTCAGCTACGAATGGTAAAGTTTAATGGCAAGAACTACCAATTGTGGAGGATGCAGATTGAGGATTATCTGTATCAAAAAAATTTGTACTTACCGTTGGGAGGGGTTAGTTGCAAACCCTCGAATATGAAAGATGAAGAATGGGAGGTTCTTGATCGGAAGGCTCTGGGATCTATTAGATTGAGTCTTGCATCATCTGTGATTTCCAGCTTATCACAGTGTAAGACAATGGTGGAGTTGATGGAATCTTTGGCAAATTTATATGAAAAACCCTCAGCTTCGAATAAGGTATTTCTTATGAAGCATTTATTTAATTTGCAAATGTTGGAAGGTGGATCTGTTCATAGCCATCTTAGTGATTTCCATGGTTTAGTAAACCAGCTAAGTTCAGTCAATATTGTATTTGATGATGAAATTAGAGCTCTCTTAATTTTGTGTTCATTACCTGAAAGTTGGGAAGGTTTGGTAATGGCAGTTTCTAATACTGTGTCTCCTTCAAAAGTCTTAAAAGTGGATGATGTTGTGAGCGTGATCTTGAATGAAGAGATACGCAGGAAAAGCACAGGGGAGTCATCAGGGGATGCTTTGAGTGTTGAAGGTAGAGGAAGGCAAAGAGAAAAGATAGAGCATGGGAGATCAAGGTCCAAGACAGGCAAGAGATCCAAGTCCAGGTATGGCAGAATAACCTGCTGAAAGTGTGGAAAGCAAGGGCACTTAAAGAGAGATTGCAGATCGGGTACAGATCAGCATGAAGGACATGAAGAAGAAGCAGATGTTGTAGAGTACGTTGCACAAGATGCTCTGGTATGTTCTTTGGATAAAGTAGAATCTTGGGTTTTAGATTCTGGTGCCTATTTTCATGCATCCCCACATAGGGAATTTTTTCATGAGTATGTCCAGGGAGATTTTAGAGAAATTTATGTAGGGGATGGTAAGCCTTGTCAGATTGTTGGCAAATGGAAAGTGAAGCTGAAACTGCAGACAGGTAACACATGGGTGTTAAAGGAGGTCATGCACATCCCAGTTCTGGAGCAAAATTTAATTTCTGTTAGAAGTTTGGGTGATGAGGGTTGCACAGTAACTCTCACAGTGGACTCTTGGAAGGTTACCAAGGGTACACTTGTTGTAGCTAGAGCTAAGAAAGTAGGTACGCTTTATCTATCTACTTGTACTACTGATTCTCTTTTTGGGTTTTCTACTTCAGCTGTAGATTCAGAGATGTGGCTTGATAGGCTTGGTCACACAAATAAGAAAGAGATGCTTGTTCTTGAGTCAAAGGATATGCTTTCAGATTTGGAAGGTATGGATCGTGGTTCCTGTATGCAAAAAAAGAAGGTTATGTTTCTTGAGGAATCTGATGTTAGTGACAAGAATAGGAAAGCCTTGGTTTTCAAGGAGAAAGTGACAGACAGAGTTCAGCACAAGATGCAGAGGAATTCTGAGCAGAGCAAGAGTGTTTTGGACAAGGGTTTGATCCAAAAAGAGCTCGTGGGAAAAAGTCAGGTCTCACAAGAAAAACACAGAGACTGATGTCGGCAGGAAAACCGACGTTGGCATCCAGATAGGGACCGACATCGGCTATGTGAAGACCGACGTCGGTGACTCAGGGCAGAGAATGACCGGCGTTGGCCAGGGGAAATCGACGTCGACAAGAAGGCAGTCACAGGAAACTGACATCGGTCAGCTGTAGATTGAGATGTGACCGGCATCGGTTACTGAGATGAATTTTGGGTGGACAGCTAGCTGTCATGGAGTCTCAAGCGCCCATATGGAGGACTGAAGGTGTAAGTAAGTTCTTA
Organism: Torreya grandis; assembly: GCA_037957365.1. Lineage (NCBI taxonomy): Eukaryota > Viridiplantae > Streptophyta > Pinopsida > Cupressales > Taxaceae > Torreya > Torreya grandis. The sequence continues at coordinate 4,224,473 of JARHVA010000623.1, forward strand.
AATTCATCATTTCCCTTCTTTACACTACTTGTTGCTCACTTATGGCATAGGACCAGGAAGTTATTGAAGAAGCAGAACAGGTAGATCCAGGAAATAGTGGGAGCTAGGCATGAATGAGGATGTGATTCCTTGGAGAAGAACCAAACAGGTGTTTTGGGTAGAGTTGCCAGCTGGAAGTAAGCACTGAGAGACGAATGGATGTTCAGGATGAAGAAGAGCGAAAATGGATACGTGAGATGAAAGATCAGGGTATATGGTCTTGTATCAGCTGCAGGGCAATGGAGGTTTGTTCATTGTGTTTCTCTTTACCAGGTTGGATAGTATTAGCTACACTATCCTATTACTGTATGATGTGCTTGTTGTAGGGTTACATATACAGGGTATTGCTGAACTAAAGGTAAAGCTAGTTCAGGTGTTTGTCATGGAGAATCTAGGAGCAGCAAAATTCTTTGACATGAGTGTGTTCTAGAGACATGGGAGGTCACATGTTGACTTTGTTTTAGGATGATTGTGTGAGACCGGTTAGCACGCTGATGGTTGGACAGTTCTTTGAACAGGTGTCTTGATTCACATAATGAGGTTGAGTGCATGGTATGTACTAAACCTGAGTTTTCCCAAGCAGTGGGAGTTATCACAAGTTAGGAGCCAATCCGAGAGAGAACCATTGGAGGGCACTTCAGTGGATTCTTACAGGGACTAGTAGCAGGTGCACATGCTATGCAGGTTCAGGTGATTTTCTACATGGTTGTAGATGTGGATGTGGCAGGTGATTTGGATGACAGGTTTTGCACCACGGATTTTGTGGTGGTTGGTCTTTAAGGGTGATTTTGAAGATGGATACATAGCCAAGGGAACAAACTAGATGAAGTACAGGTACATGTACAGGTTGCAGCTGTTTATCTCCAAGTGGGAGATTGTTAGGTTGTGGAGCTAAAAGCTTCAAACCCTTTGCAAACAGAAGGAACAAGATGGTTGCTAAGATCCAGGAGCACCGGCGTCGGCAGCATGACCGACGTCGGTCGTGAGCAGTGCTGAAGGCCACCGGTGATGGCAGGGAGTCGGCCGACGTCGGTAGAACCAGGCAAGCAGAGACCGGCGTCAGTCGCCTGTGTGTTCTAGAACTGCTCGTTTCACAGACAGTTAGTTAAGTGAACGAAGAGTTTGCATGTTAAGACCAGTTAGAGTCTTGGGCTGCATGGATAATTGTCCAAATTAAGAGTCTAAGTTAGTGTTTAAGTTAGGGATCTATTTATAGACCCATTGGCATGTATTGTAAAAAGCATAAGTTAAGGAAGGCAAGGAAGTACCTTCTGTGTGTGTGTATGATCATTGAGTTGCAGGTTGTTGCAAGCTCATAGGAGATCCACATGTGAGTATGGTCTATTGAATTGCAGGTTGCAGGTTCATGGGAGATCAGCTTCAAGTGCTATAGAGTGCTTGATGTACTGGCAGGGTTATTACTGACTAGTTGGAGAGGTGAACACCAATTCGGTTTGTGAGTTGGTTGTTGGGACCGTTTTTTGTGTAGGAGAGTGTTGTGTGAGAAGAATTACTGTACACTTGAGGTGTGGCAAACCTCTGTAAGGTGAAAGAGTGTGGCGGCTCTTTGTTGTATTCTTTTCTGTATAGTGTTAATACAAGATAGTGTATTGTCTCTCATATTCTGTGCTATTGGTGAATTCTAGTTACTTGTGCTTCTGGTTATTTCCGCATATTTAATTGCTTATATATTTGGTAATCATACTGTGCTCTTTCTGAGGAGCAAGATCCAACAAGAGGAATCAGAATAGGTGTGTTTGTTCTTGGATTTCCCTGACAACTCTCTAGCACAAGTTTACAATACAAGAATGAGTCTATTATATAGATCTCATCCAAACAATAATTAGACACCTAATACAATAATTAGATATGCAGCTCTCAGTCTATAATTATCTCTCATCATGCACACTTGGTTCGTTAACCAACTACCTGTAATATACTCACAGTCGAACCACACAAGCGATCGACGTCGGTCCCTGTCTGCTTGGGGGTTGCCGACATCGGCCGATCAATGACCGACGCCAGTTTTTTCCTGTCTCCTACCTGCCGACGTCGGTTGGCCTGACCGACGCTGGTGTCTGTGACACTTCAGCACTCCTCCAATGGCCTTCTCCATGTCTACATTAGTGAAGCCTTTAGCTCCACAACCTAACACTAGATAGCAAAATAAATAAACCCATGTGATCACTTTTCCCTGAGACTGCCACACATGCAAGATATGGCCTCTACAAATTACATATTTATATTTTCTACTACTGACTCAAAATGTCAAGATGGACTTAAATAAAGAACTAGATGAACTCCATGCACTTTCATATCTATTTCAAGCATTTTTTGACATGTCATGGGGCTCTACAACTTCAAACCTGCTCCTTGTGACATTGGGTCACTCTTCAATCAAGACCCTGCTCTTTCCACTGAATTCTTAGACTAGTCACATTTTTGGTATGTAGACCAAAATTGATCAACATCTTTGGTGACTTGGTTGGGTAGCATGCCTACTATGCTTGAACTCAGACCGTTTACATGATTCTTGGATCATCATGGATAATGTATGGACCATTACATGACTGCAAGACAACATCTTGATTTGTAAAGATAGAAAAATCCCAACAAGAAGGAAAAAAAAGCAAACTGAAAGGGAAATTAACCTTAAAAACAAAAGGCAACTAAACTAATAAACAATTATGTAAGAAATAATCACTTATTTAGAATAAAAAATATATAAAACACTAACCTAAAGTGTTAAAAAACTTGGAAAAAATAAGAAAAACTATGTACAGTGGACTTAACTTTCCTTAATAACAGTGTTTAAGATGTATCCCATTGATTGGGATAGAAATTTCTTCACCATTCATCCTTGTGAGATGGAAATCATTATGGGATTTGCAACCAGAAACTAGATATGGTCCACTCTAGAGAGAATCAAATTTTATGGGTTTTCCTGTCTTGGCTCTATCCTCATCCCACTTGAGGACCAAATCTCCTTGGAAACTTCTTGAAGAATTTCCTTTGTCATCTCTGTCATTGTTTGATGGGCCTCCATAGAAACATGGATTGATAGCTTGTCTCCTCTAGTTCTATGAGCTCAACATATCTTATTTCCATTGGCTCAGTCTCCAAAATCTCAAGCTAATGCATTAATTCCAAAGTAGGGAATTCAAGAGAAATAGGCATTCTTGCTTTCTTACCATATACTAGCTTGTATGGAGAATTAGAAATTGACCTCGTATAGGTTATCTTGTCAGCCCATAGAGCTGATTTAAATTTGAGATGTCATGATCTTTGATTGTCTTCTACAGTCCTCTTGATGATATTTAACAAATTTTTGTTGGTAGACTCAGCAAGGCCATTGCCTTGGGGATAATAATTTGATGAGGTACTGAGAAAAATACTATGTTGAACTACCCACTAACTAATCTTATTTCCTATAAAATCCATAACATTATTAGGAATTATAGTTGAAGGGACCCCAAACCTGGTAAGTAAACCTTCATAGAAGTCTAAAACACTGGTTTCATTAGTTTTTTTTAATGCTATTGCCTTTGTCTATCTCGTAAAATAATCTATGGAAGTCAGGATTCACTTGTGTCTCAAGCTTGATGGGGGGATGATAACACCAATAAAATCCAATCCCTATCAGACAAAGGGTTGATTAACTAAAATTGGTTGGAGAGGTAAGGCTACAAGTCTCACTTTTCTATTAAACATGGCACATTATCTAGATTTTCTAATCCATGCATGGAAATCACTAAATAAACTTGGCCAGTAATACCCACCTCTCATGATCTTATGAGCTGTAATCTTGGCTGAGTAATGTCCTCCAACATGTCCATCATGGAATTGCTCAAGTAACTATTGTGTTTGACTTGGTTATATGCATCTTAGTAGTATACCATTGATATCTTTTTTAAAACAATACATTATCAACAAGGATAAAAGGAATTGACTGTAATTTGCATTATCTCCTCTTTTGAAGAGTGAGATGAGAAGGTTAAATACCATCTTGTAGATATCTTACCATATCTTAAAACTAAATGGAAATTGAGACCTAATTACTTGGAATTTCTTGATCATTTGACACCATAACTTGTTCATTAGAATTTTTCAAGTCTTGGGCTAGATGTTCACAGAGTCCTTTGCCTCTAGCTAACTTTATGGCTTTGATCTCAATGTCATATTTCATGACTTTGGTTATCCAACCATCTCTTTTGTCACTTATATCTTTGTTCAGAAGAAAGTCTTTGACATTTGGATGTGCAACCATCAAATGTACCTTATTATTAGACAAGTACCTAAAGTTTTTAAGAGATCTTATAAGTGAAAGAACATGCTTCTCAACAAAAGAATACCTTGTTTCATATTCTTCTAAGCCTTGAAGCAAAAAGGCTATTGAATGCTCTAAATTCTCTTTATTCTACTGCATGAGAATACATGATATTGTGTCAAGGTTATCATAGCTATATAAGAAGAAGTCTTTTGTATAATTAGGGTTCAGGAGTGTAAGAGCACTAACTATAGCTTTCTTGATTTCGTCAAAACTTTTCACTCCTTTAGACCAACTGAAACTTTGACCTTTCTTTAACATGGTTGTACGTGTCCTAGCTAAAGTAGAAAAATTTAAAATGTATTTCCTTATGAAGTTAATTTTGCCTAAAAAGTTTTGTAAGGATTTTTTATGCTTAGGTAATGATAGTGCAAGAATTGATTCTATCCTATCATGGTCTATGCTTATGCCTTTCTTTGAAATGATATGTCTAAGAATCCTACCTTCATGAATAGAGAAAACACACTTTTTTGGGTTTAAAGACAATCCAAATTATCTATACCTTTCAAACACCTATCTGAGAAGAATCATATGTTCATTTTTGCTATTAGAGAATACTGTTATGTCATCTAGATAAACAAGAATAAACTTGTTGAGGAGACCCTAAAAAGCCATGTCCATAGCCTTTAAAAAGTGGATCCAACATTAGATAAACCAAAAACATCTTTTTGTATGCAAATGTCCCCCACTTTGTGGTGAAGGCTATTTTGTACTAAAATTATTTTTTGACTAAAATTTGGTTATATCCATTGTAACCATCTAATAAAGAGAACCTTTTTGAACCTACAACTAGCTGTAAAATCTATTCCATTAATGGAAATGGATGGTGATCTTTGAGAGAGGCCTTGTTCAAGTCATAAAAGTCAACAGATAGCCTTATGTCACCCTTGTTATTCTATACTAGAACAAGGTTTGCTACCCAAGTTGAGTGCTTAATTGAAAATATTATGGCTGACTCAATGAGCTTATGCAGTTCAGCTCTCATTAGAGGTTCAAGCTTTGGATTGATTGGCCTTTGCCTTTGTCTAAATGGCCTAGTCTCATCTTCTAAGTCAATGGTATGTTGAGATAGACTTGGATCAAAACCTTTAAGGTCATTTTACTACCATGCAAAGACATCTGCAAAATTTGAACATAACTTAATAAAAACTTCTTTCTCTAAAGATGTGCAAACTTTACCTAGATTTAAATTTTTTCCAGTTGCAATCTCTACATGTGTGTAGTGTTATTCCTTGTTGATAAAGCAATATTTTTTTTCTTAATTCATCATCTCTGTTGAATATATTTTCCAAGGTGACTAGTCTTTTAGGTAACTTGTTTGTCTTTAATTACACAATCTAATCATCATACTGCTGTAAATGTTTGTCTTGGTTCCTTGAGGAGAATTTAGCTTTTTATTGTAAGAATCTAGCAATCTGGCTGTCATATTCAAATAATTTCCAATTGTCATGGTTGTCTGTGACATAAGGTCTCATAACTATCTTGATGTGTGACTAGATTTTGTCTCTTTTTATATTATCTGGGATACTAAATTGTGGTCTAATAGCAACCAACCTGTCTGCATGCTTGTTCTGATTTATTGATATGGCCTAAATATTGAAGGCTTAAAAGTATTCAACTAGGTCCCATACTCTATGCTTATAAGACCTAAGTAGTGGGTTCTTGCATATATTAAGTCCCCTTACTTGGTGAACTATTAGTTCACTATCTCTAAAGACTTGTAAGGAATTAACCTTCATCTTTCTTGCCCATTACAAACTATGCACTAGTGATTCATATTCAATGACATTATTAGAAAAACCAAACTAAAAATTGAGAGAAGAGAAATACCTTTGATTAGCTGGATAAATTAACATCATTTCAGATCTAGTGCTATGTTTGTTCTTAGATCTATCAAAATCTAGCTACCACAGTCCATCACTAGGCTGCTCATTTTTCATCAATGTTAGAATCGGTGTATTATTTTCATGAAAATAATAGACACCAAGTCTTTTTTATTCAATTAATTGTTAGCGATCATGCTCATGTAAATCAGATGCCCATTCATCAAGGAAAATATTTGGGACTCCATCTAGAGGTGATTCAGATTCAACCTCATTATTTTTTAACACCTTGTCTGAGATAACACAATTAGTGTTCACCATGCTTGGCATAGATGGCTCCAAATAAAATCTTGAAATAGGTTCAAAATGTATTGTCACCTTAGTACCATACCTAGTTCTGAACATTAGATAGGTCTAATTAATTGACAAATATCATCCAATTTTTGAAGTAAAATATCTTGATAGACACATGGCAAAATAGGGAGGTAGGTCCACTACAACTACATCTTGATGAATAATAACATTGGGGAAAACATGTAATGTCATCTTTAGGTATTTTATCATGATTATTGGTTTCATTGGTGAGCCATATAATTTTAATAATCCTTTGATATTTGTCTCATAGATAAGACCAAGTTTGTCTATAATTTGTTTGGGTATGACAGTGCTACTAACTTCACTATCTACCATAAAATTATGGACTAAACAGTCACTTACTATCAAAGAGAGATACAATGGAGGGGTGTTTTTTGACTTGGCATTGGATTTATCCACCTTTGTAATGTTATGTATCTTTTGATTAGGTTGCTTGATTTGCTAGTCTGAATTGGCCAAGCCAACGTCTTATTTCTAAGCTGGTTCTTTAGATACCTTGAGATCCAAAAGTTATTGAATCAACATGTCTTTTTGCCTTGGGATGGCAAGGGAGTCCCACATGCTAATACTAACATTTGATTTCTTCATTTGATCAATAATGTTAAAAGATGTTCCACTAACCTTTGGCTGCAACTTTTGAGCCACTAGCTATTCTTTAGTTAGCGGCATTTGGTGAACTTTCACTATCTCTGTGTCCTAAATTTTCTGTGCTATAGGAATAAGAACTTGATATTTGACATTATTTGACATAAAACTAGGAACACTAGAAGTATTTCTCACATCCTAATCTTCTTTAATTTCTCTTCTTTTAGTTCTAGTTAGAGCTACCACTTGACCATTTATGTTTCTAGTTTCACCAACTTGGTTGAATGCAATGTGATCATCCAAATGCCAATTAATATTGATAACATCAGGATGCCCTAGAACTTGTTGAGCTTCTCTATAGATTGCCATATTCATGTCTTGATATTGACCACCTTAAAGAGGGAACTCTTCTTGTATCATTTGTGGCATGGTAATCTCTTATGATACCAAATCTTGATTCTGAATGTCATTTGGATTGGAAGGCTACCAACCTAAATATTTAATTAAGTTATTTTGGGGAATAATAACTTTTGAGTTGGAAGGCACATTAGGATCAAGGGTTGTATATGGCTTAGTTTGGGTTATAGCTCCTTGATTTTGATAAGGTTTCCTATTGTCTTTGAAACCTTGATAGGGTGGTATTTGGTTATTAAAAGACTGATAGATACTCTAGTTTTGCTGTTGATAAGGTCTACCTTGGTATTGTTGTCTCTTAAGTGAAACAATTTCATTTCCAAAAGCTTGTAACATGCTTTTCAAATCACCAACCTCATTAGATTGATTAGGAGGGGCTACAACTTGGATTTTTGGAGATGAAATAGGGGCTATAGATGTAATTTGGGGAACTTGAGCGGGAGGAACATGTTGTAATTATAGATAAAAGGGCATTAGAGGCCTTGGAGCAAGTTTACTAGATTGAATCAAGCTATTTTATGCTCTGATAACAATCTCATAGGCATTTGGCAAGTTATTACCACCCATATACCGTATCATGATGTTTATATCTTAAGGGCATTAAGGAAGTACAAAAATTTATACTCTGGGGATGGTCTAACCAATATAGGGATCCTAATCCATGTCTTTTAGAATTCGAGGTTAAAGTCTAACATGAATTCATGGGGGTACCTTGTTATGGTATTTAATTGTTCAACCAAAGATAGATGATCAAAATTTTATTCAAATTGCTTAAATAAAGCTACACCTAACTCATCCCAAGTAGAAATGGAGGTCAAAGGAATATTCCTATACCATTGCAATGCCTTTCACTTGAAAAAGGCAACAAGTAATTATAGCCACATTATCTTGAGTAACATTATGAACATAACATAAATTGGCAATATCTTGGATATGCTTAATAGTGGTAGTTTTATCCTATTTTTTAGAGGAAAAAAGGGATTCTTTTTAGAGTAGACACATAGATGTCATCATACTAGGCCAAATTTAGGGGACTACCCCTGTTAAATAGGAAAAACACTTTATTCCTGATAACCATTTAGATAAAAGGGATTTGGCTTATGGGGACAATAGATTAAACTAAAACAACAGATTGACCAAAAAATAAATACTATTTTGGAGGATAAGGCCTTGTGCTATTGAATCTTTATCTCTTATAAGAAGTAGGAGGCAATTCAATATGTTCAAAATAAATACCTTTACTTGATGCTCTTGTTATAACCTTTGGCATGGAAGTTTTGTCTAAAAGATGCTATGAACTCTGAAACTTGAAGGATCTTCAACTTTTGATGATGGTAGATCTCTTTTACTACTGCAAATATTTCTTTTCAATATTCAAACTTCAATTATACCAAAGAAATTGGAGTCCCACCAGACATGCCAAAACTGTTGGGGTTCTAGATTGCACCCTAACTAAGCAAGGGGATTGTTCAAGTCCTATACTCAAATCTAGACCAACATAGGACTGATTTTAGTTTATGGTTATCTTAAAAGTGGATCAAACCTCCATAGAAGGCCATATTCCTTATGGATCTATCACCTACACTAAACCTAAACTAGCACCTACTTGGAAAAGGGAGAGAGAATTAACAAAACTAATAAAAGCATGTAAAAAATGGTGATACACCAATGATTTGATCACTCCAAATCACACAAAACACACTATGAGATACTTTTTAGACCAAATAAAATCAGTCTCACATAAATATTTCAGAATAAGGCATTGATCAGTTATCAAGTTAGAAAGAGAGGGAAAATCTCCACTTTTAGGCTAGATAATAAACTATAAATTATGCCTATAATGACCTGTGAGAACTATTAAGCACTTCTTTAAGGTGATAAAAGATCAAGACATTAAAAAGGAACATACATTCACTTAACTATAGTGCATAAATTCATAGAACACACTTTAATCTAGATTAGAAAATGATGGAATTTAGTCTTTATTACATCAAAGAGGTGTCACAATATAAATTTTGATAGACTCTGGTCATACCAAAAAGAGGGATAGATGATCAATATCAAGGCTTAGAAGCTTGTATTTATAACAAAGAGAAAGAGAGAGAAAGATGCGCATTGGAAAAGGCCTAACTACTTTTGATGGATTAAGATTCTCAAGGATGCTGACTCAAATCTTATCAACAAAGAACTAACTCTATAAAAGAATTAAATGTCCATTGCCCTTATCCAACTGCTAGATCTTTTCTTAGAACCATGCCATTATTTACTTGATCTACTAATGAGGATTATGTCTTGGAAATGGATGAAAAGTGCCACATCTACATTAGGTGGCCATCTAAATATAAAAATGTGAATCATGATGAGGTAAGACACAGGTCCACTCTATATGAAAACCTATCTTAGACCATTGGTGTTCACACATTGATTGGTCTATCTTCAACTGTTGTATTAGAACCAAAGGATATATTTCACCTATATAGAGCTTTGTTAAGGATGCTTAAACTCTGAAATGTGGCCTTGGTTCAAATTTGTGCTCAGCTCCTTGCAATTTGCTTTGTCTGGGTCCTGAATAACCTTTTTAACTTTCATCAAAAAATATCTTGAGCTTGCCTTTTATTATTAGCTATCAAAAACCAACTAGGCTTGTATACATCATGTCCAAATGTCTTTATTTTTATTAGATGCATATATATTTTTGAATTATTGACTCTATTCATGTCGTTAGATCTGGATGTATAAATGCATGTGAGTCTTTGATCTTATACCAAGACCCACTAACTTTGGACACTTGTCCTCTTTGTATTCATCATCAAGATCCTCTAATATTGTTTGACATGTCTCATTCTGTTGATCTATCTATGCATGGATGCCTATGAGCCATTAATCTTCTTCTAATTGAATGTGCTTGTGCCACTTATCCTTGACCCATTAGTTCTTTGGATTCACCAACTAGTTTGACTCAAGCCTGCCATCTGATCAAGATCTATGAGTTCACACGTACCATAGATAACCCTAATCCCACTTTCTTGTTAGTTATTATGATCCATCAAATCATTAGTACGATTAAGCATGAGCCCTTGATTTTCCTAGGACCCATCCTTTTGTTAGTGATTTTGATCCGTTGGATATTGGCTTGGTTATCATGAACTATTAGATTATGTCCAACTTGTAGACATTAAAAGCTTTAACATGGGGACCTTTTGACTTGGTTGACTCGATGAGGATCATTATATTTTATGTGTTAGTATGAAGATTACTATGGACTTTTAGATCTCAACTAACTTCAAACCTTTTAAATACCTTTTAAAACCCAAACGGTTACTTGCTGTGATCAAAATTGATGTTCGCATGAACATTATTCATTATTTGATCAACATTAACAAGGTCCATGCATTCTTCCTTAGTTTTTCCAAATACAAGCTGCTAAGTTTCTACCCATCCATGAAGTCTTTCTATTAGACTATGGATCTTGTAGCTTATATCATTGCCTACTCCACACCATCACCTGGTAATTTCAGATTTGGATAAGCCTACTCTATTAGCCATGAATTGAAAAGACATTACCATGGGTCACATGGTGTGATATAGTTAGATCACACTCTAAGATTTGATTTCATAGTTAAATCATCTATGCCATCGTATTATAGTGACAATGAACAAACCTTTAAATAGATCCATCTATGCTTCCTACTAGGGACTTACATAAGGACTTTCAACTGACATGTCGATGCTTATGTCATCTGAATCATCATTTTTATGATAGGTGTCATGTACATAGTTGTCCCAAGTGTATGTAGTTGTCTCGTAAAGATATAGAATCAATATTTCAATTTTATTAGGATGTACAAGATTTGTTTGAAGAAACTCATCATTCAATTTAGTATCAACATCCTCTGATAGTTCACATAATTTTCTCTAAAATTCATATATGACTTTCTTCTTCTCATGGTTATATACATAATATTTGAAGCAGATTCTAAATTCTATTTCATCATAAAGGTGATCTCTAACAAATTTGAATAACATATCAGTAGTATACACACCTAAATATTCATGAACAATAAGTATTTTAAACCAGGGGCTCAAAGTGGTTAGAGCATAATCTTCAAGCCATTTATCCCATGTGAATTTTTCCCATTCATCATATGATATATCAACTAGTCTATCATGAAAGCTTCTTGTTAAAAAATTGGTACTCATGTGAATACAAACCTCTCCATAAAAAAATGCCTTTGCTTTGATCATTCAAAATTTTGCAAGTGATAGATGGCCCCCAAATATCCTGATGTTGTTATGATCCATGTCGCAAATCCTAGTCCAATTTCTCTGTGCAACATTGGGAAAGTTCCTAAATGTATTAACAAAGAAATATTTTGACAATTTTTTTCAATAACAAGCTCAAGAATTTTTTCTTTGATTTGGGATTTTACCGGGACAAGAAGCCATTATTTCATCCTTTCTTTTTCTTCTAGATTAAGGTCCTCTAAAATGGTATTATAATCAAAGTTATCAGATCTTCTAACATATTGAAACATTAAAACATGATTAGTACAAAATTTATGAGAATACCATTTTGCTCCTTCCCTAGACATCATATCAGCTAGGCAGTTAGCAGTTCCCCTTTTGTATTGCACATCAAATTCTAAGTTAGAAAACTATAATGCCCATCAAGTCATTATCTGATTTCCAACTTGCTAAGTAAGGGGTTTTCTAATTATAGATTTAAACTCTAACATATCTATTCTTAAGATAAATTTCTTGGGGAGTAAAAAGATCCGTAGTTTGAACATGCACATCTTAACAGCTAATAATTCTTTCTTAGTGGAGTGATAGTTCCTTTGGGCTAGATTCCATGTTCCATTGCAGTAATAGTAGACTTCCTCTTTTCCATTTTTAGTTTTTTCTAGAAGTTTTCCTCCATATGCCTCATTAGAAGCATCTATTTCTAGGATCATTAAACCATCACCTGGTAATTTTAGATTTGGTAGTCCTTTCACCTTTTCTTTGATTCTTTTGATTGCCTTTGTCATTTCACTGGTCCATGGACTTGAATTTTTCCTTAACCTTTATTGCAATATTTTTCTATCTTTGGCCTGATTTTCATAGAATGGGGATCAATAATTTAGAGATCCAAGAAATCTCTATAGTTGGGTTTTGTCCTTTATTTCATCTATAATTTTTTCTAAAGATTGCAAAATATGAGGTTGCAAATAAATCTTATTTTGACAAATATTCAACCCAAGAAACTCTAATTTCTATTTTCCCTATTTCCATTTTCTTATCACTTAATACTAATCCATTTTGGTCACAAAGATCAGGGAATTCCTATAAGTGCTTGAGATGACTATTTAAATATTTTGAAAGAACTAATATATCATCAATATATACTACAAAATGTTTATCATGGACAAAGATTCCATCCATTCTTTTCTAAAATTAAGAAGGGGCATTTTTAATCCAAAAGGCATAAACTTCCATTCATAATACCTGTCTAGTACTGGTAAGATGAATGTAGTTTTATAAGTACCCTTAAGTTCTACTTCAATTTTCCAAAATCCACTTTTCAAATCAAATTTGGAAAATATACATCATTTTAGTTTGTTGATGAGCATAGTTTTATTAGGAATTGGATATCTGACAGGTACAAGTCAATCATTAAGCTTTTTATAGTATATCACCAATCTCATTTTCCCTCTTTTTTGCTTTGAATGCTTGTTAACATAGAACGTAGGAGAAGCACATTCACTATGACTTTTTTATATTAACCCTTTCTATAATAACTCTTTGATCTCTTCTTCTCCCATTTTAACTTGAGAGGGGAAAAAGGGAATCATATTAGACTTAATGCCTCTGGTATGATCAATGCCATGTTTTAGATCAAGAGAAACAATATACTTACATTTATCCCAAAACCTTCTGTGATCATTGTCATATATTAATTTAATTTTTTCAATAACAATGTTCAAGATATCTTTTCTTTTTTCAAAATCTTGCACTATTCTATAAATTTTCATTTGTAATTTTTTGCCTTCTCCTTCACAAGGTTTTACATCAATTCTAACTATTGCTTGGGGTTTTCTAGGAATTTGGTAGTCATTACCAAAGAAGCTTAAAGACAAATGTTTACTGTGAAAAATATAAGGCATGAATTGATTCAGGAAATTCATTCCTAAAATAACATATGTCATCATTTTATCAAACATCCATAACTTTACATATGCCTTAATGCCATTTGCTTCTATTATAACCCTAGGAGCAACTTTGTTTATAGTGGTCCTTGAACCATTGACAACAACAAAATCTAAAGAAGAATCCTGCCACATATATTCTAGAATAGCTCCATATTTAACATTGCTCATATTTGCTCTAGTATCAATTAAACAATCTCAGATTAATGGTTCACTATTTGGGTCAATGATATTTACTGAGATAATGATTTCTTTTTGTTCTCCAACATAGAAACATCCTTGATTAGGAGGAATTTCTGTAGTGATGGGGAATCAAGAACAACAAATAGCTCTGATCCCACTTGTCAGGATCTTGCTCCTCAATAAGAGCACAATATGATTACCTTGTATAAGCAACTAAACATGCAGAATTAACTAGAAGCAATAAGTAACTAGAATTCACAAATGACACATAATATGAGAGACAACATAATCTATATTAATACTCATCTAGAAAAGAATACAATGAAGAGATGCCACACTCTTCCACACCTTTCAGGCTTCCCACACCAAGTGTACAATAATTCTCCTCAAGAGTTCACTCTCCTACCAAAAATGGTCCCAACACACAACTCAAACACAGAATTGGTGTTCACCTCCAACCAGTCAGTAATAACCTTTCCAGTACACAAGTACTCAAAGTACTTCAAGTAGATCTCCCATAAGCTTGCAACAACTTGCAACTCAAACGATCTTACCTACACATGTAGAACTTCTCCTTGATCTTGCAACAACCTGTAGATCACCCTGTTCTTACAATTGAAAGGAACTACCTTGCCTTCCTCTATTTTCTCATATTACAATACATGTCAATGGGTCTATAAATAGATCCCACACTAAACAATAACTTAGACTTCTAATTTACAATAATTAGACTCGCAACTCAAGACCAAAAATAGCCTTTACATGCAAACAATCAGTTTAACAAACTAACCGTTCATGCAACGAACAGTTCTAGAATCACACAGGTGATCGACGTTGGTCCCTGTCTGCCTAGAGATGATCGACGTTAGCCAACCTCCTGTCAATTCCAGTTTCCCTTCTACACTGTAGATGACCGACGTCAGTTACACTACCAATGCTGGTATCCCTAGAACTCAACAACCTCCTCCATGTCTACATAGTTGAAGCTTTTAGCTCCACAACCTAATAATATCTCACTTAGAGATAAATAGCTACAATTGTACCTGTACCTGTACATCATCTAGTTTGTTTCCTTGGCTTTGTATCCCTCTTCAAGATCACTCTTGAAGACCAACCACCACAAATCCTATGGTGCACCTCCTGTCATCCAAATCACCTACCACATTCGCATCTACAAACCCATGTAGAAAAGAACTTGACCCTACATAGCATGTGCACCTACTGCTGGTCCCTCTCAGATACTAGAGAATCCACTAAACTACCCTCCAGTGCTTCTTTCTCGGATTGGCTCCAAACTTTCTGACAACTCCCATTGCTTGGGAAATCTCAGGTCTAGTACATACCATGCACTTAATCTCATTATGTGAATCATGACACTGTTCATAGAACTGTCCATCAATGTGCTAACCAGTTTCACACAATCATCTGGAGACAAAATCAACCTGTGACCTTCCATGTCTCTAGAACACACTCATGTCAAAGAATCTTGCAGCTCCCAGATTCCTCATGACACACCTCTGAACTAAATTTACCTTTAGTTCAACAACTCCCTGTATGTGTAACCCTACAACAAGCACACAATACAGTAACAGGATAATGTAGCTAATATTATCCAACCTGGTAAAGAGAAACACAATGGTCAAACCTCCATTATATTGTAGCTTACTCAAGACCATATACCCTGGCCTTCCGTCTCACGTGTCCATTCTCACTCTTCTTTATCTTGAACATCCATTCATCTCTTAGTAATTTCTTCCAGCTGGCTACTCCACCAAAAAACTCCCATTTGGTTCTCTTCCAAGGAATCACATCCTTCATCCATGCCAAGCTCCCACTATTTCCTGGATCTACCTGCTCTACTTCTTTAATAACTTCCTAGTTCTTGACCATCAGTGAGCAACAAGTAGTGTAAAGAAGGGAAATGATGAATTTGAGGCTTACTTACCCTTTAAGTCCTCCATATGGGCACTTGAGACTCCTTGACAGCTTGCTATCTTTCCAAAATCTATCTTAGTGACCGATGCCGATCACATCTTAGTCTGCACCTGACCGATGTCAGTTCCATTCGACTGCCTCATTATCGATGTTAGTTCTCCCTGACTGACGCTGGTGTTTATCTATCTAGAGTCACTGACATTGGGCTACACATAGCTGACATCAGTCCCTGTTTAGATGTCAACGCCAATTTTCTAACCATCATCGATCTCTGTGTTTTACTTGTGAGAAATGACTTCTACCCGCGAGCTCCTTTTGGATCAAACCCTTGTCCATATCAACCTTGCTCTGCTGAGAATTCTTTAGCCCCTTACATTGATCTCTGTCCATCACCTTCTCCTTAAAAACCAAGGCTTTCCTGTTCTTGTCACGAACATCAGATTTCTCAAGAAACGTCACTTTCTTCTTTTGCTTACAAAAATCTTGATCCATGCTTTTCGAATATGAAAACATACCCTTTGACTCAAGAACATGCATCTCCTTATTCATGTGACCAAGCCTATTAAGCCACATCTTTGAATCTACAGCTGAAATAGATAAACCAAAAGGAGAATCAGTAATACAAGTAGATAGATAAAGCGTACCTACTTTCTTACCTCTTGCTACAACAAGTGCACCCTTGGTAACCTTCCAAGAGTCCACTGTGAGAGTTACTGTGCAACTCTCATCACCCAAATTTCCAACAGAAATCAAATTCTACTTTAGGATTGGGATATGCATGACCTCCTTCAACACCCATGTGTTCCCTGTCTGCAATTTTAGCTTCACTTTCCCTTTGCCAACCATCTAACAAGGCTTACCATCTCCTAAATAAATTTCTCCAAAGTCTCCCTGGACATACTCATGAAAAAATTCCCTATTTAGGGATGCATGAAAAGAGGCACCAGAATCTAAAACCCAAGATTCTACTTTATCTAAGGAACATACCAGAGCATTCTGTGCAACAAAATCTGTAACATCTACTTCTTCATGTCTGTCATGATGATCTTCATCCAACTTGCAATCTCTCTTTAGATGCCCTTGCTTTCCACACTTCCAACAGGTTATTTTGCCATACATGGATTTGGATCTCTTACCTATCTTAGACCTTGATCTCTCATGCTCGATCTTCTCTCTTTGCCTTCCCCTGCTTTTAACACTCAAAGCATTCCCTGATGATTCACTCGTGCTTTTCCTATGAATTTATTCATTCAAAATTACACTCACAACATCATCCAATTTTAAGATCTTTGAAGCAGACACAATATTACTAGCTGCCATTACCAAACTCTCCCAACTTTTAGGTAATGAGCATAAGATTAAGAGAGCCTTAATTTCATCATCAAAAACAATATTGACTAAACTTAACTGGTTTACCAAACCATGGAAATCACTAAGATGACTATGAACAGATCCACCTTCCAACATTTGAAAATTAAATAATTGCTTCATAAGAAATACCTTATTCAAAGCTGAGGGTTTTTCATATAAATTTGCCAAAGATTCCATCAACTCTACCATTGTCTTAGCCTGTGATAAGTTAGAAATCACAGACGATGCAAGGCTCAACCTTATAGATCCCAGAGCCTTCCGATCAAGAATCTCCCATTCTTCATCCTTCATATCTGTGGGCTTGCATGCAACCCCAACCAATGGTAAGTACAAATCTTTTTGATATAGATAATCTTCAATCTGCATCCTCCATAATTGATAGTTCTTGCCATTAAACTTCTCCATTTGTAGCTTACTTTCTTCTGCCATTGCTATACTCCCACCCAAACATAAACCCCTATGAGTAACCTATAATCAACACACACTAACCAGATCTGAAACACCTGTTAGTAAACCCAACCAACCTGGATCTGATACCAGTTGATGGAGAATCAAGAATAACAAACAGCTCTGATCCCACTTGTCAGGATCTTGCTCTTCAATAAGAGCACAATATGATTACCTTGTATAAGCAACTAAACATGCAGAATTAACCAGAAGCAATAAGTAACTAGAATTCAAAAATGACATAGAATATGAGAGACAACACAATCTGTATTAATACTCATCCAAAAAAGAATACAATGAAGAGATGCCACACTCTTCCACACCTTTCAGGCTTCCCACACCAAGTGTACAGTAATTCTCCTCAAGAGTTCACTCTCCTACCAAAAATGGTCCCAACACACAACTCAAACACAGAATTGGTGTTCACCTCCAACCAGTTAGTAATAACCCTGCTAGTACACAAGTACTCAAAGTACTTCAAGTAGATCTCCCATAAGCTTGCAACAACCTGCAACTCAAATTATCTTACTTACACATGTAGAACTTCTCCTTGATCTTGCAACAACCTGCAGATCACCTTGTTCTTACAATTGGAAGGAACTACCTTGCCTTCCTCTATTTTATCATATTACAATACATGCCAATGGGTCTATAAATAGATCCCACACTAAGCAATAACTTAGACTTCTAATTTACAATAATTAGACTCGCAACTCAAGACTAAAAATAGCCTTTACATGCAAACAATTGGTTCAATGAACTAACTGTTCGTGCAATGAACAATTTTGGAACTGCACAGGTGATCGACATCGGTCCCTGTCTGCCTGGAGATGACCGACATCAGTCGACCTCTTGTTGATGCCAGTTTCCCTTCTGCACTATAGATGATCAATGTCAGTTACACTGTCGATGCCAGTATCCCTGGAACTCAGCAACCTCCTCCATGTCTGCATAGTTGAAGCTTTTAGCTCCACAACCTAACATTTAAGGCTACTTTCTTCTACTGGATCTTTAGAACATTTTATCAATTCATTAATATCATGGGAGGCATATTCTATTTTTGACTTTATGGATCTAAGCATTTCTACCAGTGGCTTTTGGTACTTTACCAGACTCTTTGTACTTGGATTTATTGGCTTAGCCTTTTGTTTTATATCCCATTCTTATTTTGCATGTAACATTGGATTTTCATGAAATTCAACAATTTGTTTTCCCCTAAGATCACAATGATGGGTGCATAATTGGGTAAGATCTTCTTGATATATTGGAAGAAGATGAAGTGAGAGCTTACATTTTTCAAGGAAGACCTCAAGTTGTTGCATTGTTGTTTCAGGATCAAGACCAAGCATCATGTTATAGTAATAGAGTTTAGTCTCAAAATTATCAGAAGAGGATAGTTCTTCAAATTGATTTACTTAATTTTCATCCTCATTTGAAGAAATGTCATTCTCAGTAGGAATTGAATAGACATCACTATCTGAGCTAAATTTAGAAACAACTTGCATTTATTCATTAGGACGTATAGCTTTGATTTTTTTCACCTTTTTGGGGCACTTCTTATTATTTGGGCACTTAGGAGCTATATAACCTTCCTGACCACACATATAACATTTTATTTTTCTTTTTCCTGAGATGGTTCTTCTTGGTTTTACATAATTTTTTCTTTTAGAGAACCTTCTTTTATATCTGGGTTTTTCTTTAGTCTTCCATTTTTGAGATTTCATTTTTCCCTTGTGGCATTCACAATTGGAGTTCTCAGATCCATAATATCCTGGTGGACCATATCCACTATTTTTATAGATACTTTTATCAATGGATTTCATTTTTTTATTAAGTAATTTGGTAGCTACTTTATCCTTACACCAATTGTAAATATATTCTTCAATTGACTAGATAATCTATCCTAGAGTCAAATTTTCAACTGTGGCTATTTCTCTAGTCATACTTTCTTTCTTAGTTCATATATAGGCCAATGCTCCATCTGAGATTTCACTAAGAAGTGCATTAATAAACATGTGTTTAGTTTTTGGTTTTTATCTCTATTTTGTTTTTCTTAATAGAAGAGCAAAATCACACTTAAATTTATCCCAATATTTCATATTATTGAGTTTCATCCTAAACAACTTATTATATTTAATAACATCAACATTTACCATATCACTATCATATTCATAGATCACTGCCTCAACAAAATATGCTACTGAGGATCCTGATATAGCTCTTTAATCCTTTATAAGGGATGACTACCATCCCTTTATGCTACCATCAAGGTAGAAATAATAAGGTCCATGCCTTCTTCCTCAATTTTTTCAATTACAAGCTGCTAAGTTTTTGCCCATCCATGGAGTCTTTCTGTTAGACTCTAGATCTTATATCTTATATCATTGCCTACTCCACACCATCCATTAATGTTTAGTGAATAGTGGAATATAGGGACCTAAGTTAGATCATTTGGTTGCCTTCCTTGGTTTTAATGGATATCTTGGTCTAGAGCTTCAACACTACCAAAATTTCCTTGGGGAAAAGTTGCTCTGATCCTAGGCATGACTAAATATAAGTTGGATGACTCAGTGTTAGAGGAGTGTACTTCTTCTAACCATCTGGGTGTACTGGTAAGTATAACCTTTTCCTCTTACACACCTATCAAGCTGGAGAGAAGGGACTCAATCCAATCTTGTGAAGCATCCAAGGGATCTAGAACCTTAGGGGTAACTAAGCTATCTAGGCTCTAGTCTAACTCATTTAATTCATTAAAATATAGGCAAGCTCCAGTGAAATTTTCTTCAATGATCTTTTTCTAGTTTATATCTTCAGATAGATTAACCAGTTCTTTGAAAATATTTGTATTTTTATTAAGCCTTTCAAGCCTCTTATAAATAACATCAAAATATTTTAATAAAATACTTATGGCAAATGACTTAGTATTTATAAAAGATCTTAGTTGTTTGATTTATTTAGCATGATTAGAAACTTGCTCTGTAGTAGGTTGTGTTAATGGAGTAATATTTGAAGAAGTACTTTCTTCTATCTTTACCATAATCAGAGGTCTTGATTTTAAATATTTTTTCATTCTTTCTTGTATTTCATGTATCTAAGTTAGGATAAGTGAGGATGACCCTATTAAATTATCAACCTTCTCTTGGAGTTCTTAGATTTTCTTTTCAGCTTCCTCAGATCTAACGTTCGACTGATTATTTAATTTTATGACAACCTTTTCTATCTATTCAAAGCTAACATCCATTTTTTTGGTTTTTAAATTTGTATTTGTAGTAACACTTAATAGGTAAACTATTCTAGTATGGACTACTTTAATCATGTCATAGCCTTATGTATTTGCCATTATTAATTTACTTAGGTTCTCTTTTATCTCTTTAAGCTTTGTGGCTTCCAAAGAGATATAGTTTTTATTCTGAGAGGACTTCTTCCAAATGTTTTACTATGCCAGTGGCTTCATCTAACAATATTATTTATTTTTCTTGGCCTTTGTTTAACTCAACTAGACCAACTTTGCTTGCATTTATCTCTCCTTGGATCCTATCACTAGTATTGACTAGTGGAGTTAAATCTTGAGTTTGGGCCAAAGGTCTTCTTTCAAGTGTTCCTAAATTTTTATCTAGAAAGCTTTTCATTTGGGAAATTTATACATAAAGTTCATCAATGTTTTTTCCCAACTCAATTAAGGATAAATTACACCAGTTTAATTATCTTCTTGTAGTAGAGTTGTGTTTTCCTCTAGCTACTACTTCAATTGGATCATGTTGCATAACAAATTGGCCATTATATGTAAATTTTACATTAAATTAATTTTGGGGAAATCTTCCCATTTCTCCAAAACACTGTATTTGACATCTACACCATTTGCTTTCTTTTCTAGAGTGGTTGACATTTTCAACTCATCTTTTCTTGGAAGGGGGTTTCTTTATTCAATTGATTCTCCTCTAAACATATTAATATGCAGAGCATTCTACATTTTTTGGATGTAGGTTATACATGCATCACAATACATATGATTGCCAAAATGTTTTTCAATGAGGTTTACATAAGAGCTTTGGTCATCAGGAAAAATATGATATTCTAACCAATATAATTCAAAAACATCAAATTTTTGACTTGGGAACCTTATGGTTTTTAGGGTTTCCAAATTGGTTATAGGAGGTTTTTTCATGGACTGGGATCTTTTGAGGTTTGTTTTCTTGGAACATCCTCCTAGTTGGTTTTCTAGGGTTTCTTGATTTCCTTCTTCAGTCAAAGAAATTTTATATCTTCCATAATCATCTTTTATAGGAAGTAAAGTTAGACTAGGAGCATACCTAGTATTTTTATTAGGTGGCCTGTAGATGTACTTTATATAATGAGTCACCCATTCTTTTGGTGATGAAATAGTCTCAAAGTTTATCTGGCTTATATTGACTTGTTCTCATATAGTTTTTGTTCTAAACACCATCACCATACTAGGGATTTTTGTATATAATTTACAAGCGCTAATGGATATTTATAGTATCTAAACACCCAATGAGTGACAATACTAAAATAAATGGACCTAGGGTCCATATCAAAAATTTTAAATTTAAAATTACATTTAAGCATTTTTGGAACAATAGGGTCTTCTAGGTTAGTCATAAAATTAGGATATACCCTACATGTGACCTTGCCATCATAGAAATTATCATTTATATCATTGAGCATGGATTAGGAAATATTTTGCAGTCTGCTATCAACAAAGACATATAGAATAGGAATATCTAAGCCTTGCCTAAAAATAGGTACTATCACCCATTCTAATTGACCAATGTGCACAAAATGATAACATTTCTTATAAAATGTTCCTTAGCTATTATATTAAAATGATTTCCCTCAAGATTCCCTAACATCAAACCCTTAAGAGTAAATTGTTTAAAATAAACTTTAGTTTGGAACTTTTGCTTAAATAAATTCATTTTATATATTTTAGACAAATCTAGTCTAGGTAATTCTTGGTTTGCATTTGTAGATTTTGATGAAATATATTGGCTTAGATCATGATAATATTATTTTCTATTTATAACTTTTAATTTCTCCATTAGGTTTGTAAAAGGAACAAAAATGTCACTTAATTGGTCCATAACACTTAGAAGATGCAAGTCTTCTTGAGAGAACTTATCCTTGTTGTCACCTAGTGCTCATTCGATGGGTAACTTCCAAGGCCTCCTCTAATAGACTACTATTTAAATAGGGGTTATTAGGCTAAAAATGGCTTAAATGGCACCATGCCTCAATGCCAGGTATCCCACATACATTCTAGAGTCAAATATGAAAGATTGTTGGGAAAAATAAGTCTCTAGGAACTTCATACACAATAGTTCCCTAAGCTTATGAACTTTCAAAAGCTAATATTCTAATCAACTCAAACCAAATTCACAGATAGTGGTATGACTTCCCTACAGACTAGAACATGGAACAAAGATGCCAAGATGAACCAAAAATTTAGTGTAACAGTGCAAACCTGGCTCTAATACCAGTAAAAGGGTCAAATATGAAATTACATAACTAAATATGAATATATTATGAATAAGAGCAGATTTACATAATCGACATAGTCTAACAAGATTTTAACCATACATAGTCATAATCCTATCGACTCTTCAGAATTAACAACTATAAACCTAAATGTGGTTTCATATGCTATGCACAACATAGAAGGCCAAATAGTCTGAAGACTCGTAGACCCTGAGCCAGGTAGCTATCTGAACCAAAGACTCTAAAAATTTTTCTAAGACTTGTATACTATAGAATATTTTTGCTCTAAAAATTTGATGGTAGTGAATGAACCCCAAAACCCTATATATAAGGAATTGTAAGAGATTTTCCACCATGTTAAGGAGTAACCAGTAAAAGACAACCAGAAACCTAGGTTTTTTAGATGACAAGCCCATCTAACTAGGTGAAATGTCAAAAGTAAAAGATGATTTGGTTGTGTCACACCAAAAGGCTTACTGCCCAGGGAACATATAACAATAAATTTAAAGAGACCAATAGGCCACCCCTACCACATGTGCTACTTCCTAATTTATTGGGATTCCCTACTTGAAACATGGAGTAATATGAGCACATGCTCCTATCAGATCAAAAATTTATGAAAAGTAAAAAACATCTCATAATTTTGGATGATAGAGGATAGGTTCAATTTCTTAGCCATGAATTGACACGACCTTACCATGGGTCACATGTTTTGATATAGCTAGATCACACTCTAGGATTTACTTTAATAGTTAAATTATTTGCATCACTATATTATAGGGAAAATGAATAAACTTTTAAAGAGGTCCATCCATGCTTCCTGCTAGGGACTTCCATAAGGACTTTCAACTGACATGTCGATGCTTATGTCATCTAAATCATCATTTCTATGGTAGGTGTCATGTACATAGTTGTACCAAGAGTATGTAGTTGTCTCATGAAGATCTGGAATCAATATTTTAATTTTATTAGGATGCACAAGATTTTCTTCAAGAAACTCATCATTTAATTTGGTATCAACATCCTCTGATAGTTCACATAATTTTATCTAAAATTCATATCTTTCTTATTCTCATAGTTATATACATAATCTTTGAAGTAGAACCCAAATTCTATTTCAACATAAAGGTGATCTAAGTAAATTTGAATAACATATTAGTAGTATACACACCTAAATCTTCATGAAAAACAAGTATTTTAAACCAGGGGCTCAAAGTGGTTGGAGCACAATCTTTAAGCCATTTAACCCATTTTAATTTTTCTCATTCATAAAATGATATATCAACTGGTCTATTATGAGAGCTTTTTTAAAAAAAATTGGTACCCATGTGAGTACAAACTTCTCCATAAAAAAATGCCTTTGCTTTGATCATTCAGAATTTTGCAAGTGATAGATGGTCCCCAAGTATCTTAATGTTTTTATGATCCATGTCACAAAACCTAGTCCAATTTCTTTGTGAAACATTAGGAAAGTTCTTGAATGCATCAACAAAGACATATTTTGATAATTGTTTTTCAATAACATGCTCAAGAAATTATTCTTTGATCCAAGATTCTGTCAGGATAATAAGACATTCTTTCATCCTTTCTTTTTCTTCTGGAGTAAGGTCTTCTAGAATGGTATTATAATCAAAGTTATCAGATCCTCCAACACCTTGAAACATTAAAACATGATTAGTACAAAATTTATGAGAATACCATTTTGTTCCTTTCTTGGACATCAGATTAGCTATGCAGTTAGCAGTTCCCATTTTGTATTACACATCAAATTTAAAGTTAGAAAACTATAATGCCCATCAAGTCATTATCTGATTTCCAACTTGCTAAGTAAGGGGTTTTATAATTATAGATTTAAACTATAACATATCTATTCTTAAGAGAAATTTCTTGGGGAGTAAAAATATCCTTAGTTTGAACATGCACATCTTAGCAACTAATAATTCTTTTTTAGTGGAGTGATAGTTCCTTTGGGCTAGATTCCATGTTCCATTGCAGTAATAGTATACTTCCTCTTTGCCATTTTTAGTTTTTTCTAGAAGTTTTCCTCCATATGCCTCATCAGAAGCATCTATTTATAGGATCATTAAACCATCACCTAGTAATTTCAGATTTGGTAGTCCTTTCACCTTATCTTTGATTCTTTTGATTGCCCTTGTCATTTCACTGGTCCATGAACTTGAATTTTTCCTTAACTTTTGATACAATATTTTCTTGTCTTTGGTTTGATTTTCATAGAATGGGGAGCAATAATTCAGAGATCTAAGAAATCTCTATAGTTGAGTTTTGTCCTTTATTTTGTTTGATTTTTTTCTAAATATTGCAAAATATGAGGTTACAAAGCAATCTTATTTTGAAAAATATTCAACCCAATAAATTCAATTTCTATTTTTCCTATTTCCATTTTCTTATCACTTAATACTAACCCATTATGGTCACAAAGATCAGTGAATTCCTTTAAGTGCCTGAGATGACTCATTAAATCTTTTGAAAGAACTAATATATCATCAATATATACTACAAAATGTTTAGCATGGCCAAATATTCCATCCATTCTTTTCTAAAATTTAGAAGGGGCATTTTTTAATCTAAAAGGCATAGCCTTCCATTCAAAAATGTCTATCTAGGATTGGTAAGACAAATGCAATTTTATAAGTATCCTTAGGTTCTACTTCAATTTACCAACATCCACTTTTCAAATCAAATTTGGAAAATATACAATATTCCTTTAATTTGTTTATGAACACAATTTTATTGGGAATTGGATATCTGACAGGTATATGTCAATCATTGAGCTTTTTATAGTTTATCACCAATCTCATTTTCCCTCTTTTTTTCTCTGAATGCTTCTTAACATAGAATGCAGGAGAAGCCCATTCACTATGACATTTTTGTATTAACCCTTTCTATAATAACTCTTTGATCTCTTCTTATCCTTCATGAGGTTTTACAATAATTCTAATTGTTGCTTGGGTTTTTTGAGGAATTTGGTATTCATTACCAAAGAAGCTTAAAGATAAATGTCTACTATTAATAATATAAGGCATGAATTGATTCAAGAAATTCATTTCTAATATAATATATATCATCATTTTATCAAACATCCATAACTTTACATATGCCTTAATGCCATTTTCTTCTATCAGAACCCTAGGAACAACTTTGTTTATAGTGGTCCTTGAACCATTGACAAGAACACAATCTAAAGAAGAATTCTGCCATAGATATGAGTTGAACTAGGGCCACATTTCAAAGATCAAGCATCATTAGTAAAGCTCCATATAGGTAAAATAGATCCTTTGGGTCTAATACAATAGTTGAAGATAGACTAGTGACTTTGTGAAAACCAATGGTCTAAGATTGGTTTTCATATAGAGTGGACCTATGTCTCGCCTCATCATGATTCACATTTTTAGGTTCAAATGGCCACCTAATGTAGATGTGGCACTTTTCAGGTAGTTCTAAGATATGATCCTCATCATCAGCTCATGTAAATAATGACATGATTCTAAGAATAGATTTGGAAGTTGGATAAGGGTAATGGACATTTAATTCTTTTAAAGAGTTGTTTATTTATTGATAAGATCTGAGTCAACATCCTCAAGAATGCTAATCCATTAGAAGTAATTGGTAATTTTATAATGTACAACTCTCTCTCTCTCTCTCTCTCTCTCTCTCTCTCTCTCTCTCTCTCTCTCTCTCTCTCTGTTCTATAAATACAAGATTCTAAACCTTGATATTGATCATCTATCCCTCTTTTTGGTATGACCAGACTCTGCCAAAATTTGTATTATGACACCTCTTTGATGTAATAAAGACTGAATTCCATCATTTTCTAAGCTAAATTGAATTATGTTCTATGAATTCATGCACTATAGTTAAGTAAATGTATGTTCTTTGCTTATGTCTAGAGTTTTTCTCACCTTCAAGAAGTGCTTAATAGTTCTCACAAGTCATTATAAGCATAATTTACAGTTTATCATCTAGCCTAAAAGTGGATATTTTCCCTCTCTTACTAATTTGATAATTGATCAATGCCTTATTCTAAAATATTTATGTGAGATTGATTTTATTTGGTCTAAAAAGTATCTCATAGTGTGTTTTATGTGAGTTGGAGTGATCAAATCATTGTTGTATCACCACTTTTTACATGCTTTTATTAGTTTTGTTAATTCTCTCTCCCTTTTCCAAGTAGGTGCTAGTTTAGGTGATAGATCCATAAGGAAACTAGCCTTCTATAGAGGTCTAATCCACTTTTAGGATACCCACAACCTAAGATCAGTCTCATGTTGGTCTAGATTTGAGTAGAGGACCTGAACAATCCCCTTGCTCAGCTAGGGTGCAATCTATAACCCCAACATGTCTTAAAGATGAAGCGTACAACCATGATAGGTATTTGGCAAGTGTACAAGATTGAAGTAATACATAATTCAAATTTAGTGTCTAAAATATGGTGAAATACATGTGTTTATGAAAAATTACACCATAATGTGATAAATAACATAAGTGTGATATGTAAACTAGCAATACATGCCATGCAAAGGTCTTGATTTTGGATTTTTCTTATTATTTTTATTTTTTTGTATTTTTTATATTTTTTTGCTATGGATTATGTGAAATTTATAGTCCCAATAACACTTCCAAAGGACATGGATAATAAAATCATCTATTTGGCATAATATTTCTTAGTTTTGGAAATAAAATCATGTCAAATTCCCACAAATCATCATCTTTATTTTCATCTTACCACTATTAATCTATGAATTTTTCCTTCCCCTTTATTCTTTCCCATATTATATGCATATGCATCGCTTTTTGTTCCACTGTATATGAAGACTCATGTTTGTACTTAGGAAATACTAGTTTTGGACTTGTTCTTAGATCCTTGATTATATGATTATCATCATTTCCATCATGGTATATATTTATTGTAATAGCCTCCAATCTAGCTGTAATACACTTATTAGGTGCATCATTTTTATCTTCCATTATTCTAGCCATTGTTAACCTAATGTAGCATGTGATTAGTCTCTTGTACCCATCAAAAATATGAGTATGTCCACAAAATTTAGGCCACAATAAATTGATAATGTAATATGTCTTATTGATCCCTTTTAATGTATGAAATGTTTTACTTCATTTGTATCATGACCCAAATGTTGTATAAATGTTGGTGTACATGTATTTTCCCTTATTCCATATTCTTAACTATTTGCCAATACTCATTCTCAATGTAAACTTAGATAGTCAAAATGTCTTTTTGTAGACACCTATAATTTTTGCATGATCTATCATTGTACTGAGTCCTACTAGAGCTCATTATTAGTTTATCTTGTTGTATTTATATTACTTTAATGACCCTTCATTCTTATATTTATGAATATGTTGTTGCAATGCTAAAAACTTATTTATCCCATGCCCAATGATTCTATGTTAATCACATATTATTTTCCTTTATGATGTGATAATTGGTCCATGGCTCTATGTCAAGTGGTAAGTAAAGGAGTCAAATTTTTGTCAATTAACATTTGTAATATAATATTTCATTTATCTTGAATTCTAGTTACTTTCAACATTATGGAAGGCTTTGCATCCATAAACTCCACATTATTGAGTAAATTTTACTTTAGATCTCTCATACACTACACAATGTGAAGTTGTTCTTATTCCCTATTCATGATTGATTTTAAAAGTGTTTACCTTAATGGTGCACTTAGCATATGGATCTCTTGTTGTGAGTTGATATTGCATAAATTATTTTTATTCCCCACATTTTAATGTTCTTGAAGTATTGTCTTCCTTTGTCCACTATATATTGTTCTCGAGTAGTCATCTTTGGTTTATCAATATTCCTTATATATGAATTATCCATATACCCTCCTAGATTGATAGGTGTAAACATATTATGAGATAAAAACTCATCTTCATCCATGGCTGTAAAATTTAGTTTGGCCAAATCATCATCTATATTTACTTGAATTCCATTATCATCATCATGACTGTCATCATTATCTGTGAATATAAATTATGGATCTATTAAATTAACCAATAGTGGAAGATATGGTATTTTATATTTTTATTATTTACCATCAGTGTGTGATTCCTTCATTATCTCTTCATTTCTTGATATGTTTGTAATTGGATCCATTTCATTTGCTTTGCTTGATTCTCCAACCTCAAATGTATGGATTTTGTCTGATGGGATAATCAGATGGAAGCATTATGGAATAATGAATATAATTTGATTGTGCATTACCTTCATTATTAGTTGCATCATTTTTAAATATTTGAAAGAATTATTATCTACAATAAATTAATACAAATGTTCATTGTGCATGAATTTCAAGCATCTTTGTAGTGTAGATGGTATTAATTTCATATCATGTATTCATGGTCAACCCAAGATAATTTATAATGTAAATGATTAGGCATGACTTGAAACATGATAGTCAATGTCGTGGGTCCTACTATCACATCCAATGAGATTATTCCAATTACCTAGTGATGGATATTATCAAATCCTTTTATGCTTCTATCTGACTTTTGAATATTATTTGTATTAACACCCAATGTTTGTAAGAATTTTATGTTTCATATATTCAATTCTAATCCATTATCTATCAAGACATGTTTTTCTCCTATATTTTTTATTTTGTCTTGAATGAACAAAGGTATTTTATTCTATTGTATGTTTGGTATGAAAATATTCAATTTTGAAAAAAATCATTTCTTCGCCATTTTTTAATGAATTCATAATGAAATCAACATATAAAGGATTTATATTATTTGGAAAGGTTGTATCATATAAAACATCATGTTACCCATTTTCCTTTGCAATATCATTAGCTCTTTGCTATGCACAAGTCCATAATTATGTCTTCTTCACCTTGAAAACCTATCTCCACTTTCAACACTAGGTTTACCTAAAAAGGGAATAGAAAATATGGGTTGAGTTGACACCAACCACCCCCTATTGGGTGGTTGAGTGTTGCCTGGATTTTTGATACTCTAAATAGGGCTCAAATTGTACTTAGTTTTCCTAGTTATGTGTATATGTGTAATAGTGATCTTTTAGTATGGATGAAACCTATAATCTAGATTTTGACACTTGACAATGGGAAAAATTAACTTATCTTAGTTGTTTCAAACTTTCCTAGGGCCTACTCCTTATAACTAATATCATATTTTTAAGCTTTTAAGTCATTCCTCTCAATCTACACATGTAAAAATGTTCTCTTGGTAGGTGTTAGACATATGTTTTCCAAATGGGAATAGGCTTACACCTATTGTGTAGAAACAAATGACTCTTTGGGTAACTTATCAAGCTATCAACATGAAAAATGTATGGGATGACCCATAAGAACAATTTAAATTTGGAAAATGACCATTGTAAGGTGTGCATATATATTTGGTACAAGTGGACAAATTTGGCAATTTTGAGTCGTCTGAGTATGACTGAAGACATCTATAAAGTATGAAATAATGGTCCACTAATCAGAGCAATGTTTGATTAGGATAATAATTAGATTAGGCATAAACTATGGAATTTAATTAAGTTATTGATAGCAAATCAGGAAGGTTAGGCCCATAGAAGGAGAATAGATAGGAGAGAAGGGTGTGTAAGAGCCATATGTGTTTACACAAGTCATGTAAGGCAAATATAGGTCAAGAATAACATTATCAAGTTCCTAATACTAAATTTATGTGTCTATATATAAAAAGGGTTAAATACATTGAATTCCATTCACCTCACCTGAGAGGAAAGATCATTTAAAAGGATGCATAGAAGCAAAAGTCCCATTATTTAATATTTTTACAAGTTCAATGAATATTTTTGTATTTAACATGGGATTAAAATAATGTAAGCAATGTAAATTAAAATTGTAAAAACAACCAGGACCTATCATTCAAAGACAAATTATATGAATGATTGTCCAAAATCATTCAAGATGATATCTCAACCTCCCTCTATTATTTATAGTAATAATGTGAATTTTAATGGCCATGATATGTCACCTCTCAAAAAACTCTTATCAAAAGGAAACACTTAAAACTACATAAGAAATAATGCAAGTCTTCCATAAATATTTAAACATTCAAATTTTTTAAAAACATTATTCTAAGGTAGAACCAACTTAGATAGTTATCTAAAATACCAATCAAGAAATTCATTAAATATTTTATTTAGGAAGTAAATGCCATAAAATTCTTTGCTTTATATGTAGATAGATCAATTTATAAAAATCTTGTGAGTAATTTATTTATAGGGATAATGTCTATTAAATTTGGCTATATTCCCTTTCCTCTAGAAGAGTCTTGAAGTACCTAGCACAAAGATTAAATTAATTCTCAATAAATTCATTTTCATTTAAAGTTTAAATACATAATAGGCCGATCCATCCATTCAAGAAAACAATAATTTTTCCATCATTGTGTTGTTTTAATTAGGTTGTCTTGTGGTCTTAATATTTATTTTCAAACCTATAAGATATATTATGATATTTGTGAGGTCCCATTCTTACAAAAAATTTCAACATATTCTATAAACTCTTCAAAATTAGATTTGAAATTTTATTATATTAGTCAACATTTTTTTGTGGCCCTTTTCTCGATATATTATGATGGGTCGAATCTGTCTATGTTATAACAAAGGTTGAACCTCAACCTTAAACCCATAACAGAATGCAAACCAATAAAATGCAAACAAAATCCTAAACCATATACATATTTTTAATAATAAGACATTAACCAAATGTATGCATCTAAATCTTCTCACTTACTTCATCATCACTAATATTCCTATTTGTCGACACTAATTCTACTTATCTAATTTATCCTCTTTTATCCCACTAATTTATCCAATGTCCCCTTCTTCATATTTCATCATATAATAACCATAGTCCTACAGAGAAATATAATCCTTTATTAATCATATCCTAATCTATCTTATTCTATTATTTGGGAATTTTCAAAATCCCAATGACCCGCCTACTAGCCTATGCGTAGGCTCTCCTACACCCCTAGTCCCTAATCACCCACCTAATCCCCATTTAATCATCATTAGTTCTAAGAAGGATTCTAGAACCCTCCAAATCTATAACCTTCTCTATTCTCACCCTCCTCTCTAGGAAGCCTCTAAATCTAGAAGCTTCCAAGGAATTTTAAATTCCTTGGATAATTCCCATCCCTTGATCTCCTCCAACCAACTTCAAATATCCACCATTGATCTCTCCCTCAAAAATAAATTTAAAAAAGACTCTTATTCCATGGAAACTAATAAAAATTCTCATACTATATCCATGCCAAACTAATATCAAGCATCCATCCAACAATCATTATTCAAGCAACATCACTATGTCAAAAATTTGAGTCAAGGTAATCCTAATACCAATCTTTTTGTTTTCATATTCAGTTTAATCATGGTGTAAAGCATTTAGCTTTAGGATCATAGTGTTGGTTTTAAATTATATTCATCCATTTGCATTTTGGTTTTAATGGCTCTATCACTTTACCTAGTGGTTTGAAATTTGAGTGATTAAATTGCATTATTTAATCCATAAGATTAAATTTTAGGATACATTTTGGTGACCACAGTGGGATGCTTGATCTAAATTTAATAAATTTTGATTATTAGTGGTGTTTTGATATCTTACAAGTTGGATTTTTGGAGTTTTCACATGAACATGTGAAAGTTATGGTTTTGCATTGGTAATCATGACTATGTAGTCTCGATCTTATCCCCAAGAAGCATGTTTTTATCCTAAATATTAGACTTAATTGCTAACCATTTTTTCTAGTTGTACAAGTTTAACCTTTTTGACAATATTTCTAGTTGTGAATTGTAACTTTGTCAAGACAGTTGTAGTTTTGTAAAAGGAATCGTGATTTTTTTATAAGCCGCTAACAGTCTATCTTGTAGGTTCTAGACTTTTGACAAAACCATGACTTCAAAAGTCATGACTTCACCCAGGAAGTTATAATTTTGTCCTATGTAATTATGGTTTTGTATCCCCCAAAAGTAGGCATAAACTCCATTTCTTTGACCTATTGAATATCATTTCATTTAACCCATGTGTGATTATATTGTGTGTTCCCTATGTGTTTTCCATGTTTTAACTCTCTATATGCAAGATAAATAGACTAGGTCAGGGTTTGAGTGCTCATTGTTCAAGTTGTAAAATTTCTAATTCTTGAGTTGTGGTATTAGCTTCATAGTTATGATGTCATCATTGAAATTTTTGGTATTGTGATAAACTAATAAAAACTGGTCTAGTTAAATTTAAAAATTGGTAATCAATAGTCCTCTAACATGTAGGATTTATCTTGATATGTATATTTTACAAGGGATGGTAATCACCTAATCATCATATAACCCTCTTACATCTTGTATAGGTCACATATGGGAAGATTTCACTAACCTTCTTTGGTAACTAAATTTTCTATCTTTGTAGTTGGTTTCTATGTGGTTTTTTGTAGGGTCAATAGGGAAGAGGTTAGGTAGGTTAAATCATAAAAAGGAAAACACACAACCCTTTTTACCTTTTTCCACCATTGACAAAACCATAGATCAAGTAATTTTTGGAATCATGACTTTGCCATGTGAAATTGTAATATTACGATCGTAATAGTGATTTTTCCATTTTAACATAATTATGTCAATTATGTCATTCTATCTATATTTTTTGGATCTCATAGGAAAGGATTAGGATCAATTTTTCTTGAAGATATATCCTATCCATCTAGTTAATCATAATTTTGAGGTCATTTTGATAGAAATTTAAGTGTTCTTGATATATCATAAATTAGTTATAATCTATCTTGATTGTATATAAATAAGACATTTTTAGTCATCTAGATCATCTAAGTAAATTGATATGGCTTGTTAAAAATTTTATTTTTGGTCAAATATTAGAATCCTAAGGTTTTGTAATTTATCACAAAACTACAACTCTTGATTTATCATTAATAGTGATTTTTTCTGGACAAGTCATGATTTTGTCTAACTATTGCAGTTTTGAATATTAACTATCATGGTTAGCTAACTATCGCAAGATCAAAATTCATGATATATGTTTTTGATTAAGAGTCATGGTTGTGTAGTTTATGGTTATGATTTTACACTGTGTAGTTATGATTTTGCATTCAATTTTATCCTTTTTGAGTGCATTTTTTGAGTCATTTTTTGTGATGGGCCTCTTACAAGGCCTAATTTTCTTTGGCATCAAGGGATTTTCCCCTTAACCCTACTCTATACCATGATAGGGAGTGCACTAGGGGTGATGCCCCCAAACCCCATAAGGGGCTCTAACCCTTGACCCCACAAGGGGAATTACCCCTTGAATCCACTGGGGTTGTCACCCCCAAACCTTTGTGTTGTGACCCGCTCACTCCAAAGGAATTATAGAGATAAATTGTGATTTTTAGGGTGTTTTTCTTAAGGTCTATTAGACTAAGATCTCATTTCTTGTAAGGGTGAACCTAGGGGCTATCTTATTTTGTTTAACATCATCTTTTGCATTTTATCTTTTGGTCTAACATCTTTCCTTACAAGTTTCCCATCAAGATTATTAGTCAAACAACTAATCATTTGTCTTATAAGTTACCTCTTTTAAGTGCCACTCAAAACTACTAACTGTGTGCTTACATGCCACCATCAAAGACTCTTTTTGGCAATCATTTTTTATTGTATATATCATTTCCATTATTTTTTAAAGTATATATATCTCTTTTTTATATTCTTTTTTCTTATAAATATGCCACACTTAATCATATATGGTTAATTAATCTCCTTTTTTATCTATCTATTTGTATCCTGACGGTTACAGTGGTGTATGCTCTCCTCCTTATGTCCTTGTGGTGATTCTTAGAGGATCAAAAACCACCTATAAACCCCATTCCCTTTTTATTTTTCTAGTTAACTAGTGATTGTGGATTTCACCACCATGCACTAGTCCAAACTATGTGTTCCAATGGAGTCTAAAAATTACGGGAGTTGTCATTAAATGCCAAAGAAAAATTCCTCATAAAGGGTTTGTGAAGTGAGAGGTGGTTAAGCTCCAAGATACAAGGTGGTTAGATAGTATCCTATATCAACTTGGTCCCCACTATACCTTCACATATATAGGGGATGCACCTATAGAGATCGTACAAACCTAGCATAAGATCCTTAAGCCATAACATGTGCCTTACTACCAAAGTCAGTATCAGTTCCTAAATAGCCATCATGGTCAAGAGAGTTTTATTGATTTTTTAATGGGTCATTGACCTACAATCTCACCCATGAATCTATTTCATGGTGTGAGTATTAGGTTACACACCCTTGAGTTTACTAATCATAGGTTGTGTGGTTTACTTTCTTGGGTGTGTGTTATTCTAATCTAGTATTATTTGCGAGTTGAGTTAACATTCACCCAAAAATTACACCTATCTAGCTTATTATACACATACCATCTTGTATATCCTTTCCTCATCATTATATCATCTTGTATATCCTATCATCCTTTTGTACATATCATCTTATATATCCTAGTCATCATCCCATTGTATATATTATCTCTTACACATCTCATACTATCTGCCATCACCACCTTGTCTTAATCTCCTCCTATTCCAACCATATCCAACCCCCATTAGTCATCACTCCATCAATCATAAATACTAAACATCATCTTGTATATCCTATTCATCATCCCATTGTACATATTATCTCTTACACATCTCATATTATCTCCCATCACCACCTTGTCTTAATCTCTTCCTATTCCAACTATATCCACCCCCATTGGTCATCAATATATCACTCATATATCCTAAACATCATATTTTATATCCTTATCTTACCCTCTTATACATATCTTTATTCTTTTATAAATCCTTCTAGTCATATCCTATCACTATACCTACCCATCATTTGTATATCCTAAACATCATCTTGTATATCCATACATATTGAACATCCTTATCATTATCCCCTTGTACATAATTTGTTCTCTTGTATATCCTTCGAGTCATATCATATATTGGTCTCACCAATCATTCATCATACCCCATCACATATCATAATCACATCTCATCATCCACATCATGTCCACTTTATCTATAACCAATCCTTTTGTCTTGATCTTGCCTTCATCACCCATATAGTCTAACATTGTCTTATCTCATCTTAGTTGGCTCTTTTAGGTCACACTCTAGTCCAACACCAACCCCATCTCATCATAATTTATACTTATTCTTGTCACATTATCCTATCATCTTCATCAGATATTCATACCTTATCCTATCTTGAGAAAATTAGTCTGAGACTTGAGCTAGTCTTCTTGTTATTCTTTCCTATCATCCTAATCCATTAATAATTCATCACTTGATTGGATCTCATACCTAGTCAATATTATTATATCATCTTACCACTATGATGGTTTCAATCTAGCAACCCATCAATCATTAATCTAATCATCTCTAGTCTAATCATCTTGCCTATTCATAACTAGCACCCATCATATCATCCTCTTGCTAGTTAGAATTTAGGCACCCATCAGATCCTTATCTTTTTGCTAGCTTAAAAACTAGGCATCATTGATAAGTTGATAGCACCTATCATATTATTAGTCTAGAATCTGATCTTAGCCTTTAATCCATTATTATATCTCATCCCCACCCTCATCTATCATACTAGCTTAGTCTTTCAGAACCACTTTATTTAAGAAACCATCCTTAGCCTACCTCCATCATCTATCCTTTATCAACCACCACCATGAATCTAAACCCCACTCTCATAGACCAATATATAACTACCAATAAGGATGAGATTATTTTATGGTTCTTTTTGATGGGTGTTCCACTTCCCAAAGGTGTTGATCCCATCTAACTTATTGCACCTCCCGTACAAGCCCTTTCTTATTAGTCCCATGCCAATCTTCCTTTTGCTAGTCATAAACCATCGATTGCCCATTCCCATACTAGAAAAGGGAATAAAATCTTGGCCACATCATCTACAACCAATCTATCTACCCAATCACATCACCAACCATCTGATCTAAAGTCTAATGCTTTGACCTCTAAGTTACAAAGTGAAGTGGGTTCTTATATTCCCCTTCCTATGTCCTTGGAAGCCCTCTTTAAATAACTAGTCACCACAAACATGATGGTCTATCTGCCTATCCTACATATTAATCCCACCAAGCCTAAGCCCTCTTGGTATAAATCAAATCAATATTATGTATATCATGAAACTTATGGGAATACCATTAACTGATTTCATAATTTCCAAGACTATGTCCAAGACCTCATCAACCATGGTGACAATAATTGAGGATGAACCAGATGAATCTATATCTCCAGGTGAACAAGAAGAGAAATGCTAATATTCCATTCCCAATCATGATCAAGCCCTTCCCTTTCTAATCCAAGGTCAAGTCACCACTCCCATCTCCAAAAAATCCTCCATCAAACACAAATCCATTTCACATGAGCCTAGTCCCTCCATCTCTCATGACCCCCTCTTTGTTGAATCCACTATCCCTCTACCATATTCACCCCATAGATCATATCAAAAACCTTATGAGAGGTCAATTGTGGACAATGAATCTCCTACTAGTAGCATGGCATCTTATAAATCCATGTTAGCATCAAAGTCAACACAAGTATTATCCACGTTAGGATCATGTTCAATGTCAATATCTCAATCAAATTATTCATTAGAAACATAATCCTTTATTGATGTTATAATAGATATTGATAATGCCTATCCTTATGAAGATACCTCTAATCCAAGTACCTCTAATACATCACCAAACATACCTTTATATCCCAATCAAGATGATGCAGTCATCATAAAGTTCTTGAAAGCTTTATCTATTGAATATAGTCAAAGTGAATATGATCTTACTTTGGATGTGTCTACTACAACTAGTCCTAGTGATCCTTTTGTTGATCTTGAGGAGATTTTCTTTGATGTCAAAATTGGGTCTCCTAAGAACCCCTATGAATACCATGATACCCCATCACTTGGCATTGACCTCATCATATCATCTCCCCCACCTTCATCCATCCTAGACCCCTTTCTTCCCATCAATGATCATTTAATCACCTCCCTCCATAGGTATGAATAGAAACATACATCAATTGACCCTTCCTTGAATAATATAATGTATGCCACAAATACAAAGGTCCAAGACCATATTCTATAAGTCAATCATGATAATAAAAACATATTTGATCTTATTAGATAAAATCAAGTAAATCCAAATCATCGACCTAATCCAAATGCATCTTCCCCTAATGAAGCCCAATATTAGGCACTAGGGGATCATCAAAGTCAAAATAATCATCATTATCAATTCAAACATCAATCCTCCCTGGTGAAGCCAAAAATATGGCACTAAAATAATGGAAAAGTCAAAATAATCATTATATATGAAGTCAAAAATTAATCTCCCCTAGTGAAGCCCACTCCTATGCACCAAGGGGTAGTCAAAGTCAAATATATTCTTAAAATCCAAATAATGTCAAAATGAATATATAAATGGATGATAATCATTCAAATAATTATATCAAAGATGAACCACAAAGTCAAAGCATCTTAGATCTTCTACAATATTTTATCACATGACACCAATCAAATGTCAAATGTCTAGCATCTCTAATGATGTGCAAGACTACTGGTCCTAATCCTCCATCATCCATCATACCATCCCATCATCCATTCAAGTCCCATACATCCCCATCAATATCTAATCAAATTCATACCTCCCATCACCTTCCTAGGTATCATTATCTCTCCTAGGGGTGATGAAGACACCTGGTCTAGACATCTAGAGGGGTCATCATCAAGATTCACTAAAGGCTACTAGGACATCTAAGAATCTAACATCAATCACATGGTCTGAACATCACATATATATAGAATAGGTTTTGGCTCAAAAATTTATCTAGTGTCAGCATTCATGCATATCTTACCCACATATAATAAATCGAGATTCCCAATAAAGTCAAAAAAAATATTTTTTCAATGGTGAAAACTAGTCTTTTGGTACCTTTGGAAAGTTCCATGATGAAAATAAATTTTCACCATCATGGCATAATACTCTATTATCTACATTATACCTCAACACTTGGGGGAAAAATCCATCCATTTCACATCTCTTGTCAATCCCATCCATATCATATCCCTCTATCCATATCATGCATCCTATTGTGTTGATCATTTATTTCTAAGCCTTGACCTTTGTAAGGGTGAGGAAGGTCTCTTGAGAAGTGAAATAATCTTGGAATATCCTTCAATAAACACTTAGGTCAATAAATGTCTAGTTCCTTCACAATGTGGTCATTGGAAATCCCTAGTCCCTTCATCTTTGGTCCTCATCCCCTTTTTTGCATCACCCTAATCCTTTTGTTTTTCCATCCATGAATATATCCATATTTATCCCAGTTGATAGGATTGGTACTCCCTTTTATATTAGCCCCATTTGTACAATGTACATGCATATTCCAAAAATTCCTAAAAATTGAAATATGTTAAAAATCTTGAAAATCATAAAATTTGAAAAAGCAAAAATAGTTTATCGTGTCTTGTCTTATGCCCAATTCCCTAGTCACATCCATCTCCATCCATTTAATATATTCCCATCTTTGGATACCACATTTATTCTTGGAACTAAATCCTAACGGTCATATATCCATATCTTCCTCATCATCCCTTTTGACTAAGTATTATCGACATGCATCACCTTCTTAAAGAATTTAATCTGGCACCCATCACTTCTTATCAGTTACCTTTTCATATCTAGCACCCATCAAATCAGTTCTTTGCTATTATGAAAGGTAATTTATCCCATCACCTTCCTTATCATTTCCTCTTCATACATAGCACCCATCACATCACTTATTTGCTAGTATGGAGGGTATTTGATCTCATCATCTCCTAGTCTCTTTGATATATTGGAATCTTATAAGTCTTTGTCTATTGTTAATACTTGGATATTAATTTTATAAATCCCCTTCCTTGGCCACTTTTTGATTCAATTTCATTACCAAGTCAATATTCAAAGACTTTATCATATCATCCATCCTTTTATCCTACGCTAGGGGCAATATCTCATCATAATCCTCCTCAAGCTCATCCTATCCAAACCCAAGTCTATCTTAATTATTGATTACATCATGATCATCCTTGTCTAACCCATCCCCCAATCACTCATCCCATCCTTAGACAAGACATTATGGCATTGAATGTAAATACTTGCATGTATTGTTTGTCTATTGTTTATCTTATTTACATCATGTATATATCTTGTTTTGTCTTATGTTTTATTTGCATCCTATCTCTATTTGTCTATTGGGAAATAAAAAAAAGATGATATAGGTCACCAAATATCTCATAATGTATATAGGTTTTCTCAAAAATGTAGAGTTTTCCATTTATCCATGCACTTTGGTACAATGTCCTCTTTGTCATTCTTATATCATGATGTTAGAGGTAAAAAAACACTAAGAGGGGGGGGGGTGAATTAGTGGTGAAAAACAATCTAATTAAATTTACAAACCCTTTAAACACTTAAGCATTCAATACAACCATTCATGAAGCATTAAAGATGTTTATAGCAATGAATAAATAGATAATACAAGATTACACACACAACACAAGATCTATGTGGGAAATGGTCTTGGAAAATAAAATCCACTCTCAAGCCTATAAGCACATGGACTAATTATCCTATAATAAGTATGCAAACATGAGACTTTAGTGAAACACCTATTCCACTAGGATCACCTTCCCTTAGGATGTTCAAGTCCTTTTGACCAAAATTTAGTGAAACACTTGTTCCATAAGGAGCACCTACCCCTAGGATGTCAAGTCATTCTAACCTAGATTTAGTGAAACACCTACTTCACAAGGAGCACCTACCCATAGGATGGTCAAGTCCTTCTAACCTAGATGTTGATAACCCACCCAAAACCTATGATATGAACATATCTTGGACATTGATTTCTCACCAATCTAATGGAGATACAATGTATATTAACCCCCTTTACTTCTTCACATAGCCATAAACATCAAAAACCACCTTTTATATTACTTTACACTTCTCATCAATAAATCTATCATAACCTCAAAACACTCTGATCTTCCTCTCAAATCAACCACCAAGCTTACACAGACAT
Organism: Torreya grandis; assembly: GCA_037957365.1. Taxonomy (NCBI): domain Eukaryota; kingdom Viridiplantae; phylum Streptophyta; class Pinopsida; order Cupressales; family Taxaceae; genus Torreya; species Torreya grandis. The sequence continues at coordinate 4,265,815 of JARHVA010000623.1, forward strand.
CATCTATCTTTCACTCACACTCAAGGCATCCAAAACATCCTTTTGGATCACTCTAGACCTCTTCACTCATCCTTAATATTCAATCCTATAAGATCATAGTTTATGAAATCAAAAATATGACCTATAGGTCATACACACAATTATTAACCTACTCTTCTCTATAAACCATCCACTGGGCACACTCCCTTTATTCTATCCTTCATTCCACAACACTCACACATGCCTCTCTTTCACAAGTCTTCAACCCTATAAGAGCACTATTTTTGACATCATAAATATGACCTATATGTCATACACATACTCATAAACCTTATCTAAAATCCATCCATTAGTCACCCTTAATCTCTTTTACCTCTCAACTCTATACTCCTCCTCCACTTAGAGCCCCTTCTAAAAAGTATACAAATCATCACCTTTGATTTCACCTTTTATAGAGCCTTCATGATTATTATCTTCTAGATCAGACATAATACTTTCCTTAACCCTTAATATTCTTACGTATCTCAATACCATTCCCATAGGTTTTCCATAACATCCATGGGTCATCCTTAAGTAGCCCTTATAGGTCTCATGGAGACCTATTCACCCATTTAGCACTTCATTGAGTAAAAAAAGAACACAAGATCTTTTTTAAATACATGAGTCCACTCTATACGATCATTATGACATCCTTAAATGATTAATCCCACCAAAACACTCTTCTGCTAAAGCATAATTTACTCAAACAACATTCTGTATACAAGACCACCATGAATGAACACGTAGTCAACTTATAAGCATTTGTTCATACTAAATATGGATTGTTCAAACCTAAAAAATCCATAAATATCATCCTCAATGAGTATAAAAAATTCTCCAATAGTTAAGTCCCCCTTTAAATATCCAAATTCTATCAAGAATAGCTCAAATATCCTTTTTGGGTCACTCACAAAACATGGTCAGATACATAGTCAAATTTAGAGATCAATAAATTTGATTGTATAAAAATTTATACCTTATAAATAGGCCATCTATATGTATATTTAATTCCTCTAAAACTTTTATTTTTTACTTCACCTTTGAATTCATCCTAGATCAAAAGTTATGGCTCACACAGGGCAGACTAGTTTTTCTCTTTGCTAAATTCAAATGCCAATGGTCACTATTAAACAATGAACACTTTACCATCATATTTTTCCCTCACATTTATTGAATTAATATTGATAATATATCTCCCTCAAAATTATCTTGATCTTTAACTATGCTAAATATATACCATTTTGACCTCATCTTGTGCTCCCTAACAACTTTGACCAATTACACATTGTCGATCTCCTCAGATTAGCCGAATCTTTACCTTTGCTCACTATTAAACATCAAACACTTATCATAATCTAGATACTTCATAATTTTTTTTAACAAACACACCATATATCTCTTCTAGAATAGCCTAGAATTTAACCTACTTAAACATTAGATACTTTAACTCTTTGACTCAATACACATTATTGATCAACATATGTATGAACACCTGATCTTTGTTAGATCTTTATTTGGTCATGGTTTTTAACTTTGTGTAATTTCAAATAAATATGGAAACCTTTGAAATATACTTATAAGGCTAACTTTTGACCTTAATAACTCTTTTTACACTCAATTGCATGTCCTGAAATTTAAACCATATGATCTTCTTTCAAAGTGGAATCCATCCATATATCAAGCTGCTCCTGAAACCTTCTCACATATGAAATATAATGCCATAAAATTTATTACTTGGTTTTAATTAAACTTATACTTTCATATTAGATTAATTTCATGTTGTGGATTTGTGATGCAATTAAATATGCACTGTTAGATCTTCTTTGCAAATTTGTCTAAGAATGGGAAAACATTGCAAACTATCTGAGAAGCCAACTTTACACAGTTATATATTTTTCTCCAATTAACCTCATGACCTAAAACTTGGACCATAAATTATTACTAATTTTATCACACCCATATGACCAACTCCACCTAACTCATCCATATATGGTAATGGTGATGTCTACAAACTGACTACTCAGATTTTTCTATCACAGAACCAATTATGCCAAGATGAACATAATGAAGAACCAAATGAATACCATGTAATTTCATAATAATTTTAAAAAATATTAACACCCCATATGACCTATGAAACATGATATCATCATCCATAACATTCATCAACTTCCTATCCATGCTTACATAGTAGGCTACCATGCATATGCCAACACACTGTTCACATGATTGTCTTCTTTCCTTGACCTAAAACCAAATCAAAATGATAGATAAAATATGACAAGCCTAAAAAAATACTTACCTTAGCTCGTATTCATCCAAATTATACCTTTTGAAACTACAATATCAAACTCATCATCATCATGACATCACCACTTTGTCATTACCTTTAACATCAATGCACACATGACATCAATCTTTGACATCAATGACAAAAAATGCCAATAATATCTCCCTTTGTCATTTATGGAAACCTCATATTTTAATTATCCATTTTTCTATTAATGACAAAGTGGACCAAATAACCACCAAGCTCCTCTTAACATCATGAGTGTATTCAAATAAACTTCTAGGTGCTCAGGATATTTACATACCTCATATGAAATAATTGCTCCCCCTTTTGACACAATGAAAAATTGGACATAAAATAATCTTTAAGACCTAAAAATACCACCAAAAATATATGTAAACCTTATAAATATGATACAAAATCCCCCTTACCTTGAGCCTACTTCTTGCCTTGACAACTTCCTCTTGCTACATGCCAATACTCTCTTCAACCAAACATTGCAACCAATGTAGAAAAAACACACAAAAGTACTAAAATTTGATGGAAATCACCAAGAGACATCTAAAAGGGACTCCCCCTAAAATATCTAAGCCATTTCACCTCTTGATCATCTTCAAATCTCCACACACCATGAAGAACCACCACATAGGCTTACTAGCCTTCTCTCACAAGCCACCTCAAGGACCACCAACAGAACTTAATTTCACTAAAAAAATAGGAAAAATTCTCTAAACCAACCTAAAAACTCACCTTGAAACATGATTTCCTTGATATTTTGAATAAACTGAGCAAAAACATCAAATCTTCATACTAGCCCTGTCTAGACTCCTTGTAGCCCTACCTAGAACTTGTAGAGCCCACAACTTTTAGTAGACATACTTTAAGGAACTAAAAATTAATATCTAGAGCACTCTCATATGATAACTTAATCACACCAATTTTCATCACATATATCTTCCTTTGCAACATACTTCCTTCAAAAATCTACTAGCTAATTAGGCCTCCATTTTGATAAAAACTTGAATAATTTTTTAAAAAAAAACCTTAAAATCTATATGAATATTTATTTGACAAACCATTTTGCCCATTCAACCTATTAATAATCCTTATAACTTAACTCATAAGGCAAACCACTTTTTTAGAATATCCTAAAACTCTAGAATCTCAAAATAAACAAGGTCAACAAATCCCCTTTTGGTTAACACCCCCCTCTAAAACTTCTTTCACACTTCGAGACAACCATCACACACTTTTAGACCAATATTTATTCCTTCACACCTTTTTAAACCTTGAATTCCTATACCATGGCTTTGATCTACAAAAAGGAAGATAAACCTGGGAGAACACAAAAACCTCCAAAAGACACAAACAAGATCATCAAGACACAAAACCACCTAAAACACATAAAAAAGAATTGCACAAACCTTTATGAGCACCAAAATTTTCTTGAAATTCCATAAATCTCATTATGCCACCTAAAAACACCCATTCTGATCCTACAGACACTGCATACACAACAAACACATTTTATGACATCACTCTAACCTCATCAAAGCACTTATCCCATCTTGACACACCAAATCCAACTGGAAACACTCATCTCTTGCACTATAATACCTTTTGAAGAACACTAAAACAACCCTTGATTCTCCATTGAAAGGAGTCTTTTAAAAAGCATAGCTAGACACCTCTACACCATAATGCTCTAAAACAAAGTGAAGCCAAGAGTGGCCCATATCTCCTTAGTAACTACTAGAATATTTTTATAGCTATAAGGCTTTTTATTCTTTTTAATATTAGTCTAAACTTTGACAACTTGTTACTTTTATAAATCACTCACTTTCTCTTTTATGATAGGATATACAACATTTGGAGCAACTATGGAATCTTGACACTGACGTATCTTCTTTGCATTATAGAACATCACCTTCAGACCTTGACAACATAGGAACCAAACTTGAAACTTGATCACACATAGTAGGTTACTTATTAGCATCCAAACACACATCATAACTAGCCTCAATCAGAACCTTAGTCTTCTCCTTGAGTTTGGTCTCTTCATTCACAACATGAGTAGACAATGAGAGCTCTTAGCACTCTCCAACTTCTATAGCAATCCCCACCATAACAAATAGATTACTTGGACCTAAAAACTCATCATGACATAAAACCATCTGAAACACATCACAAAGAAGTACATAGACATTTCTGAGCACCAAACTCTTCTTAACATTCCATCAATCTCATTATGCCACCTAAAAACACCCATTCTAATCTTGCAGACACTACATACATAACAAAAACACTTTAACATCACTTTGACCTCATCAAATCACTTATCCCATCTTGGCACACCAAATCTAATTATAAACACTCATCTCTTGCCTTCTAAGACCTTTTGATGAATACCACAACAACACTTGCTTCTCCATTAAAAGGAGTCTCTTAAAAAATCATAGCCAGAGACCTCCTCTACACCACAATGCTCTAAAACAAAGTGAAGCTAGGAGTGGCCCATATCTCCTTAGTAACCACTATAATCCTTTTATAGTTATAATAATTTTTGTTCTTTTTGTTCTTAGTTTTAACTTTGAGAACTTGTTCCTTTTCTACATCACTCACTTTCTCTTCTATGATAGGATATACAACATTTGGATAAAATATAGAATCTTGACATACCTTGATCACTAAAGTATCTTCTTTGCATTACATAACATCACCTTTAGACCTTGACAACATAATAATCAAGATTGAAACTTACTCACACATAGTAGGTTACTTATTAGCATCCAAACACACCTCATAACTATCCTCAACTAGAACCTTGGTCTTCTCCTTGAGCTTGGTCTCTTCATTCACAATACGAACAAATAATGAGAGCTCTTGAAACTCTCCAAATTATGTAACATTCTCCACCATAAAAAGTAGATTATTTAGACATATAGAATCATCATGACTCACTTACCACCTTTGGTTTCCATGAGTTAACTTTCCTTCTTTCTTTCACTCTAGGAACCTAATAAACCTATTCGGTCTTGTAGGCCTTTGCTTGCAGAATCTAGCAATGTGACTTCTCTATTGATAGTTGAATCACACTATACCTTTTGCATGAAGCTTATCCTACCTTTCTTGATTATAACAAAATTTTGAAATATGTCCATTATTTTGATAATTGAAACAAACTACTCCTTTTGAAGAAGACTTACCTTTTGATTGATGACCCCCATCATAGTTTCATGCAAACTCAATTCTAATAGGTCTCTTGCATTCTCTAGCTTTATGCCCAAAATGATTACATATGTAACAATAACCATTGAAACTTGCATACCTCATTGTATTTGGTTGTTTGATATGATTTTTCTTCAGTCTACCAACATCTTCATTCTTTACTGATTATTGACCTTTAAGGTCTGATTTACATTAGTCTTCATCTTATCTTGAGTTGTATTTTCTAGTTCTTCTTTATATCCAAGACCAGTTCTATCACTTGCATGCTTTTGATCAATCAGAATATTGTCTATATCACTTGAGATATTTTCAAATTTTACAAATGAATTCATCTTACTAGATATATTCTCTAACTTAGCTTTTAATGACTCTTTTTTAATTGCATACCTTGGCCATTCATCTTATTTAGCTTTCAAACTTGTAAATAGGATTTTCCATTTGACAATTGATATGCTTAACTGTATCTTCATTCTCCTTGGTATCTTTATTCATTATTTCCTCAAACACACTGAATTTCTCTTCATAGTCCTTGATTTTAGAGTTCATCTTCTTCTCAATCTTTAATTCTTCAAGAGTATTCAACAATTCAGTCTCATAGTCCACCTCATCTTTATCATCATCTGAATCACTCCAAGTAGACTCCTTTTGATATGAGTAACTTATTTCCTTATCTATGAAGAGTGATTTATATTTAATAAGACTATCATCTTCATGATCATACTCTGAGTCACTATTTTCTCTCTCATCTGATGAGCTACAATCTTTATTGGTGTAGAGACTCTTTTTGTTCTTGAATGACTTCTTGTTGTCATACTTTCTTCCTTTTATCAAACTTGTATGCCTTCTTGTCTTCATTTTATCCATCACCATGCTCTTCATTATCATTATTATTATGCTTATGAGGGCACTTATTATAAAAATGTCCTACCTCTCCATAATTGAAGAATTTGAAGGGTAGTTTACCCTTATACTTATTTGACCCTATTTTCAATTTCCTTGTAAATAAGTCAATTAGTTCATCTTCATCAATATCAGATATGTCATCCTGCTTGAGTTTCTTACCTTGGAATTTATTTGGCTTCATTTCTATCTTGAATGTTGCTTCCTTTTTTGGTGGTATATCATCATTTACTCTCATCTCATAGGCACTAAGGATGTCATGCAGTTTATCCATCTTCGATTGAGTAAGATCATGACTTTCTTCTCTAGCAGACACTTTTAAATGAAACTTAAGAGAGAGAGACCTTAATACCTTTTAAACTATAGTAGATTATTTAAGCTTCTCTCCAAGACCTATGATGATGTTCACAATCTCATCAACTTTCTATAGAAAGGTGCCACAAAATATTCTTCCTTCATCTTAAGACTCTCAAATTATCTTCGATGAGTCTACAACTTTGCCAACTTATCCTTTAAATATCCTTCATAAATAGTCTTCAATTTATCCCACATTTCATTGGTAGATATGCAATGGATTACTTTGGTGTATTCTGTCTCTGAAAGACCACAAGTGATATAATTCATTGCCTTAGAATTGTTCTCAAACAACTTATTATCTATATCTCTAGATGGAGGAATAGTAGGTACTGAATAACCATTCACAACATATTTAAAAATGTCAAACCCTTGGGACATGATGTCGGTTCTCATACTCACACTCCAAAAATCATAATTGAATATATTGAACATCAATGCTTGCTTAGTGGAAAAACCTCCTTGCATTTGATGACTACCCATATTGTACCTTGGATCTCCTTCAAGCTATCAAGCCTTTATTAAAGGACCTAATTTGATACCAATTTTTAGAGGTACAAACCACTAAGGGGGTAAATCAGTGGTGGAAAATAATCTAATTCAATTTTGAAACCCTTTAAACACTTAAGCATTCAATACAACCATTCATGAAACATTCAAGATGTTTATAAAAATTAAGAAATAGATAATACAAGATTACACACACACCATATGATCTATGTGGGAAACCTTCTTGGGGAATAAAACCCATTCTCAAGCCTACAAACACATGGACTAGTTATCCTCTAAGAAGTATGCAAACATGAGACTTTAGTGAAACCCCTGTTCCACAAGGAGTATCTACCTCTAGGATGGTTAAGTCCTTTTGACCTATATTTAATGAAACACCTTCTTCATAAGGAGCACTTACCCCTAGGATGGTCATGTCTTTTTGACCTATATGTTGAGAACCCTCCTAACACCTATGATATGAACATCCCTTGAACACTGATTGTCTACCAATCTGATGGAGATATAATTTATATCAACCCTCTTCATTTATTTTCACAACCATAAACATCAAAAACCACCTTTTAGATCACTCTACACTTCTCAGTTATAACTCTATCACAAGCTCAACAACATGACCAAATGGTCATACATATAGTCAATACTCTAATCTACCTCTTAAATTAACCACCAAGATTACACATACATCATCTATCCTTCTCTTACACTCAAGACATCCAAAACATCCTTTTGGATCACCATAGACCTCTTCGCTCATCCTCAATCATCAAACCTACAAGTGCACTATTTTTGACATAAAAAATATGACTTATAGGTCATACACATAATCATCAACCTATTCTAATCTATAACCCATCCACTAGGCACACTCCCTTTATTCTATCCTTCAATTCACAACACTCACACATCCTCTCTTTCACAAGTCTTCAAACCTATAACACTATTTCTGACATAAAAAATATGACCTATAGGTCATACACATAGTCATCAACCTACTTTATTATTCAATTTATCCACTAGGCACCCTTAATTTCCTTTGCCTATCAACTCTATACTCTTCTTCCACTGAGAGCCCCTTCTCATAAGTCTATAAATCATCACCTTTAATTTCACCTTTTATAGATCCTTCATGATTATTATCTTCTAGGTCAGCTATAATAGTTGCCTTAACCCTTAAGATATGTTAAATAGCTCAATACCATTCCCATAGGTCATCCATAACATCCATGGGTCATCTTTAAGAAACTACACCTTTCAATTATGCCTTAGTTGTTAGGTTGTGGAGCTAAAAGCTTCAACTATGCAGACGAAGAGGAGGTTGCTAAAGTTCCAAAAGTATCGGCATCGGTAGTATGACCGACATCAGTCATGATGTATGTAGAAGGCAATCGGCATCAGTAGGGAGTCAGCCAACGTCGGTCAGCACCAGTCAGACAGGGATTGACGTCAGTCGCCTGTGTGTTCTAGAATTGTTCGTTGCACGAATAGTTAGTTTGTTGAACTGAGTGTTTGCATGTAAAGCCTATTTCAAGTCTTGAGCTGCATGTCTATTATTAGTAAACTAAGAGTCTAAGTTATTGTTTAAGTTTGGGATCTATTTATAGACCCATTGGCATGTATTGTAATTATGAGCTAAAAAGGAAGGCAAGGAAGATCCTTCCATTGTAAGATCATTGAGTTGCAGGTTGTTGCAAGCTCATAAGAGATCTACATGTGTAAGTATGGTCTATTGAATTGTAGGTTGCAGGTTCATGGGAGATCTACTTGAAGTACTTTAGAGTGTCTGGTACTGGCAGAGTTATTACTGACTGGTTGGAGAGGTGAACACCAATTCTATGTGTGAGTTGTGTGTTGGGACCATTTTTGGTAGGAGAGTGAACTTTTGAAGAAGAATTACTGTACACTTGAGGTGTGGGAAGCCTCTGTAAGGTGGAAGAGTGTGGCGTCTCTTTATTGTATTCTTTTCTATATGAGTATTTAATACAAGATAGTGTATTGTCTCTCATATTCTTTGCTATTTGTGAATTTTAGTTACTTGTACTTCTAGATAATTTCTGCATGTTTAATTGCTTGTATTTGGTAATCATATTATGCTCTTTCTGAGGAGCAAGATCCTAACAAGTGGGATCAAAACATGTGTGATTGTTCTTGGATTCCCCAACATTATTAGCCCTTATAGGTCTCATAGAGACCTATTCACTCATTTAGCACTTCATTGAGTAAAATAATAACACAAGATCACTTTTAAATATATGGGTCCACTTTATATGATCTTTATGTCATTATCAAATGATTAATCCTACCAAAACACTCTCCTACTAAAACATAATTTTCTCAAACAACACTTTGTACACAAGAACACCATGAACAAACACAATCAACTTCTAAGCATTTATTCATAATGAAGATGGATTGGTCAAAACTCTAAAATCCATACAGATCATCCTCAATTAGTCTACAAAATTATCCAATAGCTATGTCCCCTTTAAACATCTAAATGCTATCAATAATAGCTCAAATATCCTTCTTGGAAATTTTTGACACTTCATGGGGATTTGTAATTTTAGACCTGCTCCTTGTGACATTGGGTCACTCTTCAATCAATATCATACTCTTTCCATTGAATTCTTGGACTAGGTACATTTTTGGTATGTAGACAAAAATTAGTCAACAAGACCTTATTTCTACCAAAAGCCTCACATCCATTATCTGTTTGTGCCAAATTACTTATCTTTTAGTTTGACCTTATGTTATTTTGATGGGAAAGCCTTTTATATTATACAAAATGATCTAACCCTAATCATTATCCTTTAATGCCGATTTTAGACTTGTACCTATTTTCTAGTTTCTCAAACACTTGCATCCTAACTAGACACCTACATTGACATAGGTGTCCCTTTCCAACTAAGTGTTAAATACCCAAACTTCATAAAATTTACAAATGTAACATATCCTTATGGTTTCCCTAAGATCTTTAGTTTGAGATATTTTCAAAAAGGGTTGGTATATATACAAGATCAACCCTCATTCATTCTTCACCTAAAAAATTCATACCTCTCACAGAAAAAGCAAAAACATAACCATTAATCAAGCATTAAAATGAAAAAATCTACCCTATTCATTCCTATTTTGATATTAGTCATAGGAAAAATATATCTATTAGGTATAAAGTATTGAAAGAGTAACCCATGAGCCATATTTTTTAAGTTACAATCTAGGTCAGTGTATGTACTTACTTATCACATATTGCATCTTTATGCACACATAAGCCAACATGTAAGGGAGAAATACATAAGTTTGAGGCCATATTTAGAGTATTGGTTATGTAGGCAGTGGTCATTGATATAGGCATCTTTGAGGTAGCTTGACAACATGTGCTCACTAACCCATTTTTCCTAAAATCAATCCAAGGGAGAAGAAGCTAGGGTATAATCATTTGACAAAGAGATAACCTATGTGAATGATCCATATACATTAGAATAAAGGAGATTTAATGTTAGGATCCACTCCTAAGAGCACACTTGATTACCTTTGTATAAGCAACTAAACATGGAATTAAACTAGAAGTAATAAGTAACTAGAATTTAAAAATAACAAAGAATATGAGATACAAGAAACAATACAATCTATATTAACACTCTTCTAGAAGGAAATACAATGAAGAAATCACACTCTTCCCACACCTCTTGGACATACAGTAATTCTCCCTCAAGAGTTCTCTCTCTCAACCAATTACAACCAACTCAACATAGAGTTGTTCCCTCCACCAGTGACAATCAACTTAATGGTTGTTTTGCCTACCTTACAGTAGATCTAATTGACCTTGATTATCAAGTAGAAATTCTTGATCTTTCACACTTGTAGATCTAACTGGTCTTACTTACCATGTAGATCTCCCTGATCTTGCACACCCTGCAGATCAACTGATCTTACACTTGAGGATCTAATCCTTCTTAGTCCTTGATCTTTGATTACAATACAAGCCCCATGGGTCTCTTAAATAGATCCCAAACCAAATAATAATTAGACTTTCCAATTACAATAATTAGAAATGTAGACTCAAGACTAAAATTAGTTTTTACATGTAAACTAACTGTCTATCTAAAATTAGACCAGTTTTAGAACGCACAGATGATCGACATCGATCTCTGTCTGTCTGGAGATGACTGATGTCGGTTCCTATTTGATCGATGCTAGCCAACCCCTAACTAATGTCGATTGCTCTATACATTGAATATGACCAATGTTGGTTGGCTTGACTGTTGTTAGTTACTTTGACACTTAGAAACCTCCTCCATTTGCATAACAATGAAGCTTTTAGCTCCACAACCTAACAATCTCCCACTTGGAGATAAACAGCTGCACTTGTACCTATACTTGTAAATCTTCTAATTTTTTTTTTGGCTTGTATCCCATATTCAAGTTTAGTCTTGAAGACCAATAGAAGTTGAATGAAGATTCAACTTCTCCTTTGTTCCTGGCTTTGTTAACATACTTGCAGGGTTCATATCCTTGCTAGTCCCTGTGACTGCAACAACCTTCTGCATCTCTGAAATCTAGCTAACCATCGTACCACCAATAATGAACACATATCTTGTGGCACTTCTCCTGCCATCTAAGTCACCTGCCATATCTAAATCTACATACCCATGTAAAGAAGTGTTTGACCCTGTATAGCATGAATCCCTACTGCTGGTCCCTCTCAGATATCTAAGAATCCACTAAATTGCTTTCCAGTGCTCCTTTCCTAGATTGGCCATAAACTTACTGACAACTCCCACTACTTGGGCAATATCAGGTCTAGCGCATACCATGTACTCAACCTCATCATGTGATTTAGGACAATGTTATAAGCTTAGCTTGAATTGTCTAACCATAGGTGTGCTTAACAGTTTTGCATCTTGCATATCAAACCTCTCCACTACCTTATTCACATAATCCTCTGGAGACAAAATCAACTTGTGACTTTCCCTATCTCTAGAAATACTCATGTCAAGGATTACTACTCCTGAATCCTTTTTGGCACATGTCTGAGCTACTTTTACCTTTAGCTCAATAATTCCCTGCATGTGTGACCCTGCAACAAGCATATACACTACATATAGTAACAAGATAATGTAGCTATCATTATCCAACCTGGTAAAATAAACACAATGGTTACATTAACATTGACTAAAGCCATGCTTTGTCATAAACCTGTCAAACCTTAAATACCACTGTCTTGAAGCTTGCTCAAGACCATATAACCTGGCCTTCTATCTCACCTGTCCATTCTCTCCTTTCTTTAACTTGTAAATCCATTCATCTTTCAGTGCTTTCCTTTCGGCTGGCAACTCAACCAAATCTCTCATTTGGTTCTTTTCCAAGGAATCAACTTCCTCATTCATGCTATGCTCCTATTGTTTCCTAGATTCTACCTACATTGCCTCTTCAAAACTTCTTGGTTTTCCACCATCAGTGAGAAACAAGTAGTATAAAGAAGGGGAATAATAAATTTGAGGCTTACTTACCCTTTTAGTCTTCCTCATGGGCATTTGAGACTCCTTGATAGCTTGCTATCTGCCCAAATTTCATTCTAATAGTGACCGATCTCGATCATCTCTAAGTCTACACTTGATCGATGTCAGTTCCATGTGATTGACCTGATCTATGCCAGTCCTTACCTGATTGACGTTAGTTTCTACTTGATCACTGATGTCAATTCCTCGATCGACGTCAGTGTCCACCTACTTGACATCACTGACTTTGGTCTGCACATGACTGACATCAGTTCCTACTTGATCGACATCGGTTCTCACCTGACTGATGTCGGTAATTGTGTTTTCTTGTGAGTGGTGATTTTTATGTGCAAGCTCATTTTGGATCATAACCTTGTCCAAATCAACACTTCCCTACTCAAAATTATTTAGCCTCTTGAGTTGATCACTATCCATCACCTCTTCCTTGAAAACCAAGGCTTTTCATTTCTTCAATATGTCAAAAACATTAGATTTCCTCTTTATGCAATACTATGATCCTCTAATAGAAGCTCTCTGAGCTGGTCTCCACACCCTTGTGTGAACAAGCTCCAACCTGTGCTTCTTCTTTGTTGACCTAGTTTCAAGAAACCTCACTTTCTTCTGTTGCTTACAGAAATCTTGATCTATGCTTTTTAAATCTGAAAGCTTACCATTTGACTTAAGAACATCCATTCCCTTCTCACTCATGTGACCAAGCCTATAGAGCCACATCTTTGCATCTACATCTGAAGTAGATAAAATAGAAGGAGAATCAGTAATACAAGTAGATAGATAAAGTGCACCTACTTTCTTACCTCTTGCTAATACAAGTACACCCTTGGAAACCTTCCAAGATTCTACTATGAGAGTTACTATGCAACCCTCATCACCCAACTTCCCTACAAAAATCAAATTCCTCTTCAGGATGGGTACATGCATGACATTATTCAACACCCATGTGTTGCCAGTCTGCAATTTCAGCTGCACTTTCCCTTTGCCAACCATTTGACAAGGCTCACCATCCCCTAAATAAACTTTTCCAAAGTCTCCATGGACATCATCATGAAAAAATTTTCTATTTGGGGTTACATGGAAAGAAGCACCAGAATCTAAAACCCATGATTCTACCTGACTATCCAAAGAAAATATGAGAGCATCCTGTGTAACAATACCTGCAACATCTACTTCTTTTTGCTGATCTGCTTTCAACCAACAATCTTTCTTTGCATGTCCTTTATTTCTACAATTCTAGTAGATTATACTACCATACCTAGGTTTGGATCCACTATCTATCTTTGACCTTGATTTACCTTGCTTGCTCTTCTCTCTTTACCATCCCCTGCTTTCAACACTTAAAGCATTACCTGATGTCTCAGCTGTGCTTTTCCTATGAATTTCTTCATTCAAGATTACACTAATAACATCAACTTTCAAGATATTTGAAGTAGATGTAGTATTACTTACTACCATTACCAAGCTATGCCAACTTTCAGGTAAAGAGCATAAGATTAAGAGAGCCTTAATTTCATCATCAAAAACTATTTTGACTAAATTTAACTAGTTTACCAAACCATGGAAATCACTAAGATGACTATATACTGATCCACCTTCCAGCATTTGTAAATTAAATAATTGCTTCATAAGAAATACCTTATTCGAAGCTGAGGGTTTTTCATATAAATTTACCAAAGATTCCATTAACTCTACTATTGTCCTTGCTTGAGATAAGTTGGAAAACACAAAAGCTGCCAAGGTCAGCCTTATAACTCCTAGAGCATTTCTGTCAAGAACCTTCCATTCTTCATCTTGCATACATGTGGGCTTACATGAAAATCCACCCAATGATAAGTACAGATCTTTTTGATATAGATAATCCTCTATCTACATCCTCCATAATTGATAATTCTTACCATTGAATTTCTCCATTCTTAGCATACTTTCTTTTGCCATTGCTTTACTCCCACTCAAACAGAAACCCGTGTGAGTGACCTATAATCAACAAACACTTAACACACTCTGAAACCAAGGTGTTAGTGAACCAAGATCTGATGCCACTTGTTAGTGGTCCTAGCTTTGATACCACTTGTTAGGATCCACTCCTAAGAGCACACTTGATTACCTTTGTATAAGAAACTAAACACAAAATTAAACCAGAAGTAATAAGTAACTAGAATTTAGAAATAACAAAGAATATGAGATACGAGAAATAATACAATCTATATTAACACTCTTCTAGAAGGAAATACAATGAAGAAATCATACTCTTTCCACACCTCTTGGGCATACAATAATTCTCTCTCAAGAGTTCTCTCTCTCAACCAATTACAACCAACTCAACATAGAGTTGTTCCCTCCACCAGTGATAATCAACTCAATGGTTGTTTTTCCTACCTTACAGCAGATCTAATTGACCTTGCTTACCAAGCAGACCTTCCTAATCTTGCACACTTGTAGATCTAACTGGTCTTACTTACCATGTAGATCTCCCTAATCTTGCACACCCTGCAGATCAACTAATCTTACACTTGAGGATCTAATCCTTCTTAGTCCTTGATCGTTGATTACAATACAAGCCCCATGGGTCTCTTAAATAGATCCCAAACCAAACAATAATTAGAAACATAGACTCAAGACTAAAATTAGTCTTTACAAGCAAACTAACTGTCTGTCTAGAGATGACTGACGTTGGTTCCTGTCTGATCGATGCCAAATGAACCCTAACCAATGCCAGTTGCTCTGTACACTGAATATGACCGATGTCGGTTGGCCTGACTGACGTCGATTACTTTGACACTCAGAAACCTCCTCCATTTGCATAACAGTGAAGCTTTTAGCTCCACAACCTAACACTTAAAACCCATAAGGTTTCATTTGGTTGCATCTAGATCTAATCAATATTTTTTACAAGACACTTATATCTATATCAAATGCCTTCATCAACACAATTATCTAGATCTAACCCAAGTATCAAAGGCCAAAAAATGCAAAATTATAAGAGTTTATGATTATTCTAGCCCACTTCTAACCTATTTCAGTTTGGATCTACATGTAGATCAATTTTTGACACATTTCTCTATCAACATTACCGAAAAGGTTTCCTATGCCCAAATTACAAAAATCAGACAAAGAACTAATGAACCTATCAATGAATATGTCTTGAGGTATAAGATAATGTTGGCTAAGATGACTAGTCTAATGGTAGATAAATAAATTTTAGACATATTCAAGCAAAATTTTATTTCCCCATTAGTTTTCAATAATTTTAAATTTTTTGATGACTTATGCCATATTGTGTAGATTGTGAAATGAAACTTATTTCATTAAAAAAACTTATGTAGTAAACACATCGAATACATACAATACCAAGTTTATTATCAAACTAAGTTATAAGATAAAACCTACAAAACTTAAAAAGGAAAAAAATACTAGTGTTAATGTAGTGTCATAAATCCCAATCATCCTATCTTACCTAATACACCAAGGAGATAATTTTCATGCTTATCAGAGTCTCTAGATTCATTACTTTTGAAGCTTATCGAGTATCACCTCATATCTCTCCATCATCCTATAGAGGTTGATATGAGTTGACCTCTACTCAAAGGATATGATGCAAACACTTATTGTGATGATCACCAAGGCCTTGGACATTTTATGAACATATGTTTTACCTTGAAGTATAAGATCTGAGACCTCATAGATGACCAAAAAATGACATTTGATGATCTTCCAAAGGAATCAAGGCCATAACTTGGTGATCCTCAAAATCATAAGATATTTAACAATCCTTTGCAAATGTTTAATGCTGAATTGAGATGGGTCAATGTAGTATAGGGTTAAGAATATAAATATGAATATGCATGAGGGTGATAAAAAGATCTATAACAATATAATTAATTAAAAACTTAGATAAACAATATCCTAAATTTATAATATTAAGATATGCTAAAAATAGAAAGTAAAACTATTGATTGATAATATAATAAATAAAAAATAAGATTACTTAGTTGGTTTATTGTACACATGTAGATCTAGGCTAAAATAGGCTATAAGTATATAGGAATTGGTTTTTTGAACAATTGTCATATTTTAAAAATCTATACTTTGTGGCCCTAAATGCTTACATTAGATTTGGAAAGTTGCATGGATGCTAATGTCTGAGTTAGATGCAGGTGTCTAGTATGAAAAATTGACTATATATAAATGTGGCCACTTGAAACCTTATGGGTTTTTTTATCACCTTTTATTTGGTGTGTTCATATCTCATGCATAAGCTATCTAACTTTGTTAAATGATCAAAATTTATATTCCTCACACTTAGAATGGCTATGGGAAAAATGGGTTAGTGGGAACATGATGTTGAGCTACCCCAAGGACCCCTCTATAAATTTCCACTACCTACATAACCAAGAATTTGAATAGGGCCTCATAATTATGTAGTTATCCCCTATGTATTAACTTGTGCATGCATAAGGATGAAATGTGTGATAAGTAAGTACATAGAGTAACCTAGTTTTTAACTTGGAAAATATGGCTCATGGGATGATCCTTTAGTACTTCAAACATATATATGAGCTATCTCTATGATTGATGTTGAAATAATAAATAATAGGTAAGCCTTATTCATTTTAATGTTTGATTGAGTGGTTTTGGTAAGTTGCCTTGTGAGTTGATAGGTGAGGAATGAATGAATATTGATCATACATATATACCAATCCATTTTGAAAATATATCATAGTAAAGCACTTAGGTTGGCCATAAAGATACATTTAATTTACAAATTTGATGAATTTAGGGCACTAGACACTTATTTTAGCACATGACACTTGTATCAATGTAGGTGTCTGGTCCCGATGCAAGCGTTAGGAAGATGGAACATATGTATAGGTCTCAAAATTGTAGAGGATGATAATAAATAAGTTCATAGAATTTTTAGCAGCATAGAAGGCATGATCATTAGGATAAAATATGGTAAGACTAAGAGATAAATAATAGGCACAATATATAGTAGATGCAAGCCTTTTAATAGTGGGAAGGTCTTAAGAATTGAAGGGTGTAACCATGAGAAATACTTTCCAAGTATAAAAGATTGAGGTACTATATAATTAAGATTTAGTATCTACAACAAGACCATTATAGGATGGATATGAAAGTGAAAATGGCATATAGTACACATCCTCCTCCATCACATTATGGGCACCCATTAGATGGGATTATTGGTACTTATACATGACATATACCTCCTATGATTCAAATACCTTTAATTAATTTTAATGAAAATGAGATCATGGATGATTAATTAGATATCCATTCATTATTCATTTGAGTATACCTTTATCACCAACCTATACATAATGTTATTATTGATAATGGTGCTAGTGAGAATGTTTGTACCATGATGTTACTTACACATGCAACAATATTATATATAGTTGTTACTAATCTTACATGTCTAGTATAGGTGTATTATTTTTATCTTATTCAATAAGTTATGCATTCACATAGGAGTAGGAAAAGTCACATTGGGAATGTGAAATGGAAAACCATTTTGGATTTTATATTGTAATGTTTTCTCTGATTCAAACTTGGATCATGAAATCAAATTTCATTACTATTCCATGAATAATATTTCTAGCTTATCATTGGTATCAGAGTCTAGATTTTTGCTATTATTATTTTATTCATTTCCCCTCCTCATTCCCAACCATATGGTCCTATAAAATTGGTCCCATATTTGTATATAATTTGTTCACTATCAATTTTGGGAGCTGAGTGTAATATGTAAGGCATTTTTTAGTATGTGGGTGTTTCAGATGTGCACGATAATTATGAATGTGTGGTTGAATATTTTTAGTTGTGTATTCCATTGGAATCTCATCTACCTTATCTTAAAAATAATTTCATTTGTGTAAGATGTGATTAATATTACTTTTTTAATTACATTTTATTCATATGGCTGCATAATACCTATTCTGATCTATACATGGAGGTTTTATGAGGCATGGTGAATACATATTGTTTGATTTTGTATTGTCACATATTTTTTTAATGGATGTATGCATGAATCAAAATAATAGCGAATTTTAGTATTAGAAGCTAATATATTACATTAGTATACACTTGGAATTTCTATACGTTGTATTAAAGCTACTTTGTTGCCAAAATAGGCTTGCAAATTACCAATTAGAAAATATACTATATGATAACTCTAATTTTGATTGTGTATGGTGTTATTCTTGATGAGTATGACTACTATGTGTTCCTTTGTAGACATTCAAGTGACATATAAGCTTCTATGTAGAGATTTAATAGTTTATCATCTATTTTTTTTACGCTTGGTGTTAAAGCAAAGAAAAATAAGGTGATTAGATAGCCTTATAAAAAACCAAAGTCTATACCTTTCATCTTATTTCCAATATTGGAAATTTTCAAATATGAAAAATAAGGAGAGAGGTACATATTTTAAGGCTTTTCATTAAAAAGTATAATGTTTATTTTATTTTAAGTGCTCATCTTCAAATTTTAAAAATCATTTAAATTTGAAAATTTGAAAGCATTTAAATTTGAAAGTAATTTTTTCATTGAAATTGCCTTGAGCAAGCTTGTCTCAACAAGTTTGGAAAACAATAATAAAATTTTACAAATTCAAATATAATTTAAGAGAGCTACTCTTTTACTGATTTGTCACTCTCAATAGGCATAAATCTAGAAATTAAGAAAACTAAGTATATTGATATATGAAGTTTTGTTTTTAAGCCGATCCTAATGATAGGGAAAATCCTTTTCATGTGCCACCTTTGTAACACATACCACTCACTCTCATTTACCTTAAGGCCTCTTTTATGTACTTATAAGTATATATAAAGGGATATAATCTTTTTTATACTGATGGGTTTATAAGAAGAGTTGATATATCGAGAGGTTTGCTCTATCGATCTAATGGTATATAGAAAAAGGGACCATTTTGATGTGATAAGGAACCAATTGGAGTTAACAAAAACTCAAAAATCTAAACTCAAAAATGAAAACTCAAAACCATGCATTCAATCAAATCTATCATTGGTACAATATTGACTAGTAAAGATAATTGGTTAAAATGGTCTTGGTAAGTGGAGAACACACTCATCTTCAATGATCTATGATTTGATATTTATGATGAGGAAAAATAGTCAATTGGTCTAAAATGGAATGCAAAGGATATTCAAACATAGAACCAAAAAAAAATAGAAAGCATTGGCCTTGATGAGGACCTCAATTGATGGAGATTTATTTCATCATATTCAAGGGTGCAATACTCCATGGGAAACATTTCAAAAATTGAAGTAGCTATATGATTCTTAATTAGAGTTAGAATTCATTCAGTTGTAGTTGAATTTATTCAACCTTGAGTTAAAATATGGTGATGTGATGAGATTGGATTTATAGATACGTGCCATCAAGCATGATGTAGAAGAAATAGGTGTCAAAATCAACATTTATATGACTACATTCATAAAAACCTTCTTCCTAACTATTTAGCCTACTCAGAGTCTATAGAAGTAAGCAGTTAGTTGAAGACTCTCATATTTGATCAATTGGTTGAAACGATGGCAAACAGAGAAAAGACCTTTAGAAGAACAACTGACTCCATAATAGGAAAAAGTGTGTGCTATGTCAAAGAAAATTCTTCCAAAACATCCAACAAGGTGACATCTTCTAAAAATTAAGGCAATAACATGTATAAGAAGTACAAGGGAAAAGATATCAAAAATGAAAATCAAGGTGGTTAAAAATATAATGATAAATATAACCTCTACTATGAATGGTGTGGTAGAAAAGGAAATCATGAGACTCATGAATATATAATTCCATGGGAGCAAATTGAAGCATAGCGTAAGAATAAAGAGGAAAAATCAAAGAAAAAAGATTCAAACTCTACCCAATTCACAATTGAATATGTGTTTTCTAGTACAAATGATGAAGCAAATAGTCTCTCAATCAATTTTTCATGGTTTGATGCTTGAGTTCTTGATACTAGTGTCAATCTACATATGACTTTCTGAAGAGATTTCTTTGAATATATTAGTGAATAAAGTTGTAGTGAAGTATACCTTATAGATAAATCAATTCTAAAACCACAAGGAAGAGGTAAAATAAAACTTAAGCATCCAAGGCTTCCATATTTCAAACTTCAAAATGTTCTCTACCTTCTCGTTGGCTCAAATTTTTTTATGGGGACAAATTGGTGACTTTGGGTCAACAATGTGGGAACTGAGTCCTCATGTTAGTTAACAATGAAGGGAAAAAATACCTCTCCTATTAGTAACTAGATCTACCTTTATTGAAATGCAAAAAGGAAAAAATAAGGGAAAACCTATTCATAACTATTTACAATAAAACTATTTTCTATTGGGGTTTTTATAATTTTAACTAAAAAGTACATAAATGATTTAGAAATAAACATGAAAGGAATGCTAGAAAAGAGGAGGAAAATGAGAGATGAAAGGAGGACTAAGATTATTATATCCAGTTAAATATAGAAGCCACAATGTTAATGTCAAGAAAAATGAATGACAACTCTAGGCAACTAAATATGAAAACTTACCAGAATAACCTAAGAAGGGTAGAACACTATATTCATATAAACCTCTTTGATTCGATGGGTAGTAAAGACATAATGTACTCTTAAGAGTACAAAACTTACATTGAGATAATTATCTACCACTGGTAACAAAATGAAAGACAACTATCTCATATTTACCTATAAAAGATAATTAAAATATTACTTAAACCCCACTGAGATTTCACATTTATAGAAATAACACAAAAATATTCTAAAATAAATACTTAATGTGAAATTCCCATTTTCTAAAAATTTGGTAGAGATTATGAAAATAATTAGAAATAAAGATATAGATGAATCATAAAAAAATTTATAACTCATGAAGAAATCTTGAATACCAAATCTACAAAATCTCATCATTTTAAACTTTATTGAGTTGAAAATACAATCTTGTCTTTTAAAACATTTTTATAGAGTCTTAATACCAAAAGTCCTTTTCTTATAATGAGCCTAACACTCATACTTATACTATAGGAAGGTGGTTACTATGCATAACCACCTTTTTTGCATTACAAATGTTACAAAAGTGAGTTTACAAAAATTCACCACTTAAGTGGTGTAAAGGTGAGTTGGTCTAATTACACCATGTGCAAATGTGAAATTACAACATTTCACCACTTAAGTGATATAAAGATAAGTTGGTGCAATTTCACTTCATGAAAAAGTGAAACTATAAAATTGCACCACTGTGAATAGTGTAAAAAAGCTTTGGTAATTTTACACCACTTGAAATGTGTAAATCAAAATTACATAATTCAAGACTTACAAAGTGACATAGTGCTTTTGCATGAATTGCATTTACAAGGTTGAAATTTCACAAAAATTGCAACTATAAATTACAAAATGAGATCCAACATTAACATGAAAAGGACAAAAGCTTGATGAAGAATTCATTCACTTTCTCCTTCATTGAAGACAATCTCAGTCATTGTTTTACACTTGTCAAGGATTTTCATCCTACATATGCTTGTCTTTTATATTGTCATCTATCTAAATAATCTCAAATTTACTCTACTAAGAGTTTTGAATAACCACTAATGTTTTTAAGTCATCCTTTCTATTCACCATAGAAATGTTTCATTCATAAGAGCATAATATTCATGTTAATATTTTTGTGAAGCTTGCCATAACAATATTTAATCTTATCAAGTCACTGACATGATTAAAGAGTTGAGAAGGCACTTGTAATGGCAAATAAATTTTAATTTACACCTATCATTTGCATTTGGCCTCCAAAATTTTATATTAGAAGCTTATTCCCACATCCAAACCCTACACTAAATACTAATCAGTGCATACAAACATATATCCATCTAACACTTGAATTAATATTGGATATGCCCATGCAAAACAACTTTCTCATTAAAATTTCCTTCTACTAGTAAAAGCTACAAAATTCTAGCCAATACCATGCTTTTGTAGCTAATACCATGGGTTTTGGGACCAAAAAAACCTTTTAAACACTCAAAACCCTGGGTTTTATTCATAAACTAGTTCATTTTCAAAATACCATGAATTTAATCTTGAAACCATCATCATTCTCCATTTACCACAAATTCAGGGAAGTGAAAAACAAAATTACATGACTCAGGGAAATATAAATTCAATTTACATGGATGGGGAAAATGAAATTTGAAATTGCATGACCATGAAAAATAAAAATTTAATTTGCATGGGAAGAAAAATTCAAAATGAATTTATAAATTGTACTGAGTGAAAAAAAGAATTTGCAAATTACACCAAGTGGAAAAAAGAATTTGCAAATGCAAAAAATTTAATTTGCATGGGAAGAAAAATTCAAAATGAATTTATAAATTGTACTGAGTGAAAAAAAGAATTTGCAAATTACACCAAGTGGAAAAAAGAATTTGCAAATTGCATTAAGTGAAAAAAAGAATTTGCAAATTACATCAAGTGGAAAAAAGAATTTGCAAATTATACAAGTGGAAAAAATAATTTGAAAATTACACTGAGTGGAAAAAAGAATTTGCAAATTGCACTGAGTGGAAAAAAGAATTTGCAAATTGCACTGAGTGGAAAAAAGAAATTGTAAATTTTATCGAGTGGAAAAAATAATTTGTAAATTACACCAAATGGAAAAAAGAATTTGAAGATTGCAAGACTTGTAAAAGTGCATTGGTATTTTTTCACAACTTGAAACCTGCAACTATGATTATCCCCCTTGATTTTTGAAGTTCAAGATGAAATTTCAATACCAAGTGTTTATAGTCAAAATTTATCTCTCATATTTGGTCTTTGCATGGGAAAAAAAAAACTTTCAAAAAAGTTTGATTTTACCTTAAATTCTCACTTTGGTGCTGATAAGATCAAATGAATTCATGACTTCTCTCTTCTCTCTATCATAATACACTTTCTATGATGACAATAATCTTGTTACATTGAAAGCGAAATTGTTGAGATATCTTCAACACACTATTTAGAAGCTTGAATGATAGTTAGATATCATTATTATACCTAAACCTTATCCATTGGGCTATGGAGTTGATGTCCCATTCTATAAATTTTTTACCATCCTTGTCTTTAAAACACCTCTAATTGCCTATATGAGTACAATTGGTGGTGTTGTAGTGAAATATAAAATTTCAAGACAACACTTCTTTAATTAAAATGAAACTTATTATCCTTAGTGCTCATAAGGCAATAAATCCATTATATTCTATTAGATAATGGTGATGTCATAATAAAGAAAAAAATGCATAATGTAGTCATCTTGATTGGATACAATGAAGGGGAACTACTCAAACTTAGGGGTGATCCATTAGATTCAAGGAATCATGCTCATCCCGTGAAAGACAAAATGTCTTTGAATATGTTTTGGCATGCAAGATTCAGACACACTCACTATAACAACATTAAGGTATTAAAAAATAATGGTGTTTTTGGAATGCTTACATTGCCCATAAAATCAAATGAAAATTACAAAGCGTAGATCTTGTCTAAACACACAAGGGAACCATTCCCAAAGTCATAAAGGAAAGTTGACATAAAGTTGCAACTAGTACTCTTAGACTTGTGTTCTCTTCCAATCCTCTTTTCTGGTGGTCATCATTACTTCATGTTGTTCATTTATCACTATATTAGGATAATTTGGATATACTTTCTAAATAAAAAATTAGAAGGCTTCGAGACTTTTCAAAAATTTTGAACCATGATTGAAAATGAAGTTTAAACCTACATTGAGACACCTAGGATAGACAATGGTGGTGAATACACTTCAAATAAGTTCTAATCATATCTTGAGAAAAATGGGATCAAACACCATTTCATAGTTCCTTACATTCCACAACAAAATAGATTTGTATAAATAATGAACAAAATTGTGATGAGTATGGTTCATGCTATGTTGTACTACAAAGGGGTAAATCTACACTTTTGGGCCAAAGCAACTTAAAAAATAATATATCTTTGTAATAGATCACCATCAACAACTCTTAAATCCAAGACTCTCTATGAGATGTGGTGTGGTCAGCTTCTTTTAGTGTGACATATTCACATTTTTGGATCCACTTGTTACATATTGATTATAAAGGAGAATAAGAATTACTTGGACCATAAGAGTCAAAAATGCATTCACTTGGGATATTCTAAATATTCAAAGGCATATAGATTATATGATGAGAAAGAGAAGATGTCATGTCCCCTTTTTAGTTGACATCTCCAGAGTTGATGGTTAGCCTATTATACGACCCTCGTAGGCTGATAGGATGGATAGAGGGTCTTGATGGAGCTTGGCTTGGCTTCGTTTAGCATAATTTTTACAGTTGGCTTTCGTTTGGGCTCGATCAGACATGTATTGAGAGAGATATTAATATTTGATTGATTTAATTAAATATTAATTATTTAGCATATTTTAATTGTGCAATCCTAATTCTAATTTAAGAAACCCTAATTAGGGCAAACACATCTTTTTGAGGGTATAAGGGTTTCTCATGGGGAGAGTTGGATTATGAATGATTATGACTATTGAGTTTTGCTAAGAATTCTTCTGTGAAGACTGAGCCAAGGGTTCCAGGATTCCATTTGCATTGGAGAATGTCCACTCTTCAGTGTGTATGATTTAGAGGTTGTGAGATATCAGCTGATCTATTGCCAATTTGAGAGATAGCTTCATACAGAAGTTATCACAGAGGTTTACAGGTTTGAGAGATAACTTCACACAAAAGTTATCACAGGTATTTCAGGTATTTATTTTATTAGGTTTTTGATTCAATAAATTATATAGATAGAGATATTCTATATTAGAGCCATATATCTTGAGATCAAGGGTTCAACAAATAGGGTGTGTTATATTGGCGGCTGTATGAAGTCCGTACAGATCCATACAGATCTATGCAGAGACCGACATCGGCAGGCAGAGACCAACAATGACCAACATGGGCCGACCCTCTGACTGAGATTGGTAGGATAACGACACTAGGAAACCAATGGTGGCAGTATAACTGATGTCGGTGACTATGTTTTGGACACAGTAGGTCGAGACGTACCAGATTCAGGTTTTATTCCCAGTTTATGGAATACTGAGGTTATTAAGATAGTATTTGAATATTCTTTTATATGCATGATAGAGGACATCTATTGTAATCATCTGAGCAAATAAATAAGAGATTATACTATGATTTATTTATCTATTTGGAAATTATTTTACAAAAATTACAATTTGTTCTTATTTCATATAAAAAAATTAGAATACTCAGAAAAGCAATTCAGAGCTTTTGTCTTTCTATAGTCCCTATTGGTTGGGATATTACAGTGGTATCAGAGCTTTGTTAAAAAAAGGAGACCCTAAGAAAGGGACATTACAATGGTATCAGAGCCATATTCCTACCATCCTAAGGGTTTGACAATCTCATGCAGCCACAAGAGTTGGGACCAAACAGGTACAACACATGTAATAGAGCTTTACTTAAAGGTACCTAGGTGTTAGAATAGCAGCCAATCACCATGAGTGACAGGCATGAGGGTAGCCCACCCAGGGGCCACTGACATAATGATGAACATGATACCAAAGAAGTCTATCGTGAGATGACACAGGCACTATAGGCACTTACTACTATGGTAAGGAGGATGAACCCACCTGATAGATAGTATGGGGAATAAGGAGATAATAGGAGTGCTACTGTTAATTAGAGACCCCAGTAGTCCCACTCCAAAATAGCTGATAGACCTACATGTCCTATGTTTGTTCAAGAGGAACCAGAGGCTCCAGTAGAGGAGGAGGCAGGAGATTCCCTATTTGCAGATGTTCTCATGGCTACAAATGATGAGTGGGACTTATTAGCTCCTCAAGTTTGGGAGAAGATGTCCTTTGATCATTTTGTTAATCAGAGGAGAGAGTACTATAGATTTGTTAGACAAGATAGGAGGCCTAGAGGTCAACTCAGTGAGCTGAAGAAGGCTACTAGCAAGCTTTCTTTAACTACTTTTGATGGCAGCAGCAAGATGACAGTGCAATCTTGGGTTCATAATCTTGACACATTTTTGGCATTGAGGCCAATGATAGAGATAGAGGCCATCAAATATGCCACTTTGCACTTGGATGGAGTAGCACATGATTAGTGGTACCATGGTATGGTAACACTTCAGCATAACCAGGTGACAGAGTACCAGGACTTTGTGGATAGGTTGGTTGAGAGGTTTGACAGGAAAGATCCCAAGGTTTACTTTCAAGATCTGGCATAGTTGAAACAAACAGGTAACTTGGAATCCTTCATTGGTGAGTTTCAAAGATTGGCAGTCATGGTGCCAAATATTTTAGAGCATAGATTGGTAGTTCTCTTCATGGAGGGATTGACAGAACCATTGAGAGGTTGGATCAAAGGCTTTGATGCTCCTTCATTACAGGTAGCTATGAAGAAGGTGCAAAGTATGGAGATGGCAGCCCCATCCAGTAAATCTAACTCAGGAGGTACTTCTTCATCCAGGAACCCTAGGTGCTTCAACGGTAATAGAGAGAGACCAGATTTGAACATAGATAAATCAGGTGTTAAGAATGATTCGAAGGCAAATCCAGCAGCACCACTTTTGGATCAAGATGTTCTTAATGATCTACACAGGAAGAAGCTTTGCTTCTACTATAAAGGTCCCTATGATGCCAATCATGATTGTCCTTTGAGGCCTAAGGGCAAGGCCAATCGAGTGATGTGGGCTTATTATGAGGATTCAGATTCAGAGGATTCTAAACAGCAAAATAGTTCTGAGGGGGTAGAGGTAGAGGCTTTAGAGCCTAAGGTAGAGGTAGATTTAGAGCTTCACATATAGGAGGCATGCCTATCCAGCATTTAGTCGGATGATTCATTCAGACTCTATGGAGTTTTGGCAGGACAGAGGGTCATCACCCTTCTTGACATAGGTGCCACACATAATTTCATAGATGCTAGATTTGTGGAGAAGCATGGACTCACTATTGAAGATTTTGAAGGCATTAGAGTTAAGGTAGCTGATGGTCACACTCTTAGGTGTGAGTGTATGATTAGAGACCTCCCATTGTGCTTAAATAACTATGAGTTCAAGGCTGATTATTATGTGGTGAACATGGGGGATATAGACTTAGTCTTGGGTATGAAGTGGCTTCATTCATTTAAGGAAGTTACTCTTTTTCTCAAGGACATGGGGGTTTGTTTTGATGTTGATGGGAAGACACATATTCTTAAGGCGATACGGGTCAACAACTTCAAACATATGTTTTTTCATCAGATGGAGAGGCTCATACCACACGATATGGGAGAGTGCACTGTCGAGTGCACATTGGCACCAACACGGGAGAGATAGGTGGATGAACTTTTTCTTGAGGTGAGTTTAGTTCAAGAGATAGCACATGTGTCAGAGACTCAGCATTCTATTACAGTTGGGTCACAGGTTGATGATGATATGAGTATGTCTAGCATTCATATTCCAGATTCAGATATTATTTAGGTAAGGAGTTTACTTGAGTTGCCAGTTGATTTTCATTTATGGATTGGATGTTGGGATTCTTATCTTAGTACTAGGGATGATGTGACGCTATTAGATGAGAGTTGTGATGGACATGGCATGGAGATTGTATTGATTTACAGCGGTGGAGATCATGACTACATTTGGGATCCAAGTGGATTGATTGGTTTATCATTCAACATTGCTTGAGGGCAAGTAATTTCAGGAGGGGCAGATTGTCATGTCCCCTTTTTAGTTGACATCTCCAGAGTTGATGGTTATCCTATTATACAACCCTCATAGGTTGATAGGATGGATAGAGGGTCTTGATGGAGCTTGGCTTGGCTTCGTTTAGCATAATTTTTACAGTTGGCTTTCATTTGGGCTCGATCGGACATGTATTGAGGGAGATATTAATATTTGATTGATTAAATTAAATATTAATTATTTAGCATATTTTAATTGTGCAATCCTAATTCTAATTTAAGAAACCTTAATTCTAATTTAAGAAACCCTAATTAGGGCAAACACATCTTTTTGAGGGTATAAGGGTTTCTCATGGGGAGAGAGTTGGATTATGAATGATTATGATTATTGAGTTTTGCTAAGAATTATTCTATGAAGACTAAGCCAAGGGTTCTAGGATTCCATTTGTATTGGAGAATGTCCATTCTTCAGTGTGTGCGATTCAGAGGTTCTGAGATATCAGCCGATTTATTGCCAATTTGAGAGATAGCTTCCTTCAGAAGTTGTCACAGAGGTTTACAGGTTTGAGAGATAACTTCACACAGAAGTTATCATAGGTAATTCAAATATTTATTTTATTAGGTTTTTGATTCAATAAATTATACAGATAGAGATATTCTATATTAGAGCCATATATCTTGAGATCATGGGTTCAACAAATAGGGTGTGCTATATTGGTAGCCGTACAAAGTCCATATAGAGACTGACATCGACAGGCAGAGACCGAAAGTGACTGACATCAGCCGACCCTCTGACTGACATCAGTAGGATAACGACACCAAGAAATCAACGGTGATAGTATAACCGACGTCGGCGATTGTGTTTTGGACACAATAGGCCGAGACATACTAGATTTAGGTTTTATTCCCAGTTTATGGAATACTCAAGTTATTAAGACAACATTTGAATATTCTTTTATATGCATGATAGAGGACATCTATTGTAATCATCTGAGTGAATAAATAAGAGATTATACTATGATTTATTTATCTATTTGGAAATTATTTTGCAAAAATTGCAATTTGTTCTTATTTCATATAAAAAAATCAGAATACTCAGAAAAGCAATTCAGAGCTTTTGTCTTTCTATAGTCCCTATTGGTTGGGATATTACAGTGGTATTAGAGCTTTGTTAAAACAAAAGGAGACCCTAAGAAAGGGATATTACAGAAAAAGTTTCTTTTTTCAAGAGAAGTTATTACAAAGGACAAAGAGCACATTGTTTGGTAACTGAGTTGACTTGAAAAGTATGTAAAGTTTGATGTCTACATGGAGAGTGATTTAAATGTTTAAGACAATGAGTGGGGGACACACAATTGGGAATCTATTGATTTTATATTGTTTCCTATACATGAGATTGAAACTCCTCTTAAAGGAGAGATCGAAACTTCATCAGATAATGAATAGGGGACACCAAAACATAAGGCATAACATGATGGAACTTTAGATTATGAACTTGAATCACCTAAAACACAAAAATATATGCTAATGTGGGCTACTCAAATATTAAAATATGTGAAACTTGATAAAGTTGGGAAATTAGGCATAAACAGTGCACATGTATCCACATCACAATTAGATAAATCCCTTGAATAAATTCAAGATAAAATTAGAAATATCACCTCGAATGATTCTTCAAAATAAGAACTCAATATTGTGTTTGATTCAAAACCAACATCTTTCAAACATATTGAGAAGATTGAATCTTAGAGAAAATTAATGAGTACAATGCATTGGTCAAAAATGGGACTTGAAAATTGGTTGACCTCCATATGGATATGAACCTATTGGCTACAAGTGGGTCTACTATAATAAATAAAAATTTGATAGAGCACTGAAAATCATAAAGAAAGGTTTGTCAAAAATGGAGTACTTAAAAATAAGGAACTAGTTATAATGAAACCTTTGCACCTACAATAAATTGGATTACCATTAGAACCATGTTGGCTTTGGAATCTCACAATGGATGGAGAGTTCACCAAATGGATGTCAAAATTACATTCCTAAATGGTGACCTCAAGGAAATGATGTATATGACACAACATGAAGGTTTTGTAGTAAATATACAAGAACACAAGGTGTATAAACTAGAAAAATCATTGTATGCTTTGAAACAACCCCCTCGAGCATGGTATGACAAACTAGCTAAGCATCTCATGAACATGAACTTAAAACATTTTGAGTTTGAATATGTAACTCTTTTCATCAAAATATTTGAAAAAATAATTATCTTTATCCTAGTTTATGTTGATGATGTGCTCATCATAGGGAATAATGAATGATACATTGAAAAGTTTAAATCAGAGTTGATGAAAAGTTTTGAAATGATTGTTTTGGGTTACTTTTATTACTACTTGGCTATTGAAGTAATTCAAGAACAAAATCATTTATTCATAACTCAGTAGAAGTATGTTGGTGAAATAATGAGCATGTTTATAATGGAAGATTATAATCTTCTCAATATGCCCATGGAACATAATCTCAAATTGACATTTGAAGATTTAATAGATTTGGTTGATGCCTCTAAATACAGATAACTCATTGGAATTCTAATTTATGTGACCATAATTGAAACATATATATCATTTTTAGTTGGTGTCCTATTAGGATTCATGAAAAAACCTAGGGATAGTCATTGGGTAGCAATAAAAAAGGTCCTTAGATATCTCAAAGGAACATAGAATTTTGGGCTCAAATACTCCAGGTTAGGAGACTTTAAACTAGTTAGGTACTTGGATTCTAACTATGCTAGTGACCATGAAGATGGAAAGTCCACCTCAGGTTTTTTGATGAATTTGGGAATAATAGTTTTTAGTTGGAAATCTAAGAAGAAACTAGTTATGGTAATTAATTAAACATAATAAAAATATATTTCCACTTTAGAGGCAACTAGAGAGATCTTATGGCTTAGAAGGGATCTTTAATATTTATAGGAACAACAAGTTTCATCAACACCTCTCATGGTTGACAACACTTTTACAAGATAGATGGAAAAGAATATTGTCTTTCATGATTGAACCAAACATATAAATACTAATTTTTATTTGATTTGACACTATGTGAAAGATGGTAGTATCAAGTTACAACATTACCTTATATCATATCAACCAATAGACATCCTAATAAAAGTGCTTGGATGAGAAAAATTGAAAATTTCAGATTAATGTTTGGTCTGATAAAGAATTCTATAGATTAAGATGGGTATGTAACAATATTGTATATAATTGTTATTAATCTTAGGTGTATATCATAGGTATATTATTTTTGTATTATTCAATAAGTTATCCATTCTCGTAGGAATAGGAAGAGTCACATTGGGAATGCAAATTGAAAAACCTTTTAGCCTTTTATATTGTAATGTATTCTCTCATTCAAATTTGAATCATGAAATATGATTTTATTTTCATTCTATTAATAATATTTTCATCTTGTTAATACATTTAAGATATACATAATTATTTAGACCAAAGTGCTTAGAGCATTCAATGGGACCTCACATCTGGTTTATGGAAAGATTGACTTATCTTTATAGGTTGTCCCAACACATGTGGTCGCTAATTTTTTAGTTATACCTTACACATGAGTCTTTGATATGTTATTGAGATGAAATTAGTTACATACACTATGTGTAGTACCTTTTAAATTACATGGGTGAGTTAAGTATATTCATGCCAATAGGGTAATTACAATTTCCAAAATTTCATATGAACATCCACTTGAGTAAGAGAAGTTTTATACCTAGGAAATTAATTATCAAACCTACTAAGGTCAATCCTATATGAAAGGATAAACAACAAGAAATCCCATTTCTTAGGTGAATAATAATTGAGAGAACATCACATATAAGATACAAAATGGATTCCATAGAATCCTCAACTACTACTACACAACATATTCAGTTACCTAGAGCAATAAAACATGTTCCTATTTATGTTATTCCAAAGAAACTAGATAACACTCAATGATGGATTCCACAAACCCCCATTCATTCTACTATTTCCTCATGATCATATAGTCATATTATACATATGCAAGCATCATAGATCTTATAGTGCTAAATATTAAACCTATACATAGTCCTTGGCAATACCACTAGTTTATTGCACCAGGTTCCACGTGGGTAGATACCTATGAGCATCACTTAGATAAGATCATAAGGTAGTCTTTTATGATTCAAATATTATAAAAAGACAAAAATAAAGTTCCAAAAAAAAAAAAAAAAAAACTTCAACATTTCCATGTTTTATTAGCTCCATGACATCTATGTTGTTGGTTCCATGGTGGTAGATAACATATCACTTATTTCTATATATACACATATGCTTCACACATATTTTAGGTATGATACATGCATACCTAGGCACATTATATATGCACATATAGATGTTGGGTCTTCCCTCTATTCATGTCATCAATACATTGGGGCCTTCACTTTCTTTGATCATGATACGCCTAGCTTATATTATTTTATGATCATTTTCCATTATAATGTTTGAGATTATGTACTTACACATGACTTTATCCATGTTTATACCTTTTTAAGTGTACTTGATATGATATGCACTCAACATTTTTTGCTAACATATATATCCAAGTATTAATATGATATACTTATGCTAGTTTCTTGTGATTCTATGTTTTCATTTTTTTCAATTCCTTGAGTGTCTTACCTTGCTTGATCATATCTTGTTTGTTTGAGCATTTGAATATGCTCCATTACTTGCAGACCTCATGCCTTTGTTTACCTATTGTGACATTTGAACATGTCATAGGTTTGTTATGTCTGGACATTTAAATATGTCATTATATGCTTTGTGAAAATTTGACTAAGTTATGTCCCTTCAATTTTAATACATGTGAAGATGCCCCTGGTATGAGGTCTCCCTTGACCATTATTTTTTATTTTGATTTTGAGTGCTCTTGGGTGTGTGTTAATTAATTATTTATCTTGTACTATTACTCTCTAGACGTTGCCATGGTCTATATCATTTATTTTAGGACTTTATGTGATAACATACTATATATCTCATTGCTATATTTGTATACACATAATATTTTCAAACTTATCAATTATTCATGCTTTCTCTCTTGCAGGAACCCATCGATTTTAAACCTCTTTGAGTGCATGCCTTATAGGGTGCACCAAAAAAGGGTGGGTAGACCATTAGTGCTTCTTAGGATTGCTATCCCCTATACCACCACTTGATATCTACACAACCATCTAATTTACACTTCCCTAAGCTTTGCCTCCTCTCTTACATGCTCCTACAATCAAATTACCACCTTAATTAGCCCCTACCTAAGCCTAATACCCTTTTTGACATTTATTAAATAATTTCAGCCTAAGATGACCTTGTATTCTAATTGATATTTGACCCATAAGACCAAGATAGATCTAGACTTAACATATTTTTATCAATTAGAAATATAAGGTTGAATTGGGCTGATTGTATCAGCTAAACTTTTAGAAAGGATTATGGTTAAATTCCATTATATATAGACATCTTTTTTGCCATTTCTTAGAGAGGAAGAGAAGAATAAGAATATTATATTGTGCATCTACTTATTCACCATTCTAATTAAGGAGAATTTCTTAGGGTTTTAATACTTTATTTATAGACACATATCTTGTCTTGTGGAGAAGTTTTTTAGATACGTAGAGGAGTTGTGTAGCTTAGGACTTACTTATCTTTGATATCCTTACATACCACAACAACCTATTGTGAATTAGCTTGGCTAAGGGAGATATTGAGTCTTAATAAGTGTTGACCAATTCTTGTCCAACAGGAATATTACCTAAGGGATTTAGTAGTTCCCTGCAGGCTTCATGTTTCTATAGCAGGGAAGATCAGTTCAAAAAATGCTAGGGTTTTCAAGACTTTCAAGATCTTATCTAACAAATTCAGCCATGGTTCAAGCCTTAGTTCAAATCTCAAAGACTATCACTCCTGGTTCAATCCATAGTTTAATCGGCATGAACTTCATCTTTAGGTTCAAGAGTCTTGGTTCAACAACATTGAACCATCATACTGCTAGACCGTTGAACCAAATTTCGATTCAATGGCTTGGTTCAACGAGCTTGGTTCAAAGAAAATGGTTCAATTTTTAGTTCAAGTGCTCGATTCAACACTAAGTTCATCAGCTTGGTTCATTAGTCCATCGATGTGTAATGGTTGAACCAATTAAATCGTTGAACCATTTTTGGTTCAATGGGTTTGGTTCAAAGGGAGAAGTTCATCGGCTTGGTTCATTAGTCCATCAGCACACAATGGTTGAACCAATTAAATCATTGAACCATTTTTGGTTCAATGGATTGGTTCAAGGGTATGTCTAGTTGGCTGAGGGACAGTCCAAGTTCAAAATGCCCTAGTGAAGGGTAGGCAAAACAAAAGGAAAAGACTTGGGTAAGTGTTTTTGGATTTTGTTTAAGTCCAAAGGAATTTAGGCACAGTTCAATTTCAAAGCTGGGGCCAGGGAGAATTTTTGTAGACTTTTTGTCCATGGGAAAATGTCTATAGATAAAAGCCCACAGAAAATACATGAAGCAATCCAAGACCCAAAAAAAAAAGTCTGCAGGGACCTGGGAGGCATCCATTCAAAGCAAAGGACCCGCCGAAGGACCCCGAAGGGTAGGTGCCCTTGCAGGGGACTCTCGGCCAAACACAAAGGGGCCACTTTCAAAGAGTTAGAGGGTCAGATTCCCTCTGAAAGGTGCTAAGAGGAAGCAAATCCATAGAAAAGCCATGAAGACCCAATGACATTTTGACGGGATGGTGACGTCCTGAAGGACGTCAAAATTAACAAAACAAGTTAGCCATTGGTTTTCAAACCAATGACAGCCGTATGAACGTCAAAGTTAGCAAAACAAAATGGCCATTTGTTTTCAAACTAAGAGAGGGCTAACCAAGGGGCCAGAATGCAGTGACCCACTAAGAATTTGCCCCTGAGGCCCGAAGGAGCCAGAAGAGACCAAATTGAGAAAAGAGCAAGAAATTAGTCCAAGTGGCACCAATTTGAGAAGTGACTTTGGCAGGTGAAACAATTCTTGCAAATTGATCATTGGGGATGCAAACAACTAGCAATGCAGCGGATTTCTTTATTTTACATTTAATGAGTAGACAAACCGTGTACTGATCTTGAAAAGGCAGACTTCAAACAGACAAAGTGCCCAGCTCATTAATGTTCTGAATGACTTGTTCTTCCCAATGAAGGGACATGATAGGCCACTTGTAAAAAAGGAATGCCAAATGGTCTCCTTGCTTCTCCTATGTATTGAAGACTTGTCATTTTTTAATCATCTTCCACATTTTGTAAGGTGTAGCCCTGGCAAAATTTCCACCTAAATCAATAAATGCAATTTTTTACCTCTATCTTGGATAGGCATTTTTGTGTATGTGCTGAGTGTTGATTTGTGTTTAGTCATTGTTTTCTTGATGCTTTCACAGGTTCAATACCAATGTCTCTGTTGTCTACAAAGTGCCTTTTTGTAGACTGGTAAGGAGAGTTCTATTTGGAGGTGCAGAAATAGAAGGAGTTACCTTGCAAGTGTGCATTTCACAACACCTTAGGTGAACCTCTATTCTCTATATTTTCATTCAGACCTCCCTATTAAGCTTTACAGTCTGGTTCTTTTTCCAAGTGTGAAGCGTATGTATGCATTTGTCTGGTTTCAAGTGTGGATGTGAGAAGGTCATTTCATTTTGGTGTATCACCTCCTTATAGTAGTTTGTTTTCCTGCAATCTTTCTCCCTTTCCATCCCCCCATTATATATTTGTATATACATATCTATATTAGCACTTCCTAGAATGAATATGATACATCAAAGGGAGCTAGCCCTTATCTAGAGACTCTCCCCTCCTGCTTCGCCAGTCCCACAGGTAAGAGGGGAGTTTCTATAGTTGCGAGGAGAAGGTAGGAGCTCGGCCTCCTACCAAGGGTGCAATCTTTGATGTCAATAGTTTTGGCATACCCGGTGGGACCCAATTTGATAACTCAGTAAGGTTTCAAGATTGATGCTAGTCTTATCACAATAATTCTAAGATTTCCAGCATCTGGCGACTCCACTGGTAAGAGCTTCAATTTTTTCCAATTAAGACCAGTTTCTTTACTTTCTATGCCTAAAGTCACCACAAGGTCTGCTTCAAAAGGGGTTCCTTTCAATTTTGTTGAGTTGCCTTTGAACTCTGCAAAAAGACTACGATTTGAGAGGACCCATCCTTATCCAACAAGCAATCCTCCTAGACCTATTGTAAGGGACACAGATGAATTATAGGACTATATTTCAAGCTATGTTTTAATGGTTTTTATGACCCAAGAGGTTTTTCCACATATCTCCTATGTTCTTATGTTGTTTTATTTTATATATGATTGTTTATGAATTGGTTAATGTATGTCCATCCCAATGATGGCACTGCCTTTTGCGGATTTTCATGTTGAGAGCCCCTTGAACCTCCCACATTATGATCCAATCCTGAGAACAACCCTAAAAAATGTGCCTTCTTTCGATGGAGTGGGACCCATTACAGTCGTTGAGCATATTAGGAATATTTCTAACCTCTATAATATTCACAATGTAATAGAGGAAAATATCGCCATCAGATTGCTAGCATTATCTCTAAAAGGCCAGGCTCTTAACTAGTATGGGACCTTGCCTATAAATTCAATACATTCTTGGAATGAATTGGGCACTCAGTTGATAGATCATTTTTGGGAAAAGAGTGATGACCTCTCACTTGTTGAGCAGTTGATGACCATAAAGAGAGCTTTGCATGAGTATGTGCAGGATTTTAACATGCGGTTTTAAAAGACTTGGGATAGAATTCCCATCCTGTTAAGACTAACTCCTAGCTATGCTTTCTTATACTATTTAAAGGAATTAAACAATGATATTACTGTGATGATCCAATCTATGGGAGGGCATATACTATGTGCTACTTATGACATAGCCATAGTAGCTAAAAATTGCTTAGTACAGGTTGGGAAAATTGCCCCTAGGCCTCACATGCCACTTTTCCCAAAAATGCTGCCTCTAATTTAGACCATTGCTCCCACATTGGCTCCTCTGCCTACCATAGAAAAACCAACTGCTGTTTCATCCAATGAACTTCATGAGGTTAAAAGTCTATTGCAAAGCATGTCAAATGAACTTGTAGCTCTTAAAAGGCAGCAAGCTCAAATCAACAGGCTGAACCAGGGATATCAACATTATGGTCAAACCCTTAGACCCCCTTTTCAAAACTATCATCAAGGACAGGGTCAGCTCACTCAAACCAACCCATTTCAAAACTACAACCCATGCCCCCCTTCATCATCTAAAGTCATGGTACTAGTTCAGAACAATCTAATATAGGAGTAGCCAAGCTATTCGACCATTGGATATGGTCAAGAATAGGCTGTTTACACAAATGAGATGATGAATTATTTCTAGAATGCAGACAATCAAGTAGCTGCTTAGCCCTAGGTCTTTTAGACTCCAATGCAGCCTGGCACGAACAACAATTAGGCCCAACCTG
This sequence comes from Torreya grandis, assembly GCA_037957365.1. Classification (NCBI taxonomy): domain Eukaryota; kingdom Viridiplantae; phylum Streptophyta; class Pinopsida; order Cupressales; family Taxaceae; genus Torreya; species Torreya grandis. The sequence continues at coordinate 4,303,900 of JARHVA010000623.1, forward strand.
ATTCTTCCCTCATGAATCATCTAGAAGGGGAATTTTATTTAGTAAATTATGTGGGCACTACAGACAATTAGGCCGATTGTGTTGTAGCCAGCACAAGATTTAAGAGAAGAGCAATGGGAGAAGCCTAGGCTACCACTCAAGCCGTAGCTGCACCCTCTCCATTACACTCAAACCAAAAAGCCCCAAATTTGAGGCCACCATTTGCACCTTCAGCCCCTTAGCCTGTAGTCTAGCTTGGGATCAACCCTAAAGAAAACTTGAAGGGAGGTAGTCGCCAGGTCAATATAGTGGACCAAATGAAGAAGCTGCATATGAACATATCTTTATGGGATTCATTGTCTCTTCTAGGATAGAAGGATGTATTGAATAAGGAATTGCATGAGCTGGATCGACAAGCTATCGTATCAAGCACTGAAAATGTCTTGAAGACAAATGGATAACCTTCCACTTCAGGTTAGGTAAAGAAGGAGGAGAAAATTTCACCTTTCTATGTATCCTTGGTTATAGGGGATTTCTTAGTACACAACTACATAATTGATAGTGGGGCTAGTACCTCAGTGATGCCCAAGTTTATAGCTAACAAGATGGGACTGAAATATGAAGAGATGAATAAGGGAGTCCTGTAGTTAGATGGGATGCCTACCAAAATAGTTGAATTTTGAAGGGTTTAAGCTTGACATTGCATGCTTGCCCAACCTTCTCAATTACCCATGATATAGTGGTAGCAGATGTTCCTCCTTAATTTACAATTTGCTTGTCCAAGGACTTCACATCAAAGATAGGTGGCTATCTAGCAGTGAATTGGTCATATCTAGTTTTTAGAACCAAATATGGGACCAAGGTAAAAATCAAATCTGAGCCACTCTACAAGGACCATTTAGAACCATATTTGCCCAAGGAAACAAATGTTAGTTACACCATTATCAATCTAGAAGAGTCCCAGATAGACCAATCTCTGTCCTCTACTCTTGAAGGAGTCACAGACTTACTCTTGGATGAGTGGGGAAATGATAATTTCGAACATGATCTTTACAAGTTTATAGAGGAGACAGACCTTGGAGTTTACTGGATGCATGAAGAGGGTGCCTTCATACCAAATATAATGAAGGCAAACCAAGAAGACATTGGTCTATGACAACTATATTTTGAGAGTGCCAGAAGTAAGCTAAGAGCTGGTGGTGGAGCGATGTTAGTCTCCCCTTCAAAGGATAGGTACTTTTCAGCTTTACATTTCCATTTCTCTTGCATAAGCAATGTTGTAGAATATGAGTCCCTTATCCATGGTCTGGAATGGGCAAGAAAAAGAGGGATCAAGGAGTTGCAAGTTTTGGGAGACAACGAGCTAATTATAAATCAGGTGAAAGGCCTGAATCTGACCAAGAATTCCTTGCTGAAGTCTTACAAGCATAAGGTCTAGGACTTGGTGGAAGACTTCCTCACTTTCAATATCACCTCCATTCCTAGAGAGAAAAACAAACAAGCAGATAGGCTAGAGGCAATTGGTGCTCAGTTTGATATTTCTAAGGAAATAGGTCAAGATTGTAGTTTGCACCACTTGAAGGTGGTAGTTCGACCCTCTATCCTCGACAAAATTGTAAATTGGCAAGTTTTTGAAAATGACCAACAAATAGATTTCTTCCTATAAGAAGAAGCTAAGTTGTTCACAACATAGAACCAAGCGAATTTATAATAGCAATATGATAATCAAATTGTTTAGTTGAAGAACAATAAGCTCCTTAAAGGTTTAGTCATGCTTGAGAGCATCTTCAACAGAGATGACCAATTGAGAAATGACAAGGCATGCATCACAACCAAAGAGGAGAATTACAAAAGGGTTAAGATCTTCAAGGACAAGCTGCTTGCACTTGGAAAAGTCTACATGATTCAAGAAAGGTGAGCTTTTATTTTGCTATATCAGGAATTCATAGATGTTTTTGCATGGGATTACAGTGACTTGAAGGGCTTTGACCCAAGGCTCACCTAACACGCCATAAAATTAGAAGAGGGTGCCAGGCTAGTCACACAGAAGTAGAGGCCTGTTAATCTAATGATTGAGTTCCTCATGCAGAGGAAACTGGCCAAATTGATCAAATTTGGAATTATATTTCCAATTAAGCATTCCTCTTGGCTAGCCAACCTTAAACCTATTAGAAAGAAGAATGGGGAGATCAGGCTATGTGTCAATTTTAGAGACCTTAATATAGTCTCTTTAAAAGACCATTATCTTCTCCCAAGCATGGAGTGAATCCTTTAGAAGGTAACTGGTAGTGAGTGCTTCTCCCTCCTGGATGGTTATTCAAGGTATAATTAGATTCTAGTGCAAGGCTATGACCAGCACAAAACGGCCTTCACCACTAAATGGGGAACGTTTGCCTACAAGAAGATGCCATTCGGGCTATCTAATGCTAGAGATACTTTTTAGTGAGCCATGGACATGGCTTTTATAGGCTTGATAAATAACAACGTACTGGTCTACCTTGATGATGTGACGGTATTCTCCAAGGAAGCGAGCCAACACATAGAACATCTTAGGCAAATTTTTGAGAGATGCAGGGAATTTGGCGTCTCTCTTAATCCAAAGAAATGCATGTTTGCTGTTCATGAAGGGAAGCTCCTTAGCCACATCATGTCCAAGGAGGGCTTATCCATTGACCCTGAGAGAGTTCATTCTATCTTGGAGATGTCCCTTCCAAAGCACAAGAAAGGCCTGTAGAGTTTCTTTGGCAGGATAAATTTCATTCAAAGATCATTCCAAATTTCATTGAGATAGTCAAGCCACTCACCTCTATGCTGAGAAAGGGTGAGGAGTTCAAATAGACAACACAAAGAAAAGACAGCTTTGAAGCCATTAAGCAAGCCATAACCTAGGCTCCTACTTTGATCAGCCCTGACTTCAACAAAGACTTCAGCCTCTACACTTTCAGTAATGAAGAAGTGATCTCTGCCATGCTTACTCAGGCAAGTGGTGATGACCTCAAGAAACCACTTGCCTTTTTTAGCCAAGGGTTAGAGGATTTTGAAGTCAGATACACATATGTAGAGAAGTAAGTCTTGGCAGTAGTGTGGAGCCTAAAGAAATTTAGGCATATGTTGTCTAATAGTAGGACTCACCTCATGGTCCCACATCTTGGCATCAAGGATTTCTTGATCAATCGAGACTTAAATGAGAAGAGAGCAGGGTGGATCACCAAAGTGATGGATTATGATGTAGACATCAAGATCACCAAGCTGGTGAGGGGAAGATGCCTTTGTGTATAGCTTGCTATAGATTTCAAGCAAAAAGGGGGGGATAGCTTGCTAATTCATGAGGTAGCCACTGTAGAAGAGCTAGCTATCATAAAGGATTGGACATTAGACTTGAGGCATTTTCTCATCACAGGTGAGTGCTTACAGGGTCTTGATAAGACTAAAAGAAGGTACTTCAGGCTCCAGTCTCTCCCTTATGTCTTAGTTGATGAAGTATTATTCAAGAATAATCTCTCCAAAGTCTTTTTAAGATGCATTGACCCAAACCAGGCTGATAAAGTATTGGCTGAGTTCCAATGTGGGCTAGCAGGTGGTCATTTCACTCCTAGAGCTACTATAGCAAGGATAATGAGAGATAGTTATTTTTGGCCCACTCTTTTCAAGGACACCCATGCTTGGGTAAGAAAGTGCCAAAAGTGTGCACTTTTTGATGGAAAATAATGATTGGCTATCATGCCTCTACATCCTATTCAGGTGGAGCAACCATTAATGCAGTGGGGCCTAAATTTCATAAGGATGATCAATCCTCCCTCCAGTGCTAGGCACAAGTGGGTTTTGACTGCCACAACCTATTTCACAAGGTGGGTGGAGGCTGTTGTTCTAAAAGAAGCAAATGAAAGTGTGGTCCTTGAGTTTTATGAGGACTTGGTAACAAGATTTGGAGTCTTAGCCATCATAATCTCAGATAATGCCTTGGCTTTTCTAAGAACCAAAACAAGTGAATGGGTGCTCAGGTATGGCATATACCTCAACACTTCATCCAATTATAACTCATAGGGGAATGGGCTGGCTGAGTCCACCAATAAAAATTTGATCAGAATCATAAAGAGGACCATGGAAGAAAATTAGAGGACTTGGCATGCCAAGCTAAAGACAGCTCTATGGGTTGATCGAATCACTCCAAAGAGAGCAATCGAAAACTCTCCATATATGCTCATATATGGAAGAGAAGCTAGGCTTCCCATCTCACTTGAATTGTCAGCATTGGACCTCACTCGCTAGCTACAATTGGAAGAAGGAACTAGCATGGAGGTCAAGTTATGTGAGCTGATGGAGCTCCAGGAGTTTAGGGACCGGGCTATGGCTTCTATGACTAGTCACCAACAACAAACAAAGAGACACTTTGACAAGTAATCTTTAGCAAGAGATTTCTCTAAAGGAGACATTATCTTGAAATTTAATGAAGACCGAGCCAAGCCTGAGAAGCATGCAAAATTTGATGCCTTATGGAGTGGTCCTTACATAATCACTTAGTTCAGGCAGCATTATGCATTCCAACTCTCCAGGTTGGATGGTGAAGAACTGCGTATCCTAGTTAATGGGATACATCTAAAGCATTGCCACTGAGTCTCTTTTCATTTGTATATATTTTCCCTTGTTTTCTTTCCTATTTTCCCTAAGTGCTGTTGCACAAGTAGTAGTTTTCTTAGCTTTGTGTGTGTTTCCTCTTTTCTTCTCAGAGGTAATATGCGTGTTTGGTTATAAGATTCATCAAAGCTATTGTTATTTTTAAAAATTATTATCTAACTCTCGGCCCAATGGACTACAAGGCAACTGGTATCTAAGCATAACAGGCATGCTTCGCCTGGGATCCACCAATTTGTTGACCAATTCTTGTCTAACAGGAATATTACCTAAGGGATTTAGCAGTTCCCTGCAGGCTTCATGTTTCTATAGCAGGGAAGATCAGTTCAAAAAATGCTGGGTTTTTAAGACTTTTAGGCTCTTATTTGATGAATTCAGCTATGGTTTAAGCCTCAGTTTAAATCTTCAAGACTATTGCTCCTAGTTCAATCCATAGTTCAATCGGCACGAAGTTTATCTTTACGTTCAAGCATCTCAGTTCAACAACGTTGAACCATCGTACCGTTGGACTGTTGAACCAAATTTTAGTTCAATGGCTTGGTTCAAAGAAAATGGTTTGATTTTCAATTCAAGCACTCAGTTTAACACTAAGTTCATCAGCTTGGTTCATTAGTCCATTGGCGTGCAATGGTTGAACCAATTGAACTGTTGAACCATTTTTGGTTCAACGGGTTTGGTTTAAAGGGAGAAGTTCATCCGCTTGGTTCATTAGTCCATCGGCATGCAATGGTTGAACCAATTAAATCGTTGAACCATTTTTGGTTCAATGGATTGGTTTAAGGGTATGTCCAGTTGGCTGAGGGATAGTCCAAGTTCAAAATGTCCTAGCGAAGGGTAGGCAAAACAAAAGGAAAAGACTCAAGTAAGTGTTTTCAGATTTTGTTTAAGTCTGAAGGAATTTGGGCACAGCTCAAGTTCAAAGCCGGGGCCAAGGAGAATTTCCACAGAATTTTTGTCTGCAAGAAAATGTCTATGGACAAAAGCCCATAGAAAATATGTGAAGCAATCCAAGACCCAAAAAAAAAAAGTCTGTGGGGACCCGGGAGGCATCCGTTCAAAGCAAAGTGTAGACACCAAAATCGTGTCTACTCCTTGGTTGTCCTCCCCCCTTGGTCCCTTTCTAACTTCTAACCATGCCTAACCTATGTCTTATTAATTTAAAATAATTATCTTATTTTAAATTAATAATTCTTTATCTCTCCTTCCCTCTCTCTCTCTCCTTGACACCTCACCACCCTAAGATGCCCTTCCTTGGATTCCCTTCACTACCCCATGACCAATCTTAAATGCCTAGACCCCCATTTCATCCTCTCATCCATTTTAAGTCACCTTTGACCATTTCTTACCCTGACTTGCTGACTTGATAGTTGGGAAAATGGACAGAAGGCTATTTTTAGCCTTTTTGCCTGCCTTCTAGCCACTGACGTTGGTCAGTAGTCGGCCGACGTCGGTGGTTTTACTAGCATCAGTTGCCTTCAAAATTGCATTCTTGACCCGAATGCAGGATCCATTTTTCCAATCTCTTGAATCAGAGCTTTCAACCTTCAACAATCTAATCTTTCATTCTTCCAAGTAGCTGACCTTCTAATCTTTAGACCTCTCTCTCTCTCTCAGGCACACAACAAGCTACAACAACAACAGGTACTCTGCATCAGTCATTCCACCTTGTTGGAGGTCTTCTACACTAGCAGCATCAACAACAGGGACAAGCATCAACAACACTCCTTTAGCAAGCCACAGGTAAGTATTTCCTCTATGTTTTCATCATGTTTTCTAATTATTGCTTCTAAATGCTATGAACTAGACTTAGCGATCATCAACCAGACTATCAACCAGACCACAGACCCAACCTACCCTTCCCAGAGAGGCTGAAAGGTCTCCTCTACCCCTCTATCCCTTTTTGACATTCTGTCCATTGTCTTGCACCCCTATAACAGACTTTCAGACCCTTAGACAGACCTAAACCATTCTGTAGAACATCCTGTCGACCATAAACTCACCCAAACCCTGTCCAAGGCCATTGCCCCGACTGACGTTGGCCACAGAGACCACTGCCTTCACTGACGTCGGTAGACTAACCGACGCCGACAGACCTTCAAACTGACGTTGACGACTGTGACCAAATTGATAGAAGCATTCAAGTAAGCATTTGCTTCTATTTCTATCTCAATCTTTAATCATTTCAGTCTTTTATCATTCTGATTTTTATCAGACATTCTTTTAACAATTAGTGGGCTGTCATCCCCCAAGAAGTCTTTACACTTCTAGGATCAAGCTTTCACTTGGCAGTCCACTTTTTAGCTATCTAACAACCTCTGTGTTTAAGTCTCTTTCTTCTACAGGTGTCATCCTCCACAACCAAAGAGGAGTTCCTTAAGTCATCTGAATCTGGTGCACAAGACCTCATCTAGGTAACGTCTATCCCTAGACCATTTCTTTTAGTTTCTCATTTCCTTTTGAATGTGAAAGTGAAAATTGTATAGAAACATTCTGGCATGCCCGGTGGGACCCTAGGGTCTTCCTTGGGTTCTTTTCTTTCTTTTCATATAGGGTGCATTAGGTTTCTCCTTACATCTCTTTCTTCTATCTCTTCCAAAAGACACTATCAACAATAATTAAAAAGAATCATTCTCGTTCTTTCTTTTCTTGCATCTTAGACTAGTCAAAAGTCATACTCTTCAACCTCTTCTCACTTGTCTTCATACAAACTCACATTTCTATTTGGGATTAAAATACATTGCATTTCATTTCTTCTTGATTGCATACTTAGTCCACATCTAGTAATTAAAAACCACATCATGAATTAATCGTAGTCCACTTATGTTACACAACCAAATCACTTACACAAATCAAACATCAAAACTTACCTGAGACAAGGCCCGACTGGGATTTCATCACCCAGCATATACCTTACCCATCTTGGCAATCCCACTTGGACTTCACTACCAAGGGGAAAGCTCACTCTATTCTCTGACAGAGGATTATCTCTAGGGGAAGTATATACTGGCTAAGTGGGCCCAGCTTATCACTGGGTTTGTGAAGTGAGGGGAGCTTGCTCCTTAGCACCAGGCCAAGTACGGAACCTAACACAGACTCTTAAGCACCAAAAATGACCTAAAACCATCTTAAGACTACCTCTTCTAGGACCCATTCTACAAGCCAACCTCCCAAGCACCCTCTAAGGCATAAGCCAACATGATTCTAAAAGTTGATTCTTAGGATTTAACGCTTAGGGTCTGCCTGTCTCCATCTTTTTTCTGTTCCTATCTGGTTTTTTGAGCTAGTGAGGACGTTTCTCTTCTTTCCAAGAACTTTCAAATTCTTTGAGCTTCTAGAAAACACAGTCACCGACATAAGTTTTACCACCGACGTTGGTAACCTTTCTTCACCGGCATCGGTTATCTAACTGACATTGGCAACCTTTTTCACTGGCATCAATTTTTCAATCGACGTCGATCACTGTCTAAATTTTTCTTCTCAAAATAGCAAGCTTAAAACCTAACTTTCTTGCTGTCCAGCACCCATTCTAGTTTTTTGAGACTAAAAAACATAGTTTTTAGAACCTGACCCTTCTTGCCTTAACTGGTTTTGACATGTAGTCAAACCAAGACTTTTCTTGACCACGCGAGACATCAACCGCTTCTGCCTTCACCGTCCATAACCAGTCCTCTAATGGAGTATCATTCAGAGACCAAATGAACTCCTACCCGACCAACCCTGACCCAACCATCTATTATCCCCAAAGGGGACCTAAACTTTGAGAGACTCCTTGACCACAATGTCAAGGCTCTCCAACACTATCTCACAAGAAACCAAATGTGAGACCTTTCGAGTGAAGCGGTGATGACATCAACATCATCCGCTACCCAACCTTTTATGACTCAGACTATTGCCTCAACCATTAACCTGACCATGGCCAATATGCAAAGTTTGGCCTCCCCATCTATTTTTAGATTGACCTCCATCGGGGTTCCATTACCCTCTCAACCACATGCAATTCAACCAAGTTCTACATCATACCAAAACTTGATTGTCTCAACTCCACACACTCTTGCGCCTATAAATGTAGGAGTGTCTACCTCCCCTTTTGCCAATGTCGCCACACAACCGCCTTTGGAAGTATTTAGTCAACTTATGCCTTCTACCTCCATGGCGCAACTGCCCTTGGCCTCCACTTCTATCCCAATGACTAGTTATCAATACGTTGCGCCCATACAAGTGCAACTGACTACATCATACACCTCTTCTAGCACCTTCCAAGCACCTTACAACCTAGGGGGCACCCCATCTGCTAATCCATCAGCCGATCTCATCAAGATGCTGATGGATAAAATGTCTAGTCTTGAAGCTTCCATTTTTGGTTCAAGCAATGCTCTTTCATATGACCAAATTTGTAACGAACCCATCCATCCCTCCGTCTCAATCTGACCGTATCCCAATTAGTGGGAGCTTCCTAAGTTTACTCGATTCCAGAGTAAGGAAGATCCACAACAACATCTACAAGCATTCAAACATGCTTGTTATCTTATAGCCCATGATGATGCGTTATTGTTATGCACCTTCCCCATGTCGCTTTCTGGCCCTGCCCTTGATTGGTACAGCTCTCTCACCAGCCATTCTATCTTTTCATTCACTCAACTCGCCCAATTATTTCTCGACCATTTTTCTATCAATATCACCAAAAAAGCCTCAATCACAGACCTTTACTCTATCAGGCAATTTGATGATGAATCAATAGTCAATTTTGTCGCCTGTTGGAGAGGATTAATTAACCAGCTCTCCTTTCCTTTACCTCAACCCGAGCTCATCGAGATCTTTTCTCCAGCATGAGCCATGCACATCTCATCCACCTTGCGGGTTCAAATGTTCCACACTTTTGATGAAGCTTTCACCATGGCTTGGAAGCTTGAACTCCACGCTATTGAATAAAATAAGGTTAAATTGCGTAATACCAATGCAAAAACTGATGACCTTCTTCTTCCAGACCTTCTTCTTCCCACTCCAAGTCCAAAGGAGTGGCCAACACTGTGGTCGTTAGATCACTATCCTCAACAACAACTAATCAATCTCAACCTTCAACATCTCAAAGCATCACAAAATAATTCTAACAATGGTACATCCAGCATTCATACACTCCACTTTGAGAATCATACGCTTTCATGTTGGAAAAACTCATCAAGCAGGGGGTCCTTAATCTCCCTCCAATCTGACCACCTCAATTCGAATCCTCAAAAGCCATCCCTACATGGTATAGGGAGAATGACTTCTTTCACTATCACCGTGTCCAAGGCCATGACATCAACAACTGCCAAACCTTCAAGAACATTGTCCAAGACATGCTGGATATGGGTGACCTCATCTTAGAAAATCCAAATGCGCCACCCAATCAAAACATTGACATCTTTAGACAACCATTCCCTAACAATCCTCCTAGCCAAAGCAGTGTCCAGACCATGACCAATGACCCCCAAGACCATAATATTTGCACAATCAACACTGTCTCTTCTCTTATCCCTGACCAACCTCTTCCACAGGTAGAAGAATCCTCTTCTCCTATTAGTCCTCCATTGAATTCTCTTATATTGGAGGATGCCTTGACCATACCTATGCCATTAAGCCCACCTTCATCTTTCCTCTTACCAATGGAGGACCCTACCTTGCCTACTCCTCAACCACAAGTCAAAGGCACAATCATCCCTGCCCTCTACCCTCTTGAGGAGCCGCACTCTCTTATTTATTCTCCACCAAGAGAAGACCCTGTCTCTTCGCCCACTTTAACCAAGGAAGACCCAGTCACAGTTTCCTCTTACCTTTTGCTTGAGATTGCTACATCTCACTCACCTCCATCCACATCTAAGCCCAAACCCACATAGGCATCCGTCAAACCAAAAGAGACTAAATCTCTCGACATTCAGCCTACATCAAACCTCACTCACCCACAAGTGAGGGTAGACTCTAACTTCACCTCACACAATGGTGGCCCTCAACCCAAACCAAAGAAGGCCACTAAACCACACCGGAGGACTCCTCCCCCACCTTCATCATTACCTTCAATTTTGGGCCTGCATATGTCCACTTTAATAGGAGTGCTTCCCACTCCCATACGTCACAAAGGCAAATTTCCTCCATTACTCTCTCAACCCATCAGACATATATTTCCTCCCAAGCATCCAACACCTATCACCACCAAAGTGCCATCTACATGTGTGGCTACACCACCCATGAAAATGATGGTATGACCAATGCCTCCTATGCCTCTCAAACCAAAGTCATCAACCCCCACTACAACAAGATGCACAAACCCATTAGCAGGTTCTTATGCCTTGCTATTACGGCAATTGTTGCAGTCTTCTTGCATCAATCTCCCACCTCTTAAACCATATCAATCTCTCAAACCGAAACCGCCCTGGTTTGATGACACTCAAATTTATGCATATCATTGCACGCCTGGGCACGACACTGAGCATTGTTGTGCCCTCAAGGTTGTCATTCACCAATGCTTGGAGAAAGACACCCTTCTTCTTGACCATATTATCAACAAACCTTCAACACCACCCCACTCATTGACTCCCAGATCAAGACCATCTTGGTTTGACAACTCTAAATTTTGTCACTATCATCACAAACCGATACATGACACTGAGCATTGTTGTGCTCTTAAAGCTGTCATTTGTTAACACTGGAAAAAAGATACCCTTCTCATAAAGGATCCTCTTGACCACCCCTTCGACAAATCATCAACACCGACCCATGCTTCTCAAACCTCATCACCTAAATTGGGATCTCCACGCTAGACTATGGTCCCTTTGCCACCTTCAACCCCCTTATTCGACATCAACACAGTCAATCTGACCACCAAGCCTCAACTGACCTTGATCAATCTGTCAAACATTCTCCTTAACCACTGAGGGAATTCAACATTCATCCAAGCCTCGACCAACCTTTCAACCTAGTCTCGACCAAATCACTCTTTTAATCCTAAACCTTAACTAGGCCTCAACCAAGCCTCGACCATGCCTCGACCAAACAAGTATTGACCTGACCTCGACCAAACATTCAACCTGACCTCAACCAAACATCAACCAACCTTGTTAATCATGACCTTGACTAGTCTTGACCAAACATCAACCAACCTTTTCATCAAAACATTCAACCTGACCTCGACCAAACCATCGACCAAACCTCAACCAAACCTTGACCAAACCTCAACCAAACCTTAACCAAACATCAACTGATCTTTTAATCATGACATCGACTAATCATTGACCAAATATCAATTGACCAAGCCATTGACCCAGTCTCGACCAATCATCGACCAAATACCAATCTTGACCAAACCTCGACCAAACATTCAACCCAACCATTGGCCAATCATTGACCAAATATCCATTGACCCAACCCTCAACCAAACATTCAACCAATCTCAACCAATCAGTGACCATATCAACCAACCAAGCATCAATCAACATGTGACCCATCTCGAAGAGGCTATTGGGGCAAGTTTACTCCTAATTGGCTCAAACTTTACATCATCACGCATGAGCATGGACCAGGGACTTATCAGAACTTGAGCCCTTTAATGTCTTGCATCTACGACCATTCTACTGTTAGTCGAGTACTCATTCACTTGACATTTAACTTGAGCTCATCCCTTGAGCATCCTCATCCTCTTAATCCTCATTTCTTTCAACCCTATTCCACTTAACAAATCCTATGTAACCCTTTTATAAGTATGGATGCTTTATCCTAATAAAAGGGAGCCCTTGAACTTCTATAGTCTTGTCCATGACTCAAAATTTTGTCAAAAATAAATAAAGATGTCAAAATATCTAAGGTCACAAAATTAAAAAGACAGACTGCTCCCTCGAAAGATAGTTGTACTATCATTACTATAGCTAATAGACTGCTCCCTTGAAGAACAGCTATTCAAAGACCTCAAATATATATAAAGCAAAAATGTAGACCACTCTCTCAAAGGATGGCTATGACTAAATCTTGCTACAAACAACACTCTTTTAGAAGCTTCTCGCATTGATCAGCTTCACAAATGACCACAAAGCAAATGACATCTCTATGTGGACTTCCTGCATTGATCAGTCTACCAAAAAAAAAAATGTGTCATGGATTTGGCTTGTAGTCATCTCAGGGTCTCCTATAAAAAGGGGCAAGGTTCTCTCTACTCTAAAATGGGTTACCCTCTCCTCCTATCACATCACCTACTCAAGGGACTTCAAGCTCACTTTAATGTCAAAGTGATTCGATTACTTCTCTAACACAACTCATGGTCAACGATGTAATGCATGAATGGGGCTCTTTGTTCTAACAACCCCCTATCTATGCTTTCATCTTGGTCCTTGTCAATGAAAGAGCAATGCGCCTTTCACCTTTTTTTCACACTTTGGTCACATTCTCCCAAACTTTTTTCTATCCAACCAAACTCAAACATTTTCAGACCACCAACATGACATCATGACATCATGCATCATCATAGTCCATTTCACATAGTTTCTATGGACAACAATACACATGGAAACTATCGACCACATAATTTATGTTAAGCATTTACCATTACTTATTGAAGCATAAATAGACTCAATTCATTTTTAGCATACATCCATCATGAATATAGAAAATTGCTAGGGATGAAAGACTCCTCAACCAATGTTGCAAAATACACCATCACACAATATGGAAAAGGCAGTAACATCTTTCTCTCCTCATCATTTCAAGCACATACCCTCAGACATGGGAAGTGCTAAATCTTAATCATGACCAAACCGATTATTAACCAATCTATCGACCAACTTGTCAACTAGCCTGAACTACATTGGTCTGAGGCCCTAAGATCGGGGCTATGTAGGCAGCACTCAGTTGACACGATGTCCTCTGGGGTTAGCTCGACCACCCTCATTTGTTCATCTCTCTGATGGACAAACCTTCTTTCCTCCTTTGAGCATGACTTGACCCTGACCAGACCAATCCATAACTTTGACCCTCTTCCTCCCTTTTAGGGAGAACTACATTGGCCTGAGGCCCTTCACACAAGGGTTATGTAGGCAACACTCAGATCACATGATGTCTTCTGAGGTTAGCTTGGCCACATTCTTTCATCCATCCATTCATTCAACCAACTATTTATCTCAACCCACCTCGACCATCGACATTGGAGATCGCGACTATCTCCTCCGACCTCGCCCACTTCCAAGATGACTTTGCCTTGGTTGTTTTTTCATGTATGCTACCTCATGAATGGTTAGCAAAATTGTTTGCACACCACATTTTTGACCCTCACAAGTATAGGATCACAAGCCAGTTGATCCCCACTACTTGTGACATTTTCATGTTTCCAAGAGCACTTCATAAGCCTGGGATACTTGGAACACGACGAACCATTAGAGCTTCAGCTTAGATTGAATAACCCGATCAGCTACGACTAAATGTTGGGGCCCAATTACTTCAATTTTAGCACTCCTCAACCTTTGACCTGTGATAATTAGACCTGACCATCTCGTGAAGTGGTATACATGCAATCATAACTTTTGTAATGTTCACACTCACACCTTCACCCTTTTCATCCACTCTCTATCAAATCGGCACCTGATTTTAGGTTCCCTTCCCTTGACTCCCGCTTTGAGGGGGAATACCTCATCTCACATCTGGTGCAACCAACCCTCCTATTTTTGTCTTGCAATTCATTCGAATAATCAATAGGATAAAATCAACCTTATCCCACACCTGAGGCAACCAACTCCTATTTTTGTCTTGCAGTTCATCAAGAACAACCAACAAGACAAAAAGGGGTAAATGTAGACACTGAAATCGTGTCTACTCCTTGGTCGTCCTCCCCCCTTGGTCCCTTTCTAATTTCTAACCATGCCTAACCTATGTCTTATTAATTTAAAATAATTATCTTATTTTAAATTAATAATTCTTTATCTCTCCTTCCCTCTCTCTCTCTCTCCTTGACACCTCACCACCCTAGGATGCCCTTCCTTGGATTCCCTTCACTACCCCATGACCAATCTTAAATGCCTAGACCCCCATTTCATCTTCTCGTCCATTTTAAGTCACCTTTGACCATTTCTTACCCTAACTCGTTGACCCAATAGTTGGGAAAATGGGTAAAAGGCTATTTTTAGCCTTTTTGCCCACCTTTTAGCCATTGACGTCGGTCAGTAGTTGGTAGACGTCGATGATTTTTATGGCATCAGTTGCCTTCAAAACTACGTTCTTGACCCAAATGTAGGATCCATTTTTCTAATCTTTCAAATTAGAGCTTTCAACCTTCAACAATCCAATCTTTCATTCTTCCAAGTAGCCAACCTTCCAATCTTCAGACCTCTCTCTCTCTCTTAGGTACACATCAAGCTATAACAACAATAGGTACTCTGCATCAGTCATTCCACCTTTTTGGAATTTTTCTACACTAGTAGCATCAGCAATAGGGATAAGCATCAGCAACACTCCTTCTTCAACAAGCCATAGGTAAGTATTTCCTCTATGTTTTCATCATGTTTTCTAGTTATTGCTTCTAAATGCTATGAACTAGACTCAACAATCATCAACCAGACTATCAACCAAACCATAGACCTGACCTGCCCTTCTTAGAGAGGCTAAAAGGCCTCCTCTACCCCTCTGTCCCTTTTTGACATTCTGTCCATTGTCCTGCACCCCTGCAACAGACTTTCAGACCCTTAGACAGACCCAGACCATTTTGCAGAACATCCTGTCAACCATAAACTCACCCAGACCCTGTCCAAGGCCATTGCCCCAACTGACACTGGCTACAGAGACCATTGCCTTCACCGATGTTGGTAGACTAACTGACGTTGATAGACCTTCAAATCGATGCCAATAGACTAACTAATGTTGGCAACTGTGACCAGACTGAAAACAACATTTAGGTAAGCATTTGCTTCTATTTCTATCTCAGTCTTTAATCATTTCAGTCTTTTATCATTCTAATTTTTATTAGACATTCTTTTAACAATCAGTGGGCTGTCATCCCCCAAGAAGTCTTTGCACTTCTAGGATCAAGCTTTCACTTGGCAGTCCACTTTCTAGCTATCTAACAACCTTTGTGTTTGAGTCTCTTGCTTCTACAAGTGTCATCCTCCACAACCAAAGAGGAGTTCCTTCAGTCATCTGAATCTAGTGCGCAAGACCTCATCTAGGTAATGTCTATCCCTAGACCATTTCTTTTAGTTTCTCATTTCCTTTTGAATGTGAAAGCAAAAATTGTATAAAAACACAAAGGACCCGCCGAAGGACCCCAAAGGGTAGGTGCCCTTGCAGGGGACTCTCAGCCAAACACAAAGGGGACACTTTCAAAGAGCTGGAAGGTCACCTTCCCTCTAAAAGGTGCTAAGAGGAAGCAAAGCTGCATAAAATCCATGAAGACCTGATGATGTTTTGATGGGGATAATGATGTCCTAGAGGACGTCAAAATTAACAAAACAAGTTAGCCATTGGTTTTCAAACCAATGATGGCCGTATGAATGTCAAAGTTAGCCAAACAAAATGGCCATTTGTTTCCAAACTAAGAGAGGGCTAACCAAGGGGCCAAAATGCAGTGACCCGCTAAGAATTTGCCCCTGAGGGCCGAAGGAGCTAGAAGAGACCAAATTGAGAAAAGACAAGAAGACAAGCCTAGAACGAGCAAACAATTAGTCTAAGTGGTGCCAATTTGAGAAGTGACTTTGGTAGGTGAAATAGTTCTTGCAAATTGATCATTGGGGATGTAAACAACTAGCAATGCAGCTGATTTCTTTCTTTTACATTTAATGAGTAGACAAACCATGTACTGACCTTGAAAACTTAGACTTCAAATAGATAAAGCACCCAGCTCATTAATGTTCTGAATGACTTGTTCTTCCCAATGAAGGGACATGATAGGCCACTTGTAAAAAAGGAACACCAAATGGTCTCCTTGCTTCTCCTATGTATTGAAGACTTGTCATTTTGTAATCATCTTCCACATTTTTTAAGGTGTAGCCCTGGCAAAATTTCCACTTGAATCAATAAATGCAATTTTTTACCTCTATCTTGGATAGGCATTTTTGTGTATGTGCTGAGTGTTGATTTGTGTTTAGTCATTGTTTTCTTGATGCTTTCATAGGTTCAATACCAATGTATCTATTGTCTACAAAGTGCCTTTTTGTAGACTGGTAAGGAGAGTTCTATTTGGAGGTGTAAAAATAGGAGTTACCTTGCAAGTGTGCATTTCACAGCACCATTGGTGAACCTCTATTCTCTATATTTTCATTTAAACCTCCCTGTCAAGCTTTGCAGTCTAGTTCTTCTACCATGTGTGAAGCATATGTATGCATTTGTCTAGTTTCAAGTGTGGATGTGAGAAGGTCATTTCATTTTGGTGTATCACCTCCTTAGAGTAGTTTGTTTTCCTGCAATCTTTCTCCCTTTCCATTCCCCCATTATATATCTGTATATACATATCTGTATTAGCACTTGATGGAATGAATATGATACATCAAAGGGAGCTAGCCCTTATCTAGAGACTCTCCCCTCCTACTTCACCAGTCCCACAGGTGAGAGGGGAGTTTCCATAGTTGTGAGGAGAAGGCAGGAGCTCGGCCTCCTACCAAGGGTGCAATCTTTAACATCAACAATAAGTTCATATTCAAAGGTAAGTATTTGTAACATTGTTCTTCCTTTGTTAAAGTAGATAGATTTGTATTTGTACTTCTATACCATGCATTAACATTTACTATACATTGACTTGAGTATATATATTCTATGCATGTTTAGTTTTTATGTTTATTGTTGACGGCGTAAAATTGTGGTAGGTCTTAGCCAATTAACAATGGGAAGTTTCAAGTTGTGGGATAATGCAGCTTGAAATAACCTCCAGGTTTTAAAGAAGCTGGTCTCTTCTATTTTATGGGTGTTGGGAAAAGGGATAGGAGACTAAACAAAAACGCAAAATGCAGGAATTGAAACCTAACTATGGAAATGCGCCTGAGTGTAATCCTAATCCTAACCTAAGCACAGTGAGACTATTATGTGATTCTATTACATTTAAGAGTAGACAAGTGCATGATCAATGTAAAAGATTGGGATAATAGAAATAGAGGCTCAAAACTGGGGAGTCTTTTGCTGAGATATAGGAATTGTCAACAAGGGCATAGTGTTCAATCTTCTTAACATAATCCTTTACTCACATAAGAGGTGCAGAAGTCACACACAGTTATGTAGAGCTCTAGATCCCAGAAAATGAGACAAAATCAAATAACATTTCCAATTACAATACTAGAAAATCTACAACATAGACTAATTTGCAAATGACACGAATAATACCAACCAAGGCATGGAGCTTAAATTTCCTCAATCCATTTGGCCACATAAAGGGCATAGAGACATGCATGATTACATCATCCTTATAACTTCAGGAAACTAAGACAAGAGCAAATGGTATTATTAGTCAAAATTATAAAAGTCTAAACTATGAGAAATTCCCCCCTTCCTTTTTTAGAGTTTGCCATCTTCAATTTATATATGAAGAGAAAGACCACTTTGGCACCCTTTTTATCAATGACCCATGTGCTTTTTGAGCATTGGGATGAGGAAGCCACTCGAAGATAATGTTGTGTCAACTCTTGTCAGGATTCAGAATTATGAGCCACCCCATTTGCTTGCTCATTAATGCATAATGAAGGAAAAAGGTCACACTGTTCACTGTTTACGTCTCTTGATGATCTCATGGTAGGTACTGTGTCAACTACTAGAATAAGTCCTTGAGTCAACACTTTCCCACACCACTTAAATCACTTTGTCTCTTTCCACATTTGGCTACTTCACCTCTTTTGGCTCTTTCTACTGAGGATGCATCCACTTACTTTAGAGGGTCTTCTGAGAGCCAGGTGGAAATTGACACATGGCTACTTTTTCCTACTCTTTCCACTTAACCTAGAGGCTTTTGGAATTATTTTTGAGGTTCTTGTAGAAGGTGACACATGGCTACTTCCAAAGGGCCTTTAGTTGCCTTAGAAAACTCTTAGGACCTATTCTGATGCTCACAAATGTTGATACTTGGCATATTCTGTATAGCTCTTAGCAACCCATTCAGGCCCACCATAGCCCTTTTTTGGAGCTAACAGGGGAACCCACGAATGTTGAGACTTGGTAGCTTCCATTGCACTTCAAGAGAGGTGGGTGAGGACATGTAGTGACATTCACTTTCTTGTGGGGTCTTTTGAGGGTCACGCGAAAGTTGACACTTGGCCTCTTCCACCTATCCCTTCTCTTTTAGATTCCTTTGCTATGAAATTTGACATTTGCATGTTTTAGATGCCGCCATGTGGTGGCTTTCACTTCTAGCATTCAGGATATGTGGTATCTTCCGTCACATTTAGAAAAACAACACTGGGACCTTCCACTATTGCCACTTGGCACATTTTACTGAGTTGATATGAGACATGTGGCATATTTCAGCCAACTCATAAGACATAAAGAAGGTGCCTTAGATGATGATGCTTAACACCTAGGGAAAATGGACCTTCCTCCTGCATTGAACCAAAACTCTATTGCTATGTCTGAGGACCAAAATTGTAGTGCTCAACCCAAAATTTAAATATGATGTAGAGTAAAAATTACTCTACAGTTATTGGTGACCACTAGGACTTTTGAGCTTGCTAAAAAATAACCCAACTCCCACTCGATCAAAATTACAGCCTCAAAAGAGCCATCTAGTAGATGGATTAGTCATGGTTAGATAACCCTCACTTACTAAATTAGACACATCTAGGGAATTATGGAGATTTGAGAGAGACTTAATGTGTCGAGAGTCATGAAAATTTTGAAAAGATTCTGAGCTGCGGCCATGTGCTCAAAGAACACTTATTTAAAAGAAAGAGCAAGAAAGAAAAAAGTGGGAAAATAGAGCAATAAAACTTAAAGAAAACTAATATATACAACTAACCAGGTATATTTACCTCCCTCCTAGATCAAAAAGAATTTTTTTGAAGTTTCCTTCATGATGAGAAGACTTATGATGGCAGGTAAATGGCTGAATGGGATGGAGTTCTGGTGATCTACTCTTCTTGCTTGCCACCTTTATTGGTCTGCATCTGAGTGAATCAGAGTCAAACATGCTTCCAATATATACATACTTTTCTTGTCCTTGGAAGCTTGTTAAATGCTGGTCCCTCATACTAGTGTTCTTCACCAAGAAATTAGTGGCTACTGGCTTATCACCGTTAGCCATTTGATGTGCATAATCCCCTTGTAGCATATCATGATTTGATGTGTTTCCTTCTTATTCATTGAAGACCCTATCAAACTCATCCTCTACTTCCTTTTAGCCTTCTTGAAGAAGGGTGATAGTTGTGATGTCTGAAATGGAATCATGAACTGCTTGCTCATCCCACAGAACATCACCTCTCTATTCAAAACTTTCTTCTTCAAGGCTTTCCTCAAGGGAAACTAGCCTCTCCTTTTCCTCCTCAAAGGTCCAGATCTCTAGATCTTCAAAGATATTCCCCTAATTTTCCTCCAAGTCAGGCTCCTCAACGTAGTCATCCTCCTCATTGAAGTAACAGGGAAGTTCATCAAACAAAGGGAGAGAGATCTCATCATGCTTATGTTCCTCCTTGTATTGCTGGAACCTCTGCATGTATGCATGCCCTGAGTATTTTCCATTGCTGATGAGGTCTTCACAAGGAGCATCAATGATGATTTATTCTTTGTTGTCTCTCATGATAGCCTCTTAAAAAATTGTAGATTAGAGCTTCTACTCCTCACTCGCCTCCTACAAGATAGGTTCTTCCTGTTTCCTGCCCCATGATTCCACTATTTCCACCCAAGTCATGCAGCTGCCATTAGGGCAAAAGATGGAATTTGCCCTGTGGGTTGGAGGGTAACTAGGAGGGCTACTTGGGGAGATGCCATAAAAAGGCTGAGCTTGATAAAAATTATAGGAAGGACAACAAGGTCCATGATTTTATGCAGAGGGATTATACATAAAAAAGTGATTTCTTAATGGCACCAGGGCTACTTAACCAACTGATTCAACTCAGAGTCACCATTGGTGTTGATAGAGCAAATACCTCCACAAGCTAATTGGCTAAAGAACACACCAAAAATTCATCAACTCCTTGATAGATTCATCCCACCGGGCATGCCAAAAACTATTGATGGCTTAAAATTGTGATAGGTCTTAGCCAATCAACAATGGGAAGTTTCAAGCTGTGGGACAATGCAACTTGAAACAACCTCCAGGTTTTAAAGAAGCTAGTCTCTTCTATTTTATGGGTGTTGGGAAAAGGGATAGGAGACTAAATAGAAATGCAAAATTCATGAATTGAAACCTAACTATGGTGATGTGCCTAAGTGTAATCCTAATCTTAACCTGAGCATAGTGAGACTATTATGTGATTCTATTACATTTAAGAGTAGACAAGTGCATGATCAATGTAAAATATTGGGATAACAGAAATAGAGGCTTAAAATTGGGGAGTCTTTTACTAAGATACAGGAATTGTCAACAAGGGCATAGTGTTCAATCTTCTTAACATAATCCTTTACTCACATAAGAGGCACATAAGTCACACACAGTTATGTATAGCTCCAAATCCCAAAAAATGAGACAAAAGCAAATAACATTTTCAATCACAACACTAGAAAATCTACAGCATAGACTAATTTACAAATGACATGAATAACACCAACCAAGGCATGAAGCTTAAATTTCCTCAATTCATTTGGCCACATAAAGGGCACAAAGGCATGCACGATTACATCAACCTTACAACTTCAAGAAATCAAGACAAGAGTAAATGATATTATTGGTTAAAATTATAGAAGTCTAAACTGTGAGAAATTCCCCCTTCCTTTTTTAGATTTTACCATCTTTAATTTATATATGAAGAGAAAGGACACTTTGGCACCCTTTTTATTAGCGACCCATGTGCTTTTCGAGCATTGGGATGAGGAAGCTACCCGAAGATAATGCTCTGTCAGCTCTTGTCAGGATTTAGAATTATGAGCTACCCCATTTGCCTACTCATTAATGCATAATGAAGGAAATAGGTCATGTCATTCACTTTTTACATCTCTTGATGATCTCATGGTGAGGTACTATGTCAACTACTGGAATAACTCCTTGAGTCGACACTTTCTCGTGCCACTTAAATTGCTTTGTCTCTTTCTGCATTTGGCTACTTCGCCTCTTTTAGCTCCTTCTGCTGAGGATGCATCCACTTAATTTAGAGGGCCTTTTGAGAGCCAGGTAGAAATTTACACATGGCTACTTCTGCCTACTCTTTCTACTTAACCTAGAGGTTTTTGGAATTATTTTTGAGGTTCCTACGGAAGGCGACACGTGGCCGCTTCCAAAAGGTCTTTAGCTGCCTTAAAAAACTGTTAGGCCCTATTCTGATGCTTGCAGATGCTGATACTTGGAATATTATATATAGCTCTTAGAAATCCATTTGGGCCCACCACATCCCTTTTTTTGAGCCAATAGGGGAAACCCATAGATGTTGACACTTGGCAGCTGCCACTGCACTTTGAGAGAGGCGGGTGAGGACACGCGATGACATCCACTTTCTTGTGGGGTCTTTTGAGGGTCACATGGAAGTTGACACGTGGCCTCTTCCACATATCCCTTCCCTTTTAGATTCCTTTGCTATGAAATTTGATGTTTGTGTGTGTCAGATGCCACCATGTGGTGGCTTTTGCTTCTAGCAGTTGGGATATGTGGTAGCTTCTGTCACATTTAGAAAAACAACATTGGGACCTTCCACTGCTGCCACTTGGCATGTTCTATTGAGCTGATATGAGACCTATGGCACATTTTAGCCAAATCATAGGACATAAAGAAGGTGCCTTAGATGATGATGCTTGAAACTTAGGTAAAATGGACCTTCTTCTTGTGTTGAACCAAAACTCTGCCGCTACGTCTGAGGACCAAAATTGCAGTGCTCAACCCAAAATTTAAATATGATGTAGATTAAAAATTACTCTACATTTATTAACCTCAATTTTTTCCACAAGATTTGGTGAAGACTAAATTATATTTTAATTTAATTTGCATATACTTAGTGAATATGAAAACATAGGACCTAACTTATGTTATTGCATAGTGTTGTTTGAATAGAGGATTTGGAACCCTCTCTTGTGATATTATTCTAGAATAAGACCCCTTAGTTAGGTTTAGTAGATCCATCTTGGTCATGAACCCAAATATATAAATGTATCAAAAAACTAAAGTGTGAGTAGGATATTGTCTCTAAGCTAAGATTGATTAATAGGTCAGCTACATTTTCCTTTGTATACATTATGGTGAACCCAATGTGAATCAAACCATTGTATGTTTTATTTCACATATTCAAATTTTTATCATATTATATATTTTTTATCTTTGAAATATTGTATCAAACATGTCAATACAATCTAACATTCTATATGTAGGGTTAACACATAGTCACACCAAAACAACTCTATACTATCTATACAAGTCTTCTTCAAATATAGGTGATTAGATCGATCAACTTGACATAGTCTTCTTATTCAGTTATAATATTACCTAATTTATCAACCCAATCAACTATGTTTGCATTTATTTTTTATTATACTTTGTAGACAAAGTCAATCTAGTCAACTCTATTTGTAGACTCTTTTTTAGCACACAAGTTTTGTAGACTACATTGACCCAGTCGATTCTATTCATAGAATATTTAAAATTGGCACTTGAATAACATAACATAAAATTTTAAAACTAAGAATCTTCAAAACTACCAAGGTTAATTCTTACCTTATCTATCATTTCTATTTTTTATGTAAAGTATTATTTTTCACAAGTTTGCAGTCTATAAAGTTACAAGCCTATTATAAACTAGGTCAACTAGCTTGACACAGATCTATAGCTTGTCTTATTTCTAGAAGACACAATTAACATATTCGATTATGTTCTTTTGGATCTTTATTCAATATAATAGTAGTGGCCCTATTGACTTTGTTCAATATTTTTTGCATATAATGTTTCCTGAACCAACTCTATACTCTTCATAGTAAAAGGAATTAACCTATTTTTTCTAGTAATTAATTCACTTTTCATTTTAGTTGCTTGCATGCTTGGAGTAACAAACATATAATAATTAGGTGGATTTTAAATTTACTAATTTATTCACACTATTTTCTCTTTTTTATACACTTCCAAATCAATTTACACTAAACAAACATTAAATATTTTTTCCCCAAGGTCTACTTGGATTTCATCACCAAGGGGGAAGCTGACTTGATTTTTTGGCCAAGTATAAACATGTGGTTGATTGTATATATTGGAATAATACCCAACACCCTTATCTTTTCAAGATTATGAAGTGAAGGGGTAGGCCCCAATACCAAGACAATACCATTACCAATACATATCCCTTTCAGCTTAAACTACCTGAAACTATCTATATATTACTTTCTAGTTCATTCTTACAACCAAGTACCTATCACATTAATTTAAAAATTTATTATAATTCAAAAACATTTAAGAATGACAAATTAGTTAAAATTTACATTCAATTTTTTTACTTTTTCTTTGATCTTTGTATTTTGTATTGCAAAACTTACACTAGCCAATATTAGTGCAATGTTTGTGTTACACATTCTAATTAGATCAACCATGTTGATCTAATTATTTATGTGATTCACTTTATTTGTTTAGATATTATCTTACAAAAATTTTCCATATTTTCATAACACTATCATCCTTATCGACACATTCTCTTATAGACTATTGGTCTTGCTTACCTTTAGTACATAATCACCCTATCTAATTATGTATATCCTATTTAGTTTCTCCCTCTAGAATACATAGTCAACCTATTCGACTATGTATCTTATCAATATGTTGTATTTACTATCCTATAGTACATATTTAACCTATTTTATTATGTCCTCGTTTCATCCTATTATGTTTCCTATCTTGTAGTACATAGTTGACCTATACGACTATGTCCTTTGTTCCCTGTTCTATTTTCTATTTTATAGCACACTATCAATTGGATTATTTATGTATCCTATCAATTGATCATTTATATACATATAATTTTTATCCTCTTTATTTCCTCATTAATTTACTATTTGAATATAATACATATTTAAATCAGACAAACATGATGAATTTTACCAATCCTAGTAGGTTTCCCAAGACACAACTTGTGGCACCCACCTTGGATGAAAGTAAAACCCATGTTTCCACTCACACTACCAATTATGGGAATACTCCCCATTCATCCTTAGTTATTAATCCTTTTTCTCCTTAGACAATGATCATGATCTAATGTACACAATTAAAATGCTCTTCTTCATAAATAAATTTCCTTAACATAGAGGAAAAAACCCTTTAACCATTTATAATCTTATAATAGGTCATCAAGTAGAAGAACCTCCTTCACCCTCCCATACCTTCTCTTACAGATTTGTGGGAACCAATTTATTTACATCTCAATATTTTCCTTCTATTATGTCTCATTCGCATACCATGAAATCTTCTTTTATGACTTATTCAACCTCCATGCCCAGTATCTCTATTAACATGGTGGGTTCAACTTCTAGCGGACCTCTTCAAATTTTTTTCCCTTTAACCATGTCATTAGTGCATATTTTTATACTAATGATTCCCATGCTACTAGTTCCTCTTTTGATACCAATTCTTCCCATGCCACTAGTGTGGCACATGCTACTACTTATAATGCAACTCAAACCATTAATAATAATACTAATGCATCACATGCTATACACACTAGTCAAAAGACTACCAAAAGTAACCAAATATTATTACAAACACTCAATGAAATGCATAAATTTTAAAATAATAACACAAATTAGATGATGTAGATGAAAAACCATCTCATTAACCTTCAAAACTAACCTCAATAGGTTTCATGGGGAGAAAAAAATAATTCCCCCTCAGACCCCCTTAGGGATTCCCATGGTAACCTTATCCCTCAACCACCCCTCATTAATAAAATAGTCAAACATATACAAAATGAATCTATTGTACCTAAAATTACTAATATTAACATAGGAGTTATCACACCCACCATCACCCATAATGGGTCCACCAATCACACATTGTACTTAAAGACATTTGGTAACCTTTATAAAGATTGGGTCAAACTTAATACCATTAATGATACCAAATTTTTAGCTAAAACACTCTCAAGAGATGCTTTATATTGTTACAATAAATTAAAAACCCATTATATCTCTAGCCTTGAATACCTGGTTAACTCACTAGTCTAAGAATTTCAAACTAGTGATCTTCTCGAGGACAACATAGTCTGATTTATAAATTGTAAACAACTTGAAACTAAAATGACATAAACCTTCATGAAATGATGGAAGAAATTGAATAAAAAATGTGAGCATAATATGGTAGATGATAACCTCTTCCATCTATTCACTAGTGCTTTCTACCCAAAATTATAATATTGGGTTAGGACTCTCTCCAAGAACTTTGCAAGAAGCCCTCGATTAAGATAAGTGACAAGACTTCCTCATGCATAAATTTGAGCCATATCAACCTATAATGGGCACTTTTATGCTCATTAAAAACAAAAACGATCATGAAACCAATGATGGCATTATTGATACCTATGACACTATTCATAACATTCAACCAATGAATCCAAACAATGCTATGGAGAAAGCTTGACCTCCAAACAAAACTCTTATATATTTTCTCAATGTAACCACACTAAAATACACAAACCATTATCCCTAGTTGATATTAAAAAACATCTTTCAAGACCTCTACCACAAGATCTTGACCCCACTTGTAAACACTAAAAATCTACACACTATGATTCTAAATGTCAAAATACCCCCTTGACTACCCTAAGACCCCCTCAAGGCCACTATCACCTTCTAACCCCTAATTATCCTAGCCCATAGTTATTTTAACTTAACTATCTCAACATTTACTTCTAGTCTTTTTTACTCTTCACACTTGATCATTGATGGTCAGGTTGACCATCAATGATTAGGTTACACCAACCCAACCAAAAACATGCAAACTACCCACCTTACTTTTCTAAAAATAGCTCATCTAATTCTAGTTGTGAGCCATTAAATGGATAAGTTAATTTTGAAAATCCTAGTTCAGGTGCTATTGAAACTCTCTCATCTTGCCTATAATAGAGAGGAATAAAGCGGTGAAAAATCATCTGCAAACATCTATGAATTTGTAAATTGTTATAAAGAGATTTGTGCATCCAAAAGTTTCTTTTTTGCAAGATAATCATCAATCTAGTCATCCAACAATCATATCAGATATCCAAATTGTCTCCATCTCTCCATTGAGCCTCTAGGTACTATTGTTTTACTAGTATTGAGCTAGATTCCACCAATATACCAATTGCCTTAACCATTCACCCAATCGACTTCTACTAAGATAAGTACTTGATTCCTAGCATTCATTTACTTTTTTTCCATTTTATAATCAACCCAAGTCTTAGCCATCTCTTAGAATCCATCCTTTAGATCTTGTCAATTAGCCAAGTTAATAATCTAGATCTTCACATAGTAACTGTTGATGGTTGATTCAACCACCATCTGTCTGCTCAACTGCTGACAATTACCTTAACCACCAATGGTCAGCCCAATTGCTGATAGCCATTATGGTATTGAAAAATGGCAAGTTATCTTCACCAACCTACACCTAATCAAATCCAATTTTCTATGTTTTTTCCTATTCACATACCCCTTTTTGATTTTATGAAGCATACTCCAACACCTTAGCACTAGTATTAATTAATTTATCACTAATTTAATCATTTTTAGTCTATTTTCTTAGTAAGCATTCTTGTATTCAATTTTAGTACCTTTTGATTTATTGATGGAAGTACATTTATTTTATATTTGTAAGATTAATTGTTTAAAATGTGTGGATTGACAACCCCTAAGGAAGATCTCACTTTTGAGATCTAGCTATCGCTAGGCAATCCAACTAATTCTTTATCTAACAAACAAGTTCACTTTAGTGCTTTCTTATTTATAGGTCATCCTCCCAAGCCAAAAATGAGCTCTTCAAAATCTTCTAATTTCAATGTATGCACTATTAATCAAGTTTTTCAACCTTACCCATACTTAGTTTCTTCTTTTCCTCTTTTCCAATTATAGACAATAGAAAATTACACACTTATAGTTTTCGATGGCTAAATGCCTTAGGACCCCCTAAAGACCACATAAACCTTCTTAACCCTTAACCAACCCCTCTTAACCTAACCAAATCACTATTTAAAAGTACTATTCACTATCACTATTCACCGTAGGACCCATCGTCACTATTCATAATGACATGGCATGTGACATGGTAAGTGACATGGCAAGTGACATGAAAAGAGATATGGAAAGTGATATGGCAAGTGAAATGGCTTGGAAGTGAGGTGGCTTGAATTGAGACATCATACCCCACCTCAGACCCTCTTTTAAGGTACCTAATGACATCATTAATCACCAAAGGGGCCCTCCTTTGAAGTATGGTGTATTTTTCCCTATGAGACCATCGTTTAACATATGTTTTTATCCTCATGCATAGATAATGGTGATAAAATTCATGGGGAACTTATCCAAAATATGTGAGTGGTGGAAAGTATTTTGGACCTATATGAGCCCATGTGCATAATTCCCACTCCATTTTAGACTCTTTAGCAAGTTGGAAGATAAACCAACCAAGTGAGAGACCTATTATCTAAGTGGTAATATCACCCCATTATATTTCATGACCACTTATGGTCCCACTTGGAAAATGGTGCCACATTTCATGGAGCACTTAGCCAAAAGACGGAAGTGAGTGGTGGAAAGTATTTTGGATCCATATGAGCCCATGTGTATGATTCCCACTCCATTTTGGACTCTTTATCAAGATAGAAGACAAACCAACCAAATAATAAAACTATTATCTAAGTGGGAATCTCACCCCATTATCTTTCATGAACACTTATGAGCCCACTTGGAAAATGGTGCCACATTTCACTATTCCACTCCTTTGGCATGTTTCTTGACATCAAATGCTATAAATATGACCCTCCCCCTTCACCCATGGTTTAGGGGGTCTTTGGTAGAAGCATTAATCTTGTAGGTTTGAAGGTCATATATATTGGAGGAGAGAAGGTCAAATCAACAAAACTCTACTAAAATCATTTCAAGGCTTCTTCAACAACATCAACATCAGTAACCATCTTCCATTTTAAGGTAATTTGTGTTGTTTTGAAATTTCAAATTCTTCCTTTCTATCCCCCTTGGCCTCTTATTTATTGAATTCTAAAAAAAATGCTTTAGCCTCTTATTTATTGAATATAACCCCTTTACCTTTTATTTACCATCTTCCCTTTTATCCCCTTCACCATTTACCCATTTCCCCTTTTTCATCTTTAGTTTCTTACCCATTTACCTCTTTCTACTCCTTTGCCTTCTTATCATCTCAAACTTTATCCCTTTACCTTTTAATATCATAACCATCTACAAACCTCAACTAAACTATCCTTTTGACCCTTGTCAAATCACCAAACCAAAACCACAACCTTACTTTAACGAATTTTCAGCATTAGTTTATTTATCTCATTCATCTTTTTAAGCAAAGCATTTAACTTTCTCGTGTTAATTTGAGTTATATGCTGTTATCTTCTTGTATTCAATTTTAGTTTATTATTATTTAATTAAATTTCATTTCTTTATTATTTAGAAACTTAAGTGTTTAAAGTAGGTGGATTGATAGCCTCCTAGGAAGCTCATGCTTCTAGGATCTATTTCATGCTAGGCAATCCACCCAACTACTTGTCTAACAAACTAGATTTGTGGTAGTTTTTTCTTATTTTCAGGTCATCTTCCCTAGACAAAGAAGAGTTTCCAATTTTTTTTGATTTCAATCAATGCACATTCATTAGGCATTCTTCCACACACCACTTTACTAGTTTCTTTCTTTTCAACACCAAAAAAATAAATAGATAAAAATAATTTGGCACGTCCGGTGGGACCCTTGAGTTTTATTGGGTTCATAAATGTTTTAGGACATTTATAATTTAATTAGTGAAATTCATTAGGTTTCATTCTTAGAAAATTAAGTTTTCTTTCTTTCTTTACAAAACATAAGTTTTAGTTGCATTTTTTAAGAAAAGTTTAAATTTTATTTTCCTTGCATTTCTAAAAAAAAGAAAGAAAGAAAAATAAATAAAGAACTAAAAAGAAATGAAAGATCAATCATCCCAGGATTTGGATTGCATTTTCATGTTGCATTTAGGTGCATTTTAGTTGTTTTTATTTTCATTAAAAATAAATAATTTTTTTCTTTTCATTAAAATTAACGGCATAAATTGTTTGCTTACTTGTCTTAGTTCACCTAGATTAATTAAGTAAAGCAAATTAATCATAAAACCACAAATGTTACACAAAAAAAACCACTTGAACAATCAAGACATCAAACATGCTTGAGATAAGGCCTGACTAGGATTTCATCACCTAGCAGATCACCTTACCCTTTCTTGGATTTAATCATCAAGTCCATAACCAACTCAGTTCTCTAGCTGATTATAAGCTTTGATAATCAATATATTAGCCAAGCACCCACACTGGCTACAAGATTGTGATGTGAGGGGAACAAGCCCCAAGTACCAAGCCATGTACTCTATCCAATATAGACTTATTTTTAATCACCTAAATGCAACTTGAAACCAAACATAGACTACCTTTCTAGGACCTATTCAAGCTAGTTTCCTTTTCACACTTTTCTAAGGCATAAGCCAAAAGAGAGATAAAAAGAATCCCAAGACTTAATGCACTCTTAGTGAATGCATTGTTTACCTTGAATATTATTTTATTATTCTTTGTATTGATGCATGAGAACGTATCATTCCTTTCCTATTTTCTCATATGTTTCTCACTCACCAAAAATGAAGAGACCTTTAGGAAAAAATCTCACCATGAAGTCAACCAACCTCTCCCACCTCTACATCCATGGAACATGTTTTTGAACCCACAAACTCTCCTCACTCTCTGAGAAGTCCTACTCAGGTAGTCTCAGGAGATGCATATTTTTTTGATTTCTTAAACAATAATCATGCATCTTTACAACATTACCTTATAACTACATCTTACCAAATCCTAGTTTTGACCCCCCTATAGATCCCCCTCATGGCATGCCTCTCTAACTCATGGGGAATACCTTAAATACCATGGTACTAATCAACCTTTATTTATCTAAGCCTTATCATCAACTAATAACCCCCTTGAAACTACCATTCAAAACTAACCAACCCAAACTACCACTACTCTCATACCTCTTACCAATCAC
This sequence comes from Torreya grandis, assembly GCA_037957365.1. Taxonomy (NCBI): domain Eukaryota; kingdom Viridiplantae; phylum Streptophyta; class Pinopsida; order Cupressales; family Taxaceae; genus Torreya; species Torreya grandis. Next base: position 4,334,816 of record JARHVA010000623.1, read on the forward strand.
TCCTCTGTAATAAGAGTTCCTACCTCTAGTGATACCCATATTCCTCTAGTTATGTCTAATATTTCAAACACTACTCTACTTCAAAGCCTTGTGGTGTCGATACCCTCTATGTTACCACTAATTAGTACAAGGGTCACCACCCTTCCTTCAGTCACCAACCCAATTACCACTCTTACCTAATAAGCAACCTTTTGTTATCTCCATAACCCATAAGGGCATATGCTCACTACCCAACCACCTACCTCTACCCAACCATTGACATACACATACTAACATGTATCTTCTACCCAACCATTGGCATCTCCACACCAATATGTATCTTTTACCCAACCATTAACATCCACATACCAATATGTGGAAACCTCTAAACCTTCTACTCACTATCAACATGTTTCTCAGCCACCAATGTAATATGCATCCTATAACCTCTGGGGTGCTCAAACCCAAGTAGAATTCATAAAGATGATCATGGATAATATGATCACCTTAGATTCATACATATTGGGTGCTGACAATATCTTATCCTATGACCAAATTTGTAGTGAGCCCATCTGCTCATCCATACCCATTAAGCCATATCCTCCCCAATGGGAACTTCCTACATTCTCTAAATTTCAAAGCAAGGAAGATCCCCAAAAACACCTTATGGAATTTATGCATGCTTGATATCTCATCACCTATGATGATTCCCTTCTTCTCTACTCTTTCTTGATGTCTCTAGCTATCTTGGCCTCAGATTAGTATAGTGCCTTACCCAAACATCCCATCTTCTCCTTCACCCAACTAGCCCAAAACTTCTTGGATCACTGTTCAATCAATATATCCAAGAAAGTTTCTATCACAGAAATTTACTCCATTCAGTAATTTGAGGATGAATCTATTGTCAATTTCGTGGCTCATTGGAGGAGTCTAATTCACCAAATTTCATTTTACTTGCCTTAACTTGAGCTTATAGAGCTCTTTGATTGGGCATGTGTCAAACATATCTCATCCTCATTACATGTCAAAAGCTTTTAAACCTTTGATGAAGCCTTTACCATGGATCATAAACTAGAGGACCAAGCCATTGATGAAGGAAAGCTCAAACTCAAAAATAATAACTCAACCTATAAAACTAATGAGGCTTCTTCCTCCAAGTCAAGTAACTAACCACATACCAACACCAAGAAGAAAGGAACCATAAATGCCATCATCCTTAAAGCCGTACCTCCACCATCTACCAACCAACAAAACTTGAGGAACCAAACCTCTAACTCCTTTAATTCTTCAAACCAAAACCTAAAGAACCAAACTTAGAAAAAACAAAATCAATTAAATCCACTTGGGTTATGATTCTATTTTAGAAAAGTTATTAAAAGCTAATATCATCTAAATTCCACTAATTAAACCACCCCAATAGTTTTATGCTTCTCACCCCATGTTAGATTGGTATAATGAGAATGACCATTGTGCCTTTCACTGAGTCATAGGACATGATATCAATAGGTGAAATACATTCAAATACCTTGTCCAATTGATCATTGACAAGGGGGAACCTACATTGGAAAACCCCAATGCCCCACCTAACTAAGCCCTTTACATATATAAGCAAACATTTGTAAACCACACTCCTACCAAAAATGAGAGTAATAATGTCGAATTCTCTCCTAATAACCATACCATTAACATGGTTCTTGACACACTAATCAAGAACTCACTCACCACTCTACCAACCCCTCTCTACTTATTGAATTAACATAGTTACCTTTTACCCTTTTAGAAAACCAAACCAAGGAAGTAACTCTTATTCCTTCCTCATTCATTAAGGTGATAGAATTACCAACTTCCCCTTTGATCAACACACTAGACCACACACCCATCTTATCTTCCTCACCAATTACCATGCAACTCTCCACTCCCATAGAAATCATTCTTGAGAAATAAATGCCCCTATCTACTCCTCCAATATAAGATCCATATATTCCAACCTTGCATCCTTTGATTAAGGAAGAGGACAAGTTTACCATCCCTATGTATCCACCTAGCAGATTATCTTTTAGATCCACCATTTAGGGAATAAAACCTTTCTCAAAACTAGTGCAAAAATTGTAATTTGTCCCCAACCCTGACATGGATCGAACTACCTTTTGGAAATAATTAGGTCTCCCTTATGTTACCAAACTAGAACATCCAACCCCTTCTTTGGTGGACCAACCTAGCACTTATAATAACCAACCAACCAAAACCTCCACCTAACCAACCAAAACATCCACAAAACTAACCCACCCTCAACCACATGAGCTAGTCAAGACCCAATTAACCAAACCCTTTTCAAAACCAACAACCAAAACGACCAAAGAGGTGAAACTACTCAAAGGCCCAAAGCCTCAAATTTTACCTCCCTCAACTTTTCCCTCCATTTTGTGTCCTCATCCCTCTACCTTGAGCATGAAACCCATTATTTTTACCAAAAATTTACCACCTCTTTTAGTTACACCTTCACACTTGCCTTCTAACACACCTCTTTTTACTACACCAACAATACCTAAGTTACCTACCTTGTCATCCTTTACCTCTAGCTCATCAACCATCTTGCCTAAACCAAAACCATCAACCAAGAATACCACCTTACCTTAAACACCTATCACCAAGCCTACTTTCAAATAACCTTATAACTTAACACCCAAAATAAAAACCACTAAACCTTTACCACCTTTAACTGAGTCTTACTTAACTATTCTCTAATGGTTATTGTAAACCTCTTCCTTGAGCTTACCACCCATCAAACCCTTTGACCCTTCATATTCTAAACCATCATGGTTCAATAATAATTTGATTTGTTTATGCCATAGGACACTTGTCCATGATAGAAAGAATTAAAAAGCTCTCCAAACTCTCATCCACCACCTTTACGATGAGGATGATCTATTAATAGATGAACCTCCTATGTCACCTATACCAACCTAAACAAAAACTGTACCTACCCAACACTTACCCACCCATCCACTCTCACTTAAGAATGTAGATGAGTCTGAACACTCTACTACTTGACCTTCTCTTTCTATCCATACTATCAATGTTGTCACTAGATCACAATAGAAGGATAAAGGGAAGGCTAAGGTGTCCATTCCTTAGACTGAACCCTATTCAAATTCCCAAGCAAAACACACCCAACCATCTCCATCTTCAAGAAAACCCAAGGTGTATATCTTAGCTTACCCCCAATATAACCCTTCAAAATCTAACCTATATACAATATCTATCTGAAAAGCTATCCTTAAACAACTTCACTAGACCTTGGAAAAAATGAGCTTGTATGAGTTGATTTCTACTTCTCCCTATCACCTGCAAGCACTCATAGAGGCCTTGTAATCCATTGAGGTCCAAACCAATGACCCCTAACCTCTAGCCACATTTTTTGGTTCCCTTAAAAATTCCAACCTTGTTACCTTTAAGAAACTAGAAATACCTCTCATCCACCCTGAGGACCCAGATCCCCCACTCTATATTACCACTTACATCAACCAAAACCATGTCAAAAGAGTGATGATTGATGAGGTATCTAACATTAAAATCATATCCCCTTGTGCTTATAACCAACTCAACTTATTAGAAAATACCATATCAAAATACACAATGGTCCTCTGATCATTTAATGACACTATGGCCATTACCTTGGGAACCATCATCCTTCATATCTATGTAAGACCCTACACACTCCCTGAACTCTTCTATGTTGTAGAAGGAGAATTATAATACATCTTATTGGGATGAACTTTCTATTTAGTACATATAATGTGTTCCCTCTACCCTCCATCAATGCATTAAGTTTGAGTATGAGGGCCAAGTAATCAATATCTAAGCAGACCCAAATCCTTTCTCAACATGCAACATGACCTATCACCCTAATGATGTCCTTGTACACCCATCCAATACACTTTCAATAGTTATACCCCAAATACCAACCATCAATTAAACATCAACTAGCTCATCCATCCCTTTTTCATAGATCCCCATAGAGGAGCCCTTGGGATCTATGTTACAAGTATTCTCATTAGGGGAGTATCACCTTTTAGCATTAGATGCTTTCCCTAGTCCTCAATAATAAATGAAGCTCAAACATGACCTATCTTATGAAACTAAAATAAAAACCACCATCCATTTTAGTCCCCCCAACCATCAAATGAATTTCATATATGGGGGATTTTATTGGCCACTTCTTGCTCTTACCACTACCTCTTCCATCAAATCATTCACATCTAAATTTTCCTACCTTGACAAACTAGCATTTTCTAAATTATACCTTCAAAAGTGTGCCTGGAAAGGATTTAGCCTTAGCCAATATGAACAAGGATCTCATGATTTACCTTTGATCGAAACCCAAAAACCTCATGAGTCATTTGGCCTTGGGTTTGTACCACATGAAAAACCCACCAATTCACCCAAACCTATTGACACCATCGAGGAAGATACCCCCTCCTCACCAACCCAACCTCCTTTAAAGTCTGAGGATTTTGACATCAACCCCCTTATTTTTTTTATTCAATACTATTAGTTTATTCCCTCTAACCTATCGAAAGGATGGCCAAACTAAAACTCTTCCTCTCATTCATCCTGAGATGGTAAAAAATGATTCGCCTACAATCAACACCATCTAACATCAAGATAATGATTCTATTATCACCTACTTTGGTGCCTCAAATTATTTAATACATAAATCCCTTCCTCCTAAAACCTTGACCATGTTGAATGAATCCACCATGGATATCAACTTGGGTACTCCAGATAACCCCCACATTGTCAATTTGGGCTAGTCACTAAATGCTGAAGAACTTCAAGGCTTCTCCTCTTTCCTCCAAGATTGCATCATAAAATTCAATTAGTATTATATTAATATGTATATGATTGACCCCACCTTTGATACCCATGATGCCGATCCTGTTAAATAGAAACTTTGATGTATGTATCCTTGCATAGCCCTTCTCATCAAAGAAAAGTTTCAACGTCTCATATCTGTAAACTTCATTCAACCCATTAACTACCCCCAATAGGTCTAAAATATCATATCTATCACCAAATACACTAGGGGTCTATGAATTTTGGTGGAATTTCATGACCTTAACCTCACCTACCCCAAAGATGACTTTTCTCTACCTAGTATTGACTAGCTTATTGATCTTACAACTGACCATGAGATGTTATCTCTCATGGATGGGTTTTTGAGTTATATTTAGATCTTGATTGCTCTTGAAGATCAACATAAAACCACCTTTACCACCCCTAAGGGGAATTTTTGCTTCAGAATCATGCCTTTCAGGCTAAAGAGCACTGGTGTAACCTACCAGTGAACTATGACCTACATCTTTTATGACCTCATCCACACCATCATAGAGGACTATGTCGACAACCTCTTGGGAAAATCCAAATCTCACAAAGATCATCTAAAAGTTCTTAGCATTATCTTCAAACTCCCTATCCATTTCCATGTTAGACTCAACCCTAAGAAATTTGTTTTTGGGGTCCTTTCAATAAAACATCTTGGCTTTATCATCTCCCTTTGAGGAATCAAAGTAAACCCTACCAAAGTTAAAGCAATTTTGGAGATGCCTCCTCTTACCAACCTTAAGAAACTCTGTAGCCTATAGGAAAAGCTTCAATCCATTCACCATTTCATTTCCCAAATTTTAGATCAGTGCCAACCTTTCCATCACCTTCTGAAGAAGGATGTCTATTTTAAATGGAATAACAATTATCAAAAAACCTTTGGTTCACTCAAATAGTACCTTTTGTCACCACCTATCCTTACCCCTCCTAAGTATGACCACTCCTTTTACCTATATATCTCTACAATTGACCTTTCCCTAAGGGAAATGTTGGCTCATCAAGATGAACAACATAGAGAACAAGTCATATACTACATTAGCCACATGCTTGTAGAATATGAGACTTAGTATACCCATACTGAGAAACTTTATTTGGCCTTGACTTTTGTTGCCACCAAACTTTTCCACTACCTTCTTAACCATAAAACCTATGTCATAACCAACACTAACCGACTCAAGTATATGCATTCCAAGCCATACCAAAACTAGTGTATGGCCAAGTGGCTTGTGCTCTTATCAAAATTTGATCTTGAGTTCATTAAATAAAAGTTATTTAAAGGGAAAGTCATTACTGACTAATTGGTCAAAGCACCTTTAATAGATCACCAACCTCCTTCACTTGAATTTCTAGATGAATCCATCACCACTCTTTCCAAAGAGGACATAACCTACTAAATGATTATGTTCTTCTATGGGTCAAAGTGACAACATGGTGGGAGAGCTAGTATCATCCTTATCCCCTTTGATGGTGAACCCCTTACTCTATCCTTCAAACTTGATTTTGAATGCACTAACAATATGGATGAGTATGAAGCCCTATTCATAGGTTTCCAAACCACTCTAGCCTTGGGAATTAAGACAATCAATGTCTTTGGTGATTCTGAGCTCGTGGTTAACTAGGTTAATGGCTCCTATCAATATTAGAATGATGTCTTACAAAAATGTAAACTTTTAATTGATAAACTCTTAACATCATTTAAACATTACTTAGTCCAATCTATTACCTAATCTACTAATACATTCATTGATATAATGGCTTGCCTTGTTTCTCAAATCCCTTCTCAGCCTTCCTTTCCAAAATCTTTGTCATCATTCATAATTTTACCACACCCTCTTATAACCAATCTGACCTCCCTACCATTTATGGTGTGGAGGAATCCCCATTTGACATTTGGCATGACCAAAATTTTAACCAATTCAACCTAGGCATTATTCCTCCCAACATCTCTAAAAACACTCAAAAAACCTTTATTTAGAGTACCTCTTGTTACACCATACTAGGGGGAATCCTTTAAAAATGTGTTTTTGATAGTCTCATTCTTTATTGCCTACGTAGCCTTGAATATTCCCATGCCATCAAGGAAATGCATGATGGGATATGTGGGGGATACTTTAGTGGTCTATTAGTTGCTAAATGTATCCTTCACCTTAGCTACTATTGGCCCACCCTCAACCAAGACTGTTATGATTATGTAAAAAACTCTATTAAATATCAATAACATGCTAATTTACATCATGTTATAACTAATGTCCTTTAAGTATCTAAAGAATTTTGGACTTTTTCACAATAGGGGCTCAATCTCATTAGGGAAATCAACCCCCATTCTTTGTAGTGACATAGATCCATCATCACAGACATCAAATATTTCACCAAGTGGGTAGAAGTTATTCCTCTTATCTCATCAAAAATAGAGAAGATTTTCAACTTTATCAACCATCATATCATCAATCACTTTGGTTTTCCTCATAAGATCATCATCGATAATGGAAAATATTTCAAAAACAAGCAAGTCCAAGGTCTATGTGATGAATTTGGCATCAAGTTAAGATTTTCCTCACGTTACCATCCATAGGAAAATGGATAGGTAGAAGCCTCTAACAAAATCCTTAACAAAATGCTAACCAAAGTCATCAGTGCTTTAGGTCAGGATTGACACTTGCACATCCCATTCACTTTATGGGCCTATCACACTAAAATTCAAACCTTTATGGGTGTTACCCCTTCATCTTTAGTCTTCAGAGTAGAGGTAATCTTTCCTCTTGAAGTCCAAATTCCCTCTCTTTACATATCTTTTATATATTTTATTTCTAAAGAATATTATCAACAACACCATTTATCTCAGCCTAAACTACTTGATGAGCATCATTTATCAGCCCTCACGTACCTCCATATCTATCAAGAGCACATCAAGCATGCCTATAACAAACACCTCAAAGTTTGAGACTTAAATATCAAAGACCTCATACTAAAAGAAAACAAACAAGTGACCAACATAGAGAAAAGTAATTGACGTAAGTTTGATTTCAATTAGCTTGGACCCTACATCATTACCCATAATTATGGATTAGTAGCTTATCATTTATCCTCTCTCAAAGGTAAACCAAAACTTGAGCCTCTCAATGCTTCACATCTGCATCTATTTTTCTATTAAATAAGGATCAAGATTACTCCTTTTGTCTAACTTAAACTCATCCCTTGATTATGAAATTTTAACCTTCAACCATCTTCCTCATCTCCTTTTGAGGACAATTAATTACAACATAAAACCATGTGGTTAACCACCACATTCATAGCCTAATCCTAAATATGGGTACCATGGCTCTACCCATAGCATGGTTCTCATGGATACTTTTCATCTTTAACAAGATGGAATCCCATGGTCATCATCTCTCAAATCCAGACCTCTTCACATATTTTTAACCTTCTTGTGTTAAAGTTTTGCCCTCATAATGATAATCCTCAAAATCTAATTAGACTTGTCCATGTCTAAAAACCATCACATCTAAAAATAATTTGGATACCAAAATATTACTTGGGTCAATATCTTAAGCATTTTAGACTACTCTCTTAAAGGATAGATACCCAAAAACAAAATAAAGATTCCCAAATATTAGGTAGACTGCTCCCTTGAAGGACAACTATCAAGAGCATTAAATAAAGCCAATAAACTTTAACCACTCCCTTGAAGGATGGCTAAGTTAACTTTGTCAGAAATAGAGAAATTTATTGAAAGCTTCCCACATCAATAAACTTCCCATATATAGTAATAAAGCAAAATACCCACTACCACAATGAAATATAAAGCCATAATTGACTCTCAATCAATATAGTAAGTTGGAAGCCACAATCAAATTTTACATGTAGACTTGTTGCATTGATAAGTCTACATATAGCATATGACATGGACTTGTCTATTATCATTCTTAGGTCACGTATAGAAGGGGAAAACTTACCCACATAAGGTTACCATACATATTAACCTTTTTCCTTCAGAATACCTATTTCCCATCTTCCCTTTATACTATCTATAAATTGACGGATTTCAAGCTTACTTGACACCCTGTGATCAAGAAAATTATTTTATCAACCAACACATGCTAATGTGAATCATTCAAAAGGCTTATGTTCCTTAAGTCAATATAAATTTGGGTTTTATTTTACTTTGTCCTTGCCAATAAACATGCATTACACCTAATTTCTTATTCTCTCCTCATTGAGTCATATATTCTATTAGACCTATGTCTCATGATTTTTCATTGATTTTTCCAAATCGAGTATGTTCATCTAAATTACTTATGTACCACCACTATCATCCATCCAAACCATAAATGAAATCAAAATAGCGTTAATGTCAATCAATCCACCTTCTGAGGATACCTTTCTCTGCAACCTCAAATTTCCTTTGATGCACACACTTTTTTTGAAAACCTTCAATCAAATTGAAACATGTGGTCCATGAAATTGGGGAGACTAATTTGAAAATACTTTGCTTACCCTTGTTGAACTACATTGACCTAATGTCCACAAAATATGTAGGCACTACTTGACTTAAGGGCATCTTGGCCACTAACAACTAATTACCCTCCCTTTTTACTTCTCATTAATTTCCATTGCTGACAACACCCTCTTGCTTAGGGAATCCTATGTTAGGGAAGCTTTGGATTCTTCCTAGCATCCTTGTATTTTAACATCATATAATAATTCTTCTTTGTTTTTCCCCCATTACTTGGAGAACTACATTGGCCTGAGGTCTTTTTGGACTATGTAGGCAATACTCATTTATCGAGGTTAGATCAGTCACATCCTTTATTTTATTTTCCCTTCTCAGCTAATATATTTTCCTCCACTTCTCTACCTATCTCTTCACCACCTCCCTCTTTTCATCTTGTCAATTTCTTGTAACCACTTTTCTAGCTTGTTAATCTATTTTAACACAAGGATTGATAACCTTCCTCATTATCCCCTCTTATCCCCCATAAAGCCACCATCTACTTTGCTTCATTGAACTTTCCATCACCTTTCCTTGTGCATGCTTTGTGGCTAACTCCCCTACCCACTTTTCATATTTTTTGTCACTCTCTCCACTTCTTACCAACCTTTATCTTTATCCCCTTTATCTTCTTCCACCATCCTCATCCTTTCCCCTTCCCCTTAGCAACCTATCATACCATGTTCTTCACTCTCTTTTCCTCACTAATTCCACATCATCCTATTTCTTTGAACACCGATGGACACTTTTACCTCCTTCTCTTCTTTTTTACCACCTTTTTACTGCTCTTCCACTACTTTCAAACCACCTTCATTCCAATTCTTAGTATTTATTTTCCTCTTTCCCATATTTCAATCTTGCATGCTTTCTATTTCTTTTATTTCTTCTAGCATCCCTTTTTTTCTTCTTATGTGTGACACCACTCTCTATCAACTTTCCATTATTCCCACCTTTTCCATTATTTCCCTCCACAACTAGCTTCTAACTGGGTCTTTATCCCTTGAGAAGCCTTCCATAATTTTACTTTTATTCTTATCTATTCTCACCTTTTGCATTTTGCATTCCCCTTTTCCTTGTTCCATCTCAGTACTCACTTATATTTTGCATCTATGTGAGTGTCTATGCTTTATATCCCTGCATTGATTCTTCCTTTTTCTTCTTATTATCCCTAATCTTCATACTTTATTTTCATCTCATTCCATTTTATTATGTTGCCCTATTTCTTCACCACCTCACCACTTTTTAGCTTATCAGTCTCTTCTAATCACCCATTCAACTTATCAATCTCTTCTAACAAGTTGATTAACACATACCTTATCTCTTCAGCTTCTTATCCACCCATCTTTTGCTTCCCCTTGTTTTTTAAACCTCTTTCCCATTTTCCATGCCATTCTCCTCTCCAACACCACCATCTGATTTGCTTCGTTATTCCTCTCCTTGCCTATCATCATCCATGCTTATTTGGTCATGTCATTACTTACCTTTTCACTCTCCTGTCATCCTTTTTGTGTCCTCATTTCACTCCTTTTTCCTTTTATTCTATGTGTTTCCTTTTTTTTAATTCTCATCACCAAAATATTTTCTCTTTGGTATCTTTTAGAACTCTTTTAAATTCTATCATGGCATGCTATATTTCTTATCCTCCACTTACCCTTCATGATTGTTACACTTCTCTCCACATTCTTTTCAATTTTCTAATCTATCATTTTATAGTACATTCCTACCTTTTATTTTTCTTCTCTTTTCTCCATTTCATTTCATTTCATTTTTATCATCTCCCTTGATGACATTCCTTATTCTTCCCAACCTTCCTTTCTTCCTCCTCTATATCCATGCTTGGTTCCCTCCATTATTCTCCATCTTCATCTTTATCTGTGACCTCATTGTCTCCTCTAACTATCTCTTCATCTATCTCCTGGTCCACCTTCACCTCATTACTTATTGGATTTCCTTTATTTTCTCCCATTAGCACTCTAGCTTCTCACTCATTAGAGTGTAGTCACTGATCACATTGCTTATACATGCATATACATGTTTGATTCCTCATGTCCTTTTATCTCTTGATTTAATGCATGAAATTTTTTCAAGATCATGGCTTCAAGAAATCCATTTCTTCCTTCAATTTATTTATCTATTAATCATGGGTCCTCATTTTTTCCCTCTCCAACTACTCCATTCACCCTATCCATGACCTCTTCAACCTTTAAACCCTATACACATTTTAAGTTTACTTGATAGAGTGTGATCAACACACCTTTGTTAGCTTTCAAAGCATGCTCATGAAACACATTCGTATGGCTTATGTTCATTAAGATAATACCACTTTGGGTCTATTTTTAGTCTTTGTCAAATAAGAAAAATGATGCCCTCTTCTCATCCTTATGTGCTTAGTTCATATTTTCATTACGAAAATTTTCTCTTGATTATATTCTTCACTTTACCATCAATTTTGTTAATTGCCTTACCCCATCTACTTTACCTTAAGTGAGATTACAACAACCATAACTATAACAATCATAACCATAACCATATCATTCATGAGTATCCACATAACCCTAAACATAATAAAATTTAAACAATGACATCCAACATATTTTTTACATGTTTATAACAAATTTCATAATATTTTATTTAAGGTGTGAGGAGTCACATGACACATACAAAGTTATCAGACTATACACACCTCACCTAAAGCATCTACACACATTATTTTCCCACCTAATCATTAGGAAAATTATTTGGTGACTCTAGATTTGTGTTCAACCATTTTTCTACTTGAGTGCTCCCTGAAGTAACATCCATAACATTCCCTGTATCAACAATCACTAAAAGGTGTACTCTATTCTACTCTTCCAAATTCATCCCCATAGGGTGAGAATCATATTATACTCTAGGTATTTGACCCTAATCGATCATCATAACCATTACATCCCTTTTCTCTAGTTGTTATACTTATATAGGTACCACCTCTTATTGCCTCAATGCACATCCCCTTTGATAGTGAGGGGTCCCTCCATAGATAAACTATTGATCATGTTCTCTAGCCCTACATCTTGTGCAATGAAATTTTTTCCTTATTCACCTCTCTTAGGCTATGGGTGCCTTTCCTCTTGTTGTTGGTTTAATAATACTTTTATGATCACCATTACATATTATAGTATTTGATAGATACACACATTCACCATATTGATTATTTTAGGTCATGAGGGTTACTAATTATCTCTACCATTATTCCCATTGTTTGAAATCATCAACCTTGTGTAGTTATCTACACTCTCTATATGTTATAAAACCAAATAACTTAAATATAGACATTCATCCTTAGCAAAATTATTCAAAAAGAATACCTAACCTTTCTTCCTCACTGACATGATTATCCATTCCACCATGAGAAGGATCCTATAACATCATTGCTTCATTTGAACAATATTCCCACTTGAAATGATCACGTATGCTTACCTTTTTATGTGGACACATCACCTTTGATTCGATTGGTCATCTCAATAAAGTCATTATGAACCATCATGATGTCTTTTTGTCACCCTTATCATCTGATATGCATCTAATGTCTTTGCTTGCTTTATCATCTTGCGGTCTTTGTGGGCCTGATAGTATTTTGCATCATTGTCACCTTTTCCCTAATTGACATAAATTGGCTTCCAGCCATGGGCAGTTGTAATGGTAATGCCTTCAAAATTGCCACTGTTGTTGGTGGTGGTAACTTATAAATACTTATCATAGTAGAAACTCCCCTATTTTATCTAGCTATATACTCAATAACTTAGGCCACATAGCTCCTTGTTGGCAATACCTCTTCTGAATGGAACCCAAAATCATCTATTCCAAGGTAGTGGGACATAAGATTTAGACATGGACACCTTTTTCCCATACTAGATATGTACCTCTTGAGTAAGGCACACTCCATCCTCTATAATTGGCCATGTTACTAATTTTATACCTCATAGAATCTACTTGATCATCAAATAAATTCTTTGCATGTCATCACTTTGATACTACCCTTAAAACTTAGCTCATAGTGATGATGACATTTTACCAACAAGACTATGTAGATCTTGATAGACACCCATCTCTTAAAACTCAACTCATAGAGATATATGCCATCATTGTGCTTTTACCCTCACATAATTTTAGAAGGTGTAAACTCCTCATGAAAGCACCTTTTCTTAGATTACTTCCATCACAAGACATTTGTGGTGCTTAGCCTTTTGTTACCCACTTATTTATCCTACCTTGCCCATATATATTTTTTCCTCCTAATATATGTGGGATTATTATGGTGACTATTCACCAATATACACCATGACCCTTCACCATTACCAAACTATCAACCCAAACCTAACCATGTGGTATATCAAATTGGGGAAACCCATCTGAACTCCATTAGAGAGCTACATTGTGCTTAAAGTTCTTTTGGATATTTTTTCCAGAGAACTATATAGGTAGCATCCATTTAGCCTAGTACATTTGGAGTTAGCTCGGCCACCACGTATCAACCCATCCCCACCCATCACCTTTTTTCACCCTGACATTGGTCATTTTGACTTGAACTATTGCATATTTTTGTGACAACATTGCCTTGGTCCTTTAGACTACATTGACCAATCTTGCCATGTTAAACATTTGAATTTGCACCACCTAGTACACAAACAAACCATTTGTGTTTTTTAAGGGAACACTTCTTATCTCAGATACCTACGAATAACACCTACCTTGTCTAAGAAACTAACAATGTGCCCAACCATAGTTGTGGTCACATGGTATATTGGTCACTTGTCTCTTATAATTTGACCCTTATGTTACCAACATTAGTAACTTGCATTCATGTTTGATCTAAGCCATCACACTTAGTCACATTTTGTGTGCACATTTGCATTTTAAATGCCCAACTATTTGTACACCAACCTGTTATCAAACCTGTACCTGACTCTAATTTTTCTCAGCTATTGATTTGAGGGGGAACACCTCCTTCCATTCTCAGGGCATCCTAAACTTTTACCAAGTGATCTATTTTTGTTTTTCAACTTGTTAATTCAAAGTTGCATAACAAAAAGGGGAAAAATCTAGACATTATAAAATTACACACTTATAGTTTTTGATGGATGAATGTCTTAGAACCCCCTAAACCTTCTTAACCCTTAACCAACCCCTCTTAACCTAATTAAATCACTATTCAAAAGTACTATTCAAAAGTAATATTCACTATCACTATTCACCATGGGACCCATCATCATTATTCATGATGACATGGCAAGTGACGTGGAAAGTGATATGGTAGGTGACATGGCTTGGAAGTGAGGTGGCTTGAAGTGGGACATCATAACCCACCTAGGATGCTCCTCCAAGGTACTTAGTGACATCATTAAGTACCAAAGGGCCCTCCTTTGAATTATGATACATTTTTCCCTATGGGACCATCATTCAACATGTGTTTTTATCCTCATGCATAGACATAGTGCCAAAATTCATGGGCCACTTAACCAAAATATGGAAGTGAGTGGTGGAAAGTATTTTAGACCTAAATGAGACCATGTGCATGATTCCCACTCCATTTAGACTTTGTAGTAAGTTGGGAGACAAAACAACCATGTGGGAGACCTATTATCTAAGTGGGAATATCATTCCCTTGTATTTCATGACCACTTATGATCCCACTTATAAAATGGCACCACATTTCATGGGACACATAGCCAAAATATGGAAGTGAGTGGTGGAAAGTATTCTGGACCCATATGAGCCCATGTATATGATTCCCACTCCAATTTGGAATCTTTATCAAGTTTGGAGACAAACCAACCAAATAATAAACCTATTATCTAAGTGGGAATCTCATCTCTTTATTTTTATGACCACTTATAAGCCTACTTGGAAAATGGTGCCACATTTCACTATTCCACTCCTTTGGCATGTTTCTTGACATCAAATGCTATAAATATGACCTTCCCCCTTCACCCATAGTTAAGGAGGTCTTTGGTAGAAGTATTCATATTAAAGGTTTATAGGTCATTAATCTTGGAGGAGAGAATGTCAAAGCAATAAAACTCTACTAAAATTATTTCAAGGCTTCTTCAACAACATCAACATCAACATCAACAACCATCTTCCATCTTAAGGTAATTTATGTTGTTTTACAATTTTAATTTCTTCTTTTGCATCCCCCTTGGCCTCTTATTTTTTGACTTATAAACCTCATCATTTAGCCTCTTATTTCTTGAATATAACCCCTTTACCATTTTTTTACCATCTTCCCTTTTAAACCTTTACCATTTTATCCCCTTCACCATTTACCCATATCCCCTTTTCCATCCTTAGTATCTTACCCATTCACCCCTTTCTACTCTTTTGGATTCTTGTCATATCAAAATTAATTCCTTTAATTTTTATTATCCTAACTATCTACCAACCTCAACTAAACTATCCTTTTGATCCTTGTCAAATCACCAAACTAAAACCACAACCTTTCTTTAACATATTTTTAGCTTTAGTTGATTTATCTCAGTCATCTTTTAAAGCATCTTTATCATGTTAATTTGAGTTATTTACTATTATCTTCTTGTATTTAATTTTAATTTTATATTATTCAATGCAATTTCATTTCTTTTTTATTTAAAAACTTATGTGTTTAAAGCAGGTGGATTGACAACCTCCTAGGAAGCTCACGCTTCTAGGATCTAGCTCACATTAAGCAATTCACCCAATTACTTGTCTAAAAAACAAGTTTTGTGGTAGTATTTTATTATTTTCAGGTCATATTCCCTAGCCAAAGAAGATTTTTGACAAATTATAGATTTCAATGAGTGCACATTCAACAGGTATTATTTTACACACCACTTTAATAGTTTCTTTCTTTTCAACACTAAAAAAAAAGATAAAAATACTAATAATAAGAAAGAAATTCATTAAAACATTCTGGCATGCTTTGTGGGACCCTTATGTCCTTACTTGGGTTCTTGTTTTCTTTCATTATCTCTCTATTTTTTTCTCATTAACAAAATCAAAAGTTTCTTTTGGGCCTAACATTAAGTGCATAAATTAATTACTAAAAAGTTTAGTTCACATAGCTTAACTTAAAGGCAAAACAATCTATCATAGCTTCATTCCTTATTGCACACACAAAACCAAACCACTTTCATCAATTAACATTGAACATACTTGAGCCAAGGTTTGACTAGGATTCCATCACCTAACAACAACCTTACACTTTTTTGGTGATCCTACTTGGAGGTCATTACCAAGGGGAGGACCAACTCAGTTCTTTAGTTAATTATAATCTATAGATATCAATATATTTTGGCTAAGCACCCAACACCCTTATTACTATGATGTGTGAAGTGAAGGGGTAGGCCCAAATACCAAGCCTGTACTGGTTCAAATGTAGATCTCTTTTGAGTGACTAAACATAACCTAAAACCAACCTTAGATTATCTCATTAGTACCTAATATACAAACCAATTTTAGTCACATACCTTCTTAAGGCATAATATGAAAGTGAGATTAATTAAAACTCTAGGGATTAATGTATCTCTAAGAGCATGATTTGATTTCTCTTATCATTTTATTATCTTCTCTTTTTTTGAGTAGTTAGTCTATTTTTGCTTTTTATCCCCCTTATTTCATATGGTTCACACTTTTTAGTATTGAAGAGACCTTATGAAGTAAAACACACCACCAAGTCAACCTACCTCTTCTACCATTTCATCCATAGACTATGTTTCTAAACCAATAGACTCTCCTCACCCCTCATGAAGTCCTACCTTTCCTCAAGAGGTCCCTCAAGGAGATGCAGATTTTTTTTCTTTCATAGACAATAATCCCATACCCTTGCAACGTTATATTACAACCATATCTTACCACATCCTAGTTTTGACCCCACCCATAGATATATATTATGGCATGCCTCCCCATCTCATGGGGAGTACCTCTATTTCCATAGTTACTATACAACTATTGACTTACCAAGCTTCTTCATCAACTAATAACCCCTTTGAGACTAACATTGAAAACCAACCAACCCAAACTACCACTACCCTTATACCTTATACTCCTAACAACCACTCCTCCACTTTAGGAGTGCCTACTTCTAGCACTACCAGCCTTGATTTATCTACCTTTAAACCATAAACCACTACTCTAATTCAAAGCCTTGTGGTTTGCATACCCTCTACCTTACCAATGATCATTACAAGGGTCACCACCCTTCCATCGGTCACCAAACCAACTACCACTCCTATCCAACAAGCATCCCTTAGACCAACATTTGGCTATATACCTAATCTATAAGGGTATGTAACCACTACTCAACTAATAACCCCTTTGAGACTAACATTGAAAACCAACCAACCCAAACTACCACTACCCTTATACCTTATACTCCTAACAACCACTCCTCCACTTTAGGAGTGCCTACTTCTAGCACTACCAGCCTTGCTTTATCTACCTTTAAACCATAAACCACCACTCTAATTCAAAGCCTTGTGGTTTTCATACCCTCTACCTTACCAATGATCATTACAAGGGTCACCACCCTTCCATCGGTCACCAACCCAACTACCACTCCTATCCAACAAGCATCCCTTGGACCAACATTTGGATATATACCTAATCTATAAGGGTATGTAACCACTACTCAACCACCTACCTCTACCTATCCTTAATCATCTTCCACCTAACCATTGACATCCACATGCTCATATGTGGTAGCATCCCAACATTATGCCCACTTTTTGTATATCTCCTAACCATCAAAACAATATGCATCTTATAATCTTTTAGGTAAACAAGCCCAAGTAAACCTACTGAAGATGCTTATGGATAAGATGACCACCTAAGAGTCATCCATTTTAGGTGCTCAAAAAATATTGTTATATGACCAAATTTTTAATGATCCTATCCATTTATTCATACCTATTAAGCCATATCCACCCCAATGGGAACTTCCCAAGTTATCTAAATTTAAATGTAAGGAGGATCCTAAATAACACCTTAGGGCATTTAGGCATTCTTGTTATCTCATCAACTATGATGATGCCCTTCTCTTCCATACCTTCCCCATGTCTCTATCTAGTTTGACATTGGATTGGTATAGTTCCTTACCCAAGCATTCCATCATCTCCTTTTACTAACTGGCCCAAACATTCTTAGACCACTTTTCTATCAATATCTCCAAGAAAGTTTCTATCATCAACCTCTATTCTATTTTATAGTTTGAGGATGAATCCATTACTAATTTTATGGCTCATTGGAGGAGCCTTATTAACTAACTTTCCTTTTCCTTAATGTAAAATCATAGAGCTCTTTGCTTGGGCAAGTACCAAGCATATCTCCTCTACCCTATGTGTCCAAAGCTTTCAAACCTTTGTTGAAGATTTTATCATGATGTGTAAGTTAGAGAATTGAGCCATTGATGAAGGAAAGCTTAAGCTCAAAAATAGGAAATCAACCTATAAAAACAATGAGGCTTCTTCCTCTAAGTCAAGCAACCAACCCAATACTAACACCAATAACAAGGGAACCATGAATGCAGTTGTCCTTACATCTACTCCTCCACCTTCTACCAACCAATCTAATTCCTATAGTTCCTCAAAGTAAAACTCAAGGAACTAAACCTAGAGTAATTAGAAGTAATTCATTTTGCTTGGATAATACTATACTTCCATATTGTTTAAATTATTGAAATCCAATATATTTCAAATTCCTCCTATCAAGCCACCCCAAAAATTTGACTCTTCTCATCCTGCACCTAGTTGGTACAATGAGAATGCTTTGTGTGCCTTCCACCAAATGATAAGACATGATGTTAGTATGTGTAACACCCTCAAGATCCTTGTCCAATCCCTCATTGACAAAGTGGAGCTTACATTGGACAACCCCAATGTACCCTCAAACCAATCCCTTGATATATTTAGGTAACCTTTTCCAAACCATGCTCTTACCAAGAATGAGAGCAACAACATCAATTGTTCTCATGATACCCATATAGTTAAAATGGTCCTTGATGCAATCATTATCGAACCACGTAGTACCCAATCTTCCAATACTCCACCTCCTCCATCTATTGAGGTAGTGGAGTGACCTTCCCTTCATTTGGACATTTAAATTGAGTAAATAACATCTCCTCTCCCTCCACTTACTTAGGTAGTGAAGACACTAGCCACCCTTTTAATTGATATACTAAAACAACCAACCATTACCACCTTACCTTCACCTTTAGCTAACAAGCAAACTAATTCCCCTTCAGAAGTCATTCCTGAGGAGGAGACCCCCATGCATACTCCTCCCATAGAAGAACCACCTATCTCAACCCTGTATCCTTTGATTGAGGAAGAGGATGAGGTTACCATCCTTGTGTCTTTGCCTAGGGACCTATCTTTTAGGTCCACTCTTTAGGGAATCAAACCAACCTATAAACCCTTCTCTAGGCTAGTGAAAAAATTAGCATTTATCTCTAACATTGACATGGATCAAGCCACCTTATGGTATTAATTAGGCCTCCCTTATATTACCCCATCAGATCCTCTAATATTTTCTTAGTCAGACCAACCTACCACTTACATTAACCAAAATGTTACAATATCTACCCAACCAACCAAACCCTATAAAAAAACAACTAAAATCTCCACCAAATCAGCCAACCTTTAACCACTTAATCCAACCAAGACCTAAGTAGACAAAGCCTCTCTTATCATCCCAACAAGATATGCCAAGATCCTTGGTGTCCTCCCTACACTGAGCCTTCATCACTTGTCTGTGAAAGTGGACCTAACCCCCTCATGATCACCAACTAAATGCAAAACCAAAGTAACCATAGAAGAAAAAAACACATAAAGGGCCAAATTTTTCCTCCCTCAATCTTGCCCTCCATTTTGGGGGCTCATCCTTCTACCTTGAGTAGAAAGTCAATTACCTCTACCAAAACCTCACCACCTCTTTTGGTTATGCTTTCATAATTCCTTTCTAATGCACCCCTTTTCACCATGCCAACAATACCTAAGATACCTACCTTGCAATCTTCCACCTCTAGCTCATCAACCTCTTCACATAAACTAAGGCCATCAACCAAGCATACCACCCTAATTCAGGCACCTATCACCATACCTACTTCTAGGAAACCTTCGACCTCAATAAACAAAGCCAAGACCACTATACCTTTACCACCTTTAGCTGAGTCCTAGTTAACCATTATCTATAGGTTATTGTAAACTTCTTGTTTAGACTTACCTCTTATTAGGCCCTTTGACCCTTTAACTTCAAAACCTACTTGGTACACTGATCACTAAGTTTTTGCTTATCATAAGACACTAATACATGATATGGAAAACTATAAATCTCTCCAAACCATCATCCACTAGCTTTACAATGATGATGATTTATTAACAGATGAAATTCCTATAAAACCCATACCAATCTAACTATCAATCATGCCTTCCTAGAACTTACCTACTCCTCCACTCACCTATGAATGGAGATGAGTCTGACCAATATACTACCTCAACCTCTCCATCTATCCAAACCATCAATGTGGTCACTAGAGCAAAACATAAAGATAATGGGAATGATAAACTATCCATTCCTTGGATGTATCTATCTTAAACCTCCCAACAAACCTATACCCAACCATCCCCATTTTTGGCCAAACCCAAGGTGTCTATCTTAGGTGCTTCCCAATCTAACCCCTTAAAATCCATCAAGAGAGTTATCTTCAAACAAATCCATTGGACCTTGGTGAAGATGATCTTATAGGAGTTAATATTTACCTCTCCCCATCACTACCAATCACTAAGAAAGGATTTACAATCCATTGAGGTCCAAATTGAGGACCCCCAACCTATAGCCACCTTTGTCAGCACCTTATAGATTTATAACCTTGTTACCTTCAAGGATTTGGAAATAAATATTGTCCCTAAAAATTACACCTTAGAAGAGGTTTTTCAAGCCTCTTAAATATTTTGCCAACATGGGAATACTTCTAAGTGTGTGGGGCACCTATAGTGGAACTAAACCTCTAGATTTTAAGGGCTAGCTCCCTAAATATGACTTGATGTGCTTATGCTACTAAAACTAACTATTATGGGTGAAAAGGTAGAGAAAGATACATAAAACAAACCTAAACTAGGAGGTGATACACCAAGATTTTATTCCATTCATACACTTGGAATTTGCATAATGAACTAAGACAACCAAACTAGCCTCAACACCATTAATGGAGCTCCCTAGCATTAGTGTTTCTCATGAAGGAAAATAATAGCTCAAAAAAAGAAGGAAAGTGAAGGAAAATTCAGATATGACACTACCAAACTCATACGCACTTCAAGAGTCTATTGAAACAACATACACTTCATGAAACCTATTAGGAGATAAGTCATTTGAAACAACACATTCAAGGATTACATGAAAATAAGATAAACTCAATCTATACTTGAAATTCAAGATGGATCACTTCAACACATAGTGTAAATGGATTTAGAGTATAACCAACTTACTTCTCATTATCTTAAGTACAAATCAAGGTACAATTTTGGCAAGACTTCATCATACCAAGATTTGGAATCCTTTTCAATAGCCAAAATAGCTCATAATGATAGAAGTTGGAAGATGAGAGAGTAAGGAGAAGTTGAAGAGGCATAAGGAAAAGTATCAAAAGGTGAAAAACAATTAAAAGTAATGTGGATGAAGTGTAATAAGAGTTATGAAACTTAATTTCACTTGATCACATCCCAAATTAGCCTCTTCTCTAAGTGTGGCATAACAAATATTCTCCATCATTCTCTCTTATGAACTACCTTCATCATAGGCCTTTCTTGAGAATTCCAAAGCAAATGATGGAAAAATGTCTCATGTGTGATGATGATATGGATTTATAGAGATGATTCCACCTACATTGGGAGTTTTCTTCATCATGATAGTCTCTTACACAAGCTCATCCTCACTTTATAAACATTATTACTCTCCAATAGGCTTATTTTGACACTTGGCACTATAATATTTGTATCTTACATAATTTATCCATACCAATGGTTTTTTGGTAAGTGTTATAACACCTCATATTCTTAGATTCATCAAGAACATCATAAAAATCCACCAAACTTGAGTTTCTACTTTATCCACTGTGTCATTCTAGATGCCAGTTTAGACATACTAAAATTGTGAGTATTTAAAAGGTTTTAAAATGACATGGAGTGTTGGATAAAGTCCCAAGATACCTCCTAAAGTGATTGACATCTCATGGTCATCTTTAAGACCTACAAAACATAAAAATTATCAAAACAACCTATTTCTTACATTACCTGTATAGATTCCATACAATATAATCTCATGTATTTTACCCTAATGTATTTTTAAATAAATTATATTTAATAATCATGGTCAAATTCATCCATATAGATGTAATTTTAGGCTCATTTTCACCATCAGGTCCTAAAATAGGGTTTATACTAATGGAGTCCATAGTTTTGATATAAGAGTCTATAGCTGGTTTGATGGAGTATATAAATTTTATAATGGATTTAAAATATAAAAAATACCCATAAAATCATGAAATATTCAATTAGAAATCATGGATAAGGTAAAAAATGCAC
This sequence comes from Torreya grandis, assembly GCA_037957365.1. Taxonomy (NCBI): domain Eukaryota; kingdom Viridiplantae; phylum Streptophyta; class Pinopsida; order Cupressales; family Taxaceae; genus Torreya; species Torreya grandis. The sequence goes on from JARHVA010000623.1 coordinate 4,357,760, forward strand.
ATGACCCTCAATTAGGCGTTTAGGCCTAAGGGTTTCCCTCACACATGACTATAACCCTCCTTGGTTAGAGAATATTGATTGCTTACAAGACTTATACAAAGGTGATTTAGATTTTTTTAAGTTTACTTAATCTTCTCAAATGATCAATTGGGATTTCTTGACCTCTGGTCCCTCAATTTCACCATTTTTCCTTCAAACTATCTCCTCATGCATGAAAAAACTAACCCTACTCTGAGATAAAATAGCGAGGGTTTTCACCATTATTTTTGTAAAATTAATTATTGTATTAAATTATTGTACTCCTAAGGGTACTGTTTACCATATTTTAGCTTATAACTCCTTCATTTGGCCCTTCAACTCCTCAAGTTTGTTAGGTAGACTTTTGAATAGGTAGAGTTTGAGGGTAGGCAAGGTATAGGTTGGGTTTGGAAATTTTATGGTTTGATTTGAGTTTATCAAGGAAATATAGATATATTAAATTATTTTCCTCTTAAACACCCTCCATGCTCTTGGAAACATGAACTAGGCCATTGCTCATGTAGACTGAAATACTTCAAAATCTACCTATAGGTTAGTATCTGAGCTTGGTTTGATGTTTATGAGCATTATTTACATGATAATTATGACATAAGAAACTTTATATTCATTAATTACCTTTATAATCCTTCAAAGTAACATTAATTCCATGTTTATATCCTTAACTAGAATACCCTACATAACTATGACAGTCATGGTTCTTCCCCTGTTGGTGTTGATTGGTCAGAGGTTGTCTTGGAGTTTGGGAAACCATATAACACCTATAAATATCTATAATTATATTTAAATGGGATAAATTACACTCAAAACATCAATATTATAATAAAACTCACCGTCTTACTTTCTTATCTATGAGTGTCAATTCTTAGGCATGTGTAGGGACAGGGTGTGGGCCTAAAATGTCATCTCATCCAAGAACACCTTATCTCATGAAAAAAGTGCTCAAGATTATTCTTTGGAAAATTTGAGATTGTTTACACCTCCTTTTAATATTCTAGGATTGATTCCATGAAGTGCAAGTTCATTTTTCTATCAGATTCTTATGGGTATCATTGGCTTGTTTCAGTGTGTTCTGAGGCACTTTTGGAGTATGAGATGACTGCCTTCCATTTGAATTTCTAACCTAAAACTTGGCATAGGCATAGTATTTGGATATTTATAAAATTTTAATCAATTTATATGCCTTATAAATTCATGGAACCCTTTCAAAAATATTTCAAAAAAGTGCTTGGTGCACTATTTTGGCCAATTTGGGAACACAACCCCAATTTGCTCAACTTTGTGAATGAGTCTTTTTTGATATTTATAATAACTCCAAAAAACTTTTACATGATTATAATTTCAAATTAAATTTTTAAAAATCATTACATCACCTTCAAGACTTACAAAACACACTTTTTCATGGCACCAAGAAGTGCAAGTCGTATAAGTACTGTAAGTGGTGTTTTGGTGCAATTTAATGCTCTCTTACTTGGATGAGAGTTTAATAAGTTGTTTGAGGATTAAAAAAAAATATTTATATTTTAAAAAACCAAATAATTCTCAATAAATCCATAGACAACTTCCTCTTCTCTTCTAGCCTACAAATTGGCCTTCAAACAAGAAACTAAATTTCTCTTGATATGACAATCTGAAGATGCTATGAATAATTATTACACAATGGAGAGGGAGTTATATAATATTTAAACCACATTTCAAAACCACACATCTCTATCCATTTTTGCGTTTAAGTAATTTGGATAAATTAGGAACCTGCTTGGTTGCATAAGTAGCTTTGAGGACTAAACCTTGTTAACGATGTATCATAAAGGAAAAACCATAAATATACAAAAAAAATTCAATAAATTAAATATAAATCAGTATACTAACATTACATAGAGCCATTCCTCCTAAATCAGCTTATACGACCTATTGTGAGTGAAAGTCTTTGACTAGTTTTGACCCTTTCGAAGAGCAATGGGGAAGGAAAGGTGAAATTTGTAGTTTATAAATATAAGAAATAAACATAATAATATAAGTGAGTATGGGGAATATAAAGATACATACTTGAAGTGATTTCACTTGCAAAAATCTATACAAGTCCATATAAGTGTCTAAAAACTACGTTTTTCAAGTGTTTTCTTGATTTTAACTTGCACTTGCAGACTTGGTAAGTTAAAAATAGTTATTTAAGACCACTTAGGACACATGGAATGTGAAATTAAAATTTTATACTTTCAAAATTCCTAAGAAACCTATATAAAACATTAAATGCCTCTTTTTTACCTTTAAAAAAACCCAAAGTGACATGGAACACTAATGTAAAGAGTGACCAAGGCTAATATAACATTTATTGGCATTAAATGGCTTATGAAATAATTCATGAGAAAGTTTTTACCTATGGGGTTAACTCAATTTTACTGGGGGGTAAAAATGGTCAACATTCTTGGTGATTCAAAGGGGTGGAATGCTTGCTATGCCTAGGACCCATTACCTTACACCTCCATTGGGCACAGAGTCATGCATATGGACACTGTAACTAACATAAAAAAACATTTGAATCAAGGGAAATAATATAGTTGACCCACACACATAAAATAAAATACACACACCAACAAAGAGAAGGAAACACAACTTGTGCTTTAAGAGCACTTAGGGAACATAACAACAAACTGAACAAAACCAAACTAAACACACACTATCCTAAAAGAGTCTCTCCCTCTTAGATCAAAGGGAAAGTATAAAACTCTTCTTTCCTCATAAAATGAAGGGATACATGAGACATGTTTCCATTTGAACATTGTCATGGGGTCCTTCATCTTTCTCATGGTGTTGGCCAATCTTCTTGGCATGGATTTCAATGTAGCCAAGACAACTTCAAACAAATCACCTATAAAGATGAATTATTCTTGCACTTTTACTACCTCAACTTCTTCATAGGACTCCTTAGTTGCTACATGATCCAATGATGCCTCATCAAATAAGCTCCACATGATGTCTTGAGAATGGACAAGTGGTTTGTTAGCTGCAAGTTATTCAAGCTCATCAAGGAGTTTAGTGTAATCTTCCTAGTATTGATCATTGTCTATCATAGAGACTCATTTATTTATCTTCTCATATACTTTACCTTTAAAATTTAAAATTTCTTCAAGATCTTTTAAAAACTCAATCTATTGTAGCCATTCTTCTTTGTCATCCCTCACATCAAGGATCACCTCTTCTTTATGAACTTCTTCTTCAAGCACCTCATCTTGATCCTTGGTCATATGGTCCACTTCAAGTCTATCCACATCCTTTTTATGAAAAACTATAACTTCATTTAAGTCTTCTTTCTCTTGGTTCAAGAAGGGTGAGTTATGCTTGATAGCCCCAAGTGGAATTCTAATGATAAATTCTTCTTCATCATTACTTATGTCATCCTCTTGCTTTGATACAAATTGAATTTATTCCCCTTTTGATGCTTCCCTTAAAAGAGTTCTTTCTTTAATAAGAGATGGGGTAAGAGGGTGGAAAATATATGAATGATCTGAAGAAAGAATGTAAGGTGTAGTTAGAGGCTCATGAATGGATATTGAATAAAGAGAAATCTCTTGAAATGACTCTTGGATAACAACAAGTCTTTTTTGGGTTGAGGGCACATCACTTTCTTCCATAGCTACCTCATGACTTTCATCATCTTCTTAGACTTCTATTTCAACCTCTTTCTTTCCCCAAGACTCCACATTTTGGTCCCAAGTTGGAAGCTTGGAACTAGTAGGATCTTTTGAGGATTTAATAGGTTATTCTTCAAGGAGAGGAATGGTGGAAGAGAGATATATAGGTCTATGGGTTGGGGATGGAGAGTGATATTCATGGATGGGCATGGAGATGTATGAAAACTATTGAACGGGCTCTTGAGGGAGAGGTAAGATAGGATGAGCAATAGGAAGGGGATCTTATTCATACAAGATTTCATCATTCTCCTCATCTTATTAAGGCTCTTCATAGATTTTTATAGATTATTTTACAGCTACAAATTGTTCCATAGCCTCTTGAGTTTCCCATCTCTCTAACCTATCAATCCACCATTGAAAGGCCTCTCTTGCCATAGATAATTCTTCACCGATGACATATTTATTCTATTCCTCAATATACAACCACATGTCCATTAAAAGTCCAACTAAAACTCTTAACCAATCCACAAGACCACTAAGAGTTTCATCACAACACATATCTAGCACACTCATATGCTTTTCCAATTCTAGAAACTTTGGCATAACTGCCCACACGTTTTGAGAATGAGAGGTGTAGTAAGCTTGGAAAAAGTGATTGGGTTGTTTAATTATTCCAACAAGGTTTTCAAAGCTTAATATTTTGCCTCCCAACTAATTGTGTTGCTTGACTCATGACAAGGCTGAGGTGAATATCGGTCTCATGGCTAGTCAACAACAACACACTCCTTTGGAAATGGACTATGTTGACCATAAGACTGTTGTGATTTATAGGGAGGATGGTATTCTTGATAGGACTATTGATAAGGATATAAAGGGTCATAAAAAGGTTGATAGGGAGGTATATGGTAAGGATTATCTTCATAGCCATCCATATCAAATTCATAAGTCACATGAAAAGACAAGAATTGATCAAAATCTTCATCAATAGATACTTGGGCTGCTTACAAATAGAGATTCATTTGGAGTCACCATTAATGCTTGATTGGAGGCTTCAAAAAGTTAATAAGAGATAAGACACACCAACAATCTTCTCACTATTTTAACCTTGTCTCATTGGGCATGATAGAACTAATATCTCCAAATCTTGCACCCTAGAAGAGGTTGTTCAAGCCTCTTCAAGATTTGGCCAACATGGGAATACTTCTAAGTGTGTGGGGCACCTATAGTTGAAATAAACCTCTAGATTTTAAGGTTTAGCTCCTTAGATATGACTTGATGTGCTTATGCTACTAAAACTACCTATTATGGGTGAAAAGGGAGAGAAAGATACATAAAAGAAACCTAAACTAGGAGGTGATACACCAAGAGTTGATTCCATTCATACACTTAGATTTTGCATAATGAACTAAGACAACCAAACTAGCCTCAACACCATTAATGGAGCTCCCTAGCATTAGTGTTTCTCATGAAGGTAAATAATAGCTCAAAAAATGAAGTCAAGTGAAGGGAATGCCAGATATGACACTACCAAACTCATACACACTTCAAGAGTCTATTGTAGCAGCATACACTTCAGGAAACCTATTAGGAGAGAAGTCATTTGCAACAACACATTCAAGGATTACATGAAAATAAGATGAACTCAATATATACTTGAAATTCAAGATGGATCATTTCAACATGTAGTACAAATGGACTTAGAGTATAACTGGCTTACTTCTCATTAGCTTAAGTACAAATCAAGGTATAATTTTGGTAGGACTTCACCATACCAAGTGTTGGAATCCTTTTCAATAGCCACAATGTCTCATACTTATAGAAATTAGAATATGAGAGAGAAAGGGGAAGTTGAAGCGGCACAAGGATAAGTGTAAAAACATGAAAATTAGTTACAAGGCATGTGGATTAAGTCTAAGAAGAGTCATAAAATTGAATTACACTTGATCACATCCCAAATTAACCTTTCTCCAAGTGTGGCATAGAAAATCTTCTCCATAATTCTCTCTTATAAATTGACTTCATCATAGGCCTTTCTTGAGCATTCCAAATTAATTAATGGACAAATGTCTCATGTGTGATGATGAGAGGGAGTTACAAATATGATTCCACCTGCATTGGGAGTTTTCTTCATCATGACATTCTCTTAAACAAGCTCATCTTCACTTTTTAACCATAATCACTCTCCAATAGGCTTGTTTTGACACTTGGAACTAGACTATTTATATCTTCTCTAACTAATCCATACCAGGGGTCTTGTGGCACGTGTTAGAACACCTCATATGCTTGGCTTCATCAGAAACATCATAAAAAGCCACCAAACTTGAGTTTTTACTTTGTCCACTATGTCATTCTATATGCTAGTTTAGATAGGATAAATAGAGAGAGATGGTAGAGGCACTTGTGAGTATTTACAAGGACTAATAATTACATGGAGTGTTGGCTCAAGTCCCAAGCTACCCCCCAAAGTGATTGACATTGCATGGTCATCTTTAGAACCTGCAAAACACAAAAACTATCAAGAAAACCTATTTTTTGCATAACTTGTATGGATTAAATATAATACAATCCCATGTATTTTACCCTCATGGAGTTGGAAACAACTTATCTTCAGTAATGATGGTCAAATTCATCCATCTAGATGTACTTTTAGGCTCATTTTCACCATTAGGTTCTAAAATAGGTTTTATATTGATGGAGTCTATAATTTTGCTATAGGAGTCTATAGCTAGACTGATGGAGTTTGAAGATTTTATAATGGATTAAACATTTCTAAAATACCCCTAAAATTATGAACTAGTCAAGTGGAAATCATGGATAAGGTCAAAAATGCACATGACCCTCAACTAGGCCTTTAGGCCTAAGGGTTTCACTCACACATGGCTGTAAATTTCCTTAGTTAGAGCATCCTTATTGATTTCAAGACTTATATCAAGGTGTTTTATCTTGTGTTATGTTTCTTCCATCTTCTCAAATCATCATTTGGGCTTTCTTGACCTTTGGTCCCTTAATTTCACTATTTTTCATTTAAACTGTCTCCTCATGCATGAGAAAAATGCCCCTTCTCTAAGACAAAATATAGAGGGTATTCACCTTTAGTTTTTTAAAATTTATGATTTAATTAAATTTTTGGACTCCTAAGGGTACTCTGTAATAAATTTGAGCTTCTAAATCCTTTATTTGACCCTTCAACTCCTCAAGTTTGTTAGGCAGAGTTTGAGGGTAGGCAGGGTATAGGTTGGGTTTGGAAAATTTAGAGGTTGATTTGAGTTTTTTAAAGATATATAGGTATTATAAATTATTTAAAAAACCTATTCCAACCATTTATTGTCTTATTTTCCTCTTAAAAACCTTCCATGCTCTTGGAAACATGAACTAGGCCACTGCTCATGTGGACTGAGATACCTCAAAACATGCCTATAGGTTAGTATCTAAGCTTGGTTTGATGTTTGTGAGCCTTATTTACATGATAATTAGGTCATAAGACCATTCCAATGCCTGAATTTCGTCTATAAGCCTTCAAACTAACATTAATTTCATGTTTAAGCCCTTAACTAGAATACCCTCCCTGACTGTGATAGTCATGGTTTTGCCCCTATTGGCGTTGATTGATCAGAGATTGTATTGGAGTTTTGGAAACCATATAAAACCTATAAATATATTAAATTACCTTTAAATGGGATAAATTACACTCAAAACATCAAGATGATAAGAAAACTCACTGTCTTACTTGCTTGGCTGTGAGTGTCAATTCCTAGGCCTGTTATGAACAAGGTGTGGGCCTAAAAGGTCATGTCATCCTAGAACACATTATATCACGACATAAGTGTTTAATATTGTTATTTTTAACATTTTGGATTTCCCCCCCTCCTTGAAATAGTCTAGGATTGATTTAATGAAGTGCATAACATCCAAGAACACCTTATATCATTGCCTTGTTTCAGTGTGTTCTGAGGCACTTTTGGAGTATGAGATGATTGCCTTACATTTATATTTATGAAATATAACTTGGCATAGGAATATTATGTGGATAGGGATACAAATTAAACTAATTTTTAGACCTTATAAATTCATGTCACTCTTTCAAAAAAACTTCATAAAAGTACCTGGTGCATTGTTTTGGCTAATTTGGGAACATAGCCTCAATTTGCTCAACTTTTAAAATGAGTCTTTTTTTATACTTCCAATGACTTAAAATCAATTAAACATGATTATAATTTAAAATTAAACTTTTTAAAATCATGAGAGCACATTGAACACTAAATAACACATTTTTCCATGGCCTCAAGAAGTATAGGCCATACAAGTGCTGTAAGTGGTGTTTTGGTACAATTTGATACTCTCTTACTTGGATGAGAGTTTCAAAAGTTTTTTGAAGATTCAAAAATGTATATTTATATTTGAACACACCAAATAATTCTCAATATATCAATAAACCACTTCCTCTTCTCCTATATCTGCAAATAGGCTTTTAAGCAAGAAACTAACTTTCTCTTGATATGAAAATATAATGATGATATGAATGATGATTACACCATGGAGAGTGACTAATATAATATAAAAACAAAATGCCAAAACCACAGAACTCCATCCATTTCTAAGTTTAATAAATTTGGACAAATCTAGACCCTGCTTGGTTTCATAGGCAGCTTTGAGGATTGAACCTTCTTAACGATCATTCATAAAAGAGGAGGAATCCATCTAAAAAAAAAAATTAATTGAATGGAAGATAACTCATTATACTAACATTCCATAGAGCTATTCCTCCCAATTCATCTTGTATGGCCTATGGTGAGTGAAAGTCTTTGACTAGTTTTGACCCTTCCAAGGAACAATGGGGAAGGAAGGGTGAAATTTGTAGTTTTTGAAGCTAAAAAATCAATATAATAATGGAAGTGAGTATGGGGAAGATAAAAATACATCCCTAAAGTGCCTTCACCTAAAAAATCTATACAAGTCCATACAAGTGGATAAAAACTACCTTTTTCAAGTGTTTTCTTGATTTTAACTTGCACCTGCAGACTTGGTGAGTTAAAAATAGTTATTTAAGACCCCTTAGGACACATGGAATGTGAAATTAACATTTTGGACTTTCAAAATTCCTAGGAAACCCATATAAAACATTAAATGCCCATTTTTGACCTTTGAAAAAACACAAAGTGACATGGAACACTAATGCAAAGAGTGACCGAGGCTAATATAACATTTATTGGCATTAAATGGCCTATGAAACACTTCATGACAAATTTTTTACCTATTGGGTTAACTCAATTTGATTGGGGGGTAAAAATGGTCAACATTCTTTGTGATTTAAAGGGGTGGCATGCTTGCTATGCCTAGGACCAGTTGCCTTACACCTCTATTGGGCACATAGTCATGCATATGGACACTCTAACTGACCTAAACAAACCTTTGAATCAAGGGAAACAACCTGGTTGAACCACACACATAAAATCAAAGACACATACCAACAAAGAGAAGGAAACAGAACTTGTGCTTTAAGAGCACTTAGGGAACATAACAACAAACTAAAACAAAACAAAACAAAACACACACTATCCTAAAAGAATATCTCCCTCCTGGATCAAAGGGAAAGTATGAAACTTTTCTTGCCTCATAGAATGAAGGGATACATAAGACATGTTTCCATTTGAACATTGGTATGGAAGCGTTCATCTTTCTCATGGTGGTGGCCAATCTTCTTGGCATGGATTTCAATGCAGCTGAGACAACTTCAAACAAATCACCTATAAATATGAATTATTATTGCACTTCAACTACCTCAACTTATTCATAAGACTCCTTAGTTGATCTAAATATGCCTCATCAAAGCATATTTATTGGCTCCCCATGATGTCTTGAGAATGGATATGTGGTTTGTCAACTGCATGTTCTTCAAGCTCATTAAGGAGTTTAGTGTAATCTTCCCAATCTTGATCATTGTCTTTCATGGCTACTTCTTGCTCTATATTCTCATATAATTTGACTTAAACCTTGAAAAGTTCTTTACCTACCACCCCAATGGTGTCCTCATACATCTATCCAACATACCCTCAACAACTAAAACCCAACCTTCAACCACCAAATCAGATATCATACCCCCTTCTGCTGATGAGGCATTGACTAACTCCTCTATACATTGACACCAAATTCATACCATCAATCCTTTGGAATCAACATTCCGTCACCCATTTCTAGGGGAGTATCATATTTTAGCTCTTAACACTTTTCATACTCCTCCCGAGTATGGGTAACTTACCAATTAACCAAGATATGACCCCTATATAAGAACTATCATTACCTTTGGACCTCCCCATCATCATACCTATTTTTAATGGGTGACTTAACAAATCCTTTGTTTCTTCTACCACATCTCTTTCACCTCAACCATTCACCACCAGTTTCTCTTACCTCGATAAACTAAGTTACACCAAGATATACCTTCATTAATGTGCTTGGAATGGTTTTGGTCTTGGATGATATGAGCATGGCCCACATGAATTGGTCACCATCAAAACCAAAAATCCCCATAAGAATCACAAAATTGGTTTCATATTTCCTAATAAGAAGAAAACCATATAACCCACCCCTACCATTGTTGAGGAGGATGTCCCTTCCTCATCGACCTTGCCTTCACCTACATGTGAGGATGATGACATCATCCCAACAAATTTTTTTCATCAACATGATCAAACTTAGACCCCTAATTTATCAAAAATGAGGGGGAAACTGTAACCATCCCTTTGACCCATCTTAAAATGATAGGTTAGGACTCCCCTACCATTAATAATGTCTAGTGTCAAGATGATGATTCTATCCTCTCTTACCTTGGTACCCTATATTTTTTGATCCATAAATCCCTTCCTCCAAAGACCTCAGCCATGTTGAATGAATCCACCATGGATATCAACTTGGGCACTCAAGATAACCCTCATGTTGTCAAACTTAGCCAATCACTAAATACTATGGAACTTTGGGACTTCCCCTCTTTCCTCCAAGATTATAGCATAACATTCACCTGGTCTTACAATGATATGCCTGGAACTAACCCCACCATTACTAACCATAACATAGTCACTTATCATGGTGCTATGCCTATCAAATAAAAGCACTAATGCATATACCCTCATATAACCCTTCTTGTTAAGGAAGAGCTTTAACATCTTCTATCTGTCAACTTCATTCAACCTATTGACTACCCCTAATAGGTCTCAAATGTCATACCTATCACTAAATCCATAGGGAGACTATAAATTTGTGTGGAATTTCATGACCTCAACCTCACCTACCCCAAATATGACTTCCTTCTACCCAACATCGACCAACTTGTTTATCTTACAACTACCGATGAGATGTTATCTCTCATGGATGGATTCTCAAGCTATAATCAGATCTTAATCACCCCTAAAGATAAGCATAAAACTACCTTTACCATTCTTTGGGGAACCTTATATCATAGAATCATTCCTTTCAGGTTAAAGAATGTTGGTACAACCTCCCAACATGTCATAACCTACATTTTTCATGACCTAATCCATAAGATCATATAAGACTATGTGGATGACCTTCTTCAAAAATTCAAACTCTGAAGGGATCACTTGGCCATTCTTAAGATCATATTAGGGCACCTTATCCAATATCATGTTCACTTTAACCCCAATAAGTGCATCTTTGGGGTCTTGTTAGGAAAAATTCTATGTTTTATTGTCTCCCTTCATAGAATTGAAGTTGATCCCACCAAAATTAAAGCAATCCTATACATGCTTCCTCCAACCAACCTCAAGCTACTCCATAGATTACAAGGGAAGCTTCAGTCTATTCATCATTTCATTTCCTAACTTTTAGACCGGTGCCAGTATTTCCATCATCTTCTGAAGAAGGATGTCTCTTTCAAGTGGAATAATGATTGTCAGAAGGCCTTTGATTCACTTAAAGAGTAACTTTTGTCATCGATTGTCCTTACTCCTCCCAAGGATGACCAACTTTTCTACCTATATATCTCTATCACTGACCATTCCTTAAGGGCAATGCTAGCTCACCAAGATGAACAACATAAAGATTACTACATTAGCCACACACTTGTGGAATATAAGACTTGATATACCCATACTGATAAACTCTACTTGGCTTTAGTCTTTGTGGCCACCAAGATTTTCCACTACCGTCTTAACCAGAAAACCTATGTCATAACCAACACTTACCCACTCAAGTACATGCACTCCAATCCATATCAAAATAAATACATGGACAAGTGGCTCATGCTCTTAGTAGAGTTTGACCTTGATTTCTTCTAATACAAGTCAATTAAGGGGAAATTCATTGCTAACCAATTAGTTGAAGCAATATTAACAAAAAGTCAATCTCCTCCTATTGAGTTCCCCGATGAGTCCATCATGGCCCTATCTCAAGAAAGTTTCACCTATCATGTCACCATGTTCTTTAATGGATCAAAATGTCAACATAGTGGGGGAGTATGTATCATCCTTATCCCCTTTAATGGTGAACCTATTCATTTATCCTTCAATCTTGATTTTAAATATACCAAAAATATGGCCAAGTACAAAGCCCTAGTGATAGGCCTTCAGATTGCATTAGCCCTTAGAGTCAAAACAATTAATATCTTTGGTGACTCCCAACTTGTGGTCAATTAAATCAATGGCTCTTAATAGTGTAAAAATGATGTTTTACAATAGTACAAACAACTAGTTGACAAACTCTTAACATCATTCAAACACTACCATAACTAGTCAACCCCATGATCTGCTAATAAATTCACTGACACCATAGCTTCCCTTGCCTCTCAGATACCATTAATATCCTTGGATTCTAAGTTGTCTATTGTTATCCATAAGATTACCCAACAATCTTATGTCAAACCAAATTCTCTCACCATTTTCAATGTTGAGAAGACCAAACCTGACCTTTGGTACTATCAAAACTTTGACTACCTGAACCTTGGCATTGCTCCCTTTGGCATTTCAAGTAATGATCAAAGAGAGTTTATTTAGAGTAACTCACATGATATCATTTTGGGGAGAATTGTTTATAAATGCAACTTTGATGGCCTCCTCTTCCATTGTTTGCATAGTCATGAAACCTCTCATGTTATCAAGGAAATGCATGATGGTATCTATAGAGGTCACTTTAATGACATCATTGTAAATAATCACATCCTCTGTCTCAATTATTACTAGCCTAACCTTAACTAATATTGTAGTGATTATGTGAAAAATGTGTTAAATGTCAACAATATGCTAATTTACATCACACACGTAGCCATAACCTTCATGTTTCCACCAATTTTTGGCCCTTTTCACAATGGGGTCTATACCTTATTGGTGAAATCAATCCTCATTCCTCATAGTGATGCCATTCTATTATCACCATAACTAGGTACTTTACCAAGCGGGTAGAGGTTCTTCCTCTAGTCTCAACCAAAGTGAAGATGATTGTCAACTTTATCAGCCATCATATTATCTATAGCTTTGATCTTCCTTATACTATTATCATCGACAATGGTAAGTAATTTAATAACAAACAAGTCTAGGGTCTATGTGAAGCATTTGACATCAAGTTAAGCTTCTACTTCTCCTATCACACTCAAACTAATGGACATGCAAAAGCCTCTAATAAAACTCTCAATAATATGCTAACTAAAATGGTCAATGAATCATGTTGAGACTATCATTTGCGCATCCTATTCACCTTGTGGGCATATTATACTAGCATTTAAACCCCTATGAGCACTACCTCATTTTATCTTATATTGTAGCAAAGGCTATTTTTCCACTTAAAGTCTAAATCCCTTATCTTCACATATCTTTACAAGATCTCATTTCCAAGAGTGATTATCACCATCACCCTTTAGCCCAGCTTGAACTACTTAATGAGTGTCTCCATGTCTACTAAGAACATATCAAATGTTCCTATAATAAACACCTTAAAGTGAAACAATTCAATATTAGAGACCTCATCCTAAAGGAAAATTAACATGTCACTAATATGGAGAAAAGTAAGTGAGGCAAGTTTTCTTTCAACTATCTTGGACCTTATATCATAACCCATAAGTATGGATCAAGAGCTTATTGGTTGTCTTCTCTCAAAGGCCACCCAAAGCTTGAGCCCCTCAATGACTTGCATCTATGTCTATTCTTTTATTAGGAGGGATCAAGTTCACCTTTTGTTTCACTTGAGTTCATCCCTTATTATTTACCCACATCCATCCCCTTATTTTAGGAGCAATCAAATAAAAATGAATCATGTGATTATCCATCATAGTCATTAGCCTAATATTGAATAATGGGTACCACATCTCTACCCATGGCATGTTTCTCATGGTACTTTCCACCCGTTTTCAGGATGGATCCCCATGATCATTATTACCTATACCTTTTTACACCTAACTAACCCTTTTGTGCTCTTGGTTTTGCTTCCATGAAGGTGAACTGCTAAATTAGCCTGAACAAGTCTATGTCAAGAAAAATCAAATAAAAATACCAAAATACCAATCACTAGCAATCATGGGTCAATTCTAGCATTTGAAGACTACTCCCTTAAAGGATAACTATTGAAAATTTATTGGAAATTACCAAAATGTAAGGTGGACTGCTCCCTTGAAGGATAACTATCAAAAAGCATTAAGTAAAACACATAAACTTAGACCACTCCCTCAAAGGATGGTTAAGGAATAATTTGTCAAAAGCACAATAATTTATTGGAAGCTTCTCACATTGATCAACTTCCCACATACAACAATTAGTAGAAGACCCATTATCATAATCAAAATAATCTTGAAAGCTGCAATCAACACTCCAATAGAAACATAAAGTGGAAACCATAATCAACTTTCACAAGTAGAATTCTTGCATCGATTAGTCTACATAGCTTGGCATAGACTTGTCTACCTTGGTCTTTTGAAAACCTACAATAGAGGCATGCTAGTCTCATAATAGTGTTACATTTTCACCCATCTACCCTTTTTCACTATGTGCAAGGAATTTTTGAGCTTACTGAATAATATGTGGCCAAGACACCTTTTTGAGAAACTAACGAGAACCCATATGAAGCATTCAAAGGGCTTATGTTCATTAATCCAATCTAACTTTGGGTCAATTTTTAGCCCTTGTCAACAAAGAAACACCATGCTCTCTGCTTATCCTATCATGACTAGTTGATATTTTCATTATGGCGGTTTGTCTCTTGATTATGTTCTTTGTTCCTCCATTTGATGTTTTTAATTAACCTACCTTATGCGTTTTAGCATAACTATTAATAACAAGTATAACCATGGCTATAAAAACCTCATAATTAGAAGTATAATCATAAGCATCTACATTACCATACCATACATGATAATCACGTTTATAAGTAATAAATTTAACATTAACACGTCTAAACATAATGAAATCCAAAAATAATTAGCAGGCCATAAGCGTAACCATCACAATAACCATAACCATGACCAACATCATAAAGCAATAACATCCATAAGAGTTTAAATAATCAACCATTTTTCACCACATGTCTAAAGTCTAATAATGTAGTAAATACCCATTGAGATTTAGCATGTCAATAGCACAATAATAAATCCAAACCATCTCATGCCTAGCCAAGCATATATCAGTGTCTTCACAACCATAACATAAACATAAATCATAAGTAATATAAACATCACATCATAAGTAATAAATACCAAATGTCAATCATCACACCATGAGCGATAAGCATAAACATCAAATCATACTAACCATGCACATGAGCAATAAACAAGATCACATATATATAAAGGTCATGAGTATAATAAACATCATAATGTGTCCACATAAATGATACATGTAATAAATGTGTGTCATCTCTCTCTCTCTCATGTACATCTTGCATCATTAGCATGCAAGATGGTATCAAAAATCAAAACATGTATGTATATCATGTCATGTATCATACCCCTAGGGAACCACTGTCATTGGCCCCTCCTGCTCCACTACCACTAGGTGCCAATCCTGCTAGAGTGTCTTATACCTACCCACTAACTATAAAGGCACACTATCCTAGAGTAGCCAAAGTTGGACCACCTACTAAACTAGTTCTATAATCCCCATATTTAGGCTCCTAGGGACATCATACCAGTACTATAACCTCACAATATCTCAATTTCTCCACATTAGTTAAGTATTATGTCATAAGAATCATATCAAGTCCTACTAGTCCTCCTACTAGTAACACTACTGCTCCTACCATCTACCTTAGTGCATCCCTCTCTTGAGTCACTAACCTAAGAGAGATCCTCACCTAATCTTACTATCCTATCAAAGTGGTAACCTAACCCTATAGAGTGACAATCTAGCCCTATAGAGTGGCCACCTATCCCTATAAATATATAATCTAGGCCTATGTCACTACCAGTGCTACCTATGCCTATCCTTCATGGCCTTCACCTTGTACTTATGCACGCAATGGATCCACATCTATGAACTATTGGCCCCTATCACCCCACCCAAAATTAGCTACTTTGTATAGAACTTGATACCAACCTATGTATCCATCAAGAAAACCAACATCATCTATCACTGCTCTAGCTGGCAGCTCCTCATGATATATCACTACATCCTATGGGTGTGGCTCTATAAGTAAAAAATTCACATCCTTTTTCCTGTACCTTTGAGGAGGAGCTAAAATCCCTTGCACAAGACCAAACTATCACTAAAATAAATTAAAGTGGATAAGCTCTGTCTCCCCCTCTTGCTACCCATATATCCATTACTAGCTTTATAGTGATAGCATGTGATAACTATATTGGGTCTATCTAGGCTAGCCCACATATGGTCTCCACACCACATCACCTACTACTAGCCCCTCCAAAACATCTCTAAACTAGTTTATATCCCTAACACCTCTACTTGTTCTAATTAAATCATAATCACCTCTCCATCACACAAATCCCAATATGAAGCGTATCTAGGCATATCCATCCCATGGTAGCCCTAAAGGTCTCAACACCCTAATGTGCTCATATGCCTAGTAATGAAAAATGAACCCAACACTAATACCATATCATCTATGAGCTCTGAATGCCTATAGCTCCCTATAAATCTAAACTAAAAAAATAGGGGCTCACCCTAACATGGTCCTACCTAATAACATCTCTACTTATATTCCTAGCAATATATATTGGAAAGCAACCACTACTCAAATCTAGCAATACAACCATGACACTACCATCATCATCATGGTCATCAAACATTAGTCCCCTTGAGTTGTTTGGTATAAGGGCATATAACTAAAGCTACCTAAATGAAAACTGGCATGTACCCAATCCTCTCCATATAATAACTCCAAATGATAATCCCACTCTATACTCTTAATATGGTAAATCAGCTCCCCCCAAATGGGCAGTCAAGTAATCTTATGTACATCCTTTAGTAGGATGCTAATCTCTCCCATCGATAATATAAATGTGTTTGTGGCTAGGTCCCATCTCTTGATGAGAGCCACAATCATAGTTACATATGACAATAAGTGCTTATAATAGACCATGGCCCCAAGGCCAACCTCCGCCATGTGTATTCACTCAATTATGATCATCCCATCTCAAGCCTAAAAAAAATCCTTGGGACTCAATCCCTCATCTGGATCTGGTCTCGAGCATATAAAACAACCATGTTAGCATGCACACTTTGTTTTCCAAACTGAGCTTAGTACCAACTTATACCCACCTTCTTCAACTTATTCCAAGCTAACAGAATAAACACATCTACAACATTAACTCTAACATTTAACCAAAAATCTACCCTTACCCATAAAATTCTCAACACTCTACCCAACAAACTATTTCATAACATCAAACTTACTTAAACCTATCAAAAAACACCTAATGTTATCTAAGGAATCATTTTTACTTGACACTTTTTTACCAAGACTACCAACCTATCACTTAACATACCACCTACCTTAAACCTACACTTGACATTTTAATTTTATAAACACAACTTTTAATAACATTTTAAACCAACCTTTCCTAAAACACTCGACCATCGACGGTTCATCTAACCATCAATGGTCTAATGAACCCTTTTGCCTGTAGATTCAACCATCAATGATTAAGACAATTATCAATGGTTGGGTTGAATCACTGATGGCCACTATGTGTGACCATTGGTGGTGAAACCCTAGTCCTTCCCAACCTCTAAACAATACCAAAAATAACAAAAAAAAGAACTAAACTACTAAAAACTATCCTAAAACCCACCCCAACCCAAATCCTCCCCTAATTTCAAATTTCACTAATTAAATTTCCATAATTTACCAAAATAAAAACCTAGGTCAAAACCCCTTGAAAACTTATCACACCCAATTTACATAACAATAACTAACATACCCAAATTTGATTTCCACAACAACCAAAATCAACTAATATACAATCTTAATACACCCCCTACCTCATTTCTCAATAACTATTGAGGTTGAATCCCATGACCTATAGCTTGATCACATCCTAGCCTGCCCTGTATGATTGGTCCCAGATAGATCAACTCAACCAATCTACAACTGACACCTTGGCCAAATACCTAGTCAAATAATCTCCCAGCTAAATGCCAAAGTACAAAATCACTAGTGCAAAAAAATATTGGAGTCAAATTATCAAAATTTAAAATGAAATAATATTTTCACAATTATCCTGATCATCAATGATTATGGTGACCATCGATGGTCGAACCTAGGACCCTTGACTATCGATGGTTAGGATTCCACTCTTTTTAATTTTAGGCACTTATACCTCATCTCCCCCATACCAAATTTCAACTTTTTGGATATTACCCTTCTCCAACTAACCATTAAACTCCATCCACCTAGACATTGGCCATTTTTGACCCAAACTATCACATGTTTTTATAATGACCCTACTTGGTCTTTTTGATCACACTAACCATTTTTGCAACATTGACCATTTGAAATTTCACCACCTTGTACACAACTAAACCATTTGTGTTTTTTAATGGATTACTTCCTACCTTGGATACCTATGAGAACATTGACCCTATCTAGAAGACTTGATAGATTAACCCAATCAACTATTACCAACACTATGGTGTGATTAACCCATCACCATACTTTTTAGAACTAACTTTATTTTTTACTAATATTGGCAACCTTAGCCTATGTGTGATCTTGGATATCACACTTAGTCTCATTATATGTGCACATTTGTATCTCAAATGCCCAAACACCTTTTGTCACCACCTAGTGCCTTGAAATGAACCACTTATCAAACCTTGACTTGATTTTGGTTTCACCTCATCAACTCCTAGTTTGAGAGGGAACACCTCCTCCCATACTTGAGGCAATTAGACCTTCGACCAACACTCCATTTCTATTTTGTATCTTGTTAATTCAAATCCACATAATAAAAAGGAGAAAAATGTAGACATTATAAATTTATACACTGTGATTTTGAATGTCAAAATACCTCTTAGACTACCCTATGACCCCTTTAAGGCCAATATCACCTTCCAAACCCTAATCAACCTATCCCATAGTTAGTTTAACTTACTTGGCTCAACCTTTCCTTCTAGCCCTTATTACCCTTGATAGTCAACCAGTGATGGTCACCCTAACTATCGATGGTCAGGTTACACTACCCCAACCAAAATCATGCAAACTACCCACCTTGCTTTTCTAAAAATAACCCATATAATTCTAGTTATGAGCCATTACATGGATGAGTTAATTTTTGAAGGCCTAGTTCATGTGCTGTTATAACTCTCTCACCTTGACTATAAGAGAGAGGAGCAAAGAGGTTAAAAATCATCTACAAACACAAAAGTATCTACAAATTTGCATTTTTATTAAGAGATTTGTACATCTAGGAGTTTCTTTTTTGCAGGTCAATCAAAAATATAGTAATCAAAAAATTGCATCAGAGAGCCAACTTGCCACCACCTCTCTATCGAGCCTTTAGGTACCGTTGCTTTGTAGGCATTAAGCTAGATTCCACCAATAGACCAATTGCCTCAACCATTCACCCAATCAACTTTTGGTAGATAAGTAATTGATTCCTAACATTCATTTACTTTATTTTCATTTTAGAATCAACCTAGGTCTTACCCATCTCTCAAAATCCATTTTTTAGATCTTGTCAAACAACTAAGTTATCAATCTAGATCTTCTCACAATAACCATCAATGGTTGACTCAATTGCTAATGGTCTACTCAACTTCTAATGGTCACCTTGATTGTCAATAGTCACCTTAACCACTGATGATTAGCTTAACCATCAATGGTCATTATGGCAATGAAAACCAACAAGTTATTTTCACCCACCTACACCTAATCAAACCCAATTTTTTATGTTCCTGCCTATTCATAGACCCCTTTCTAAATTTTAAAGCATACTCCAACGCCTTATCATTATTATTAATTAGTTTAAGACTAATTTAATCATTTTTAGTCTCTATTCTTAGTAAACATTCTTGTATTCAATTTTAGTACCTTTTGATTTATTGATGCAAGTATATTTCTTTTCTATTTATAAGTTTAATTGATTAAAATGTGTGGATTGATAGCCCCTAAATAAGATATTCCTTTCAGGATCTAGTTATCACTAGGCAATCCACCCAATTCTTTGTCTTATAAATGAGTTCACTTTAGTACTTGTTGATGCAGGAAATTGCCCCCGAGGCAAGGAGGTCAAACTCCTGCCTTCTCCTCGCAACATGGAAACTCCCCTCTCGCCTGTGGGACTGGTGAAGCTAGAGGGGAGAGTCTCTAGATAAGGGCTAGCTCCCTTTGATGCATCGTGTTTGTTCCAACAAGTGTAAATATAGGCATATATATATATATATATACACACACACACACACAACTATATAATAAGGGGGGATGAAAAGGGAAATGAGATGCAGGAAAACAAGCCTACTCTAAAGAGGTGATGCAACAAAATGAAATGACCTTCTCACATCCACTCTCAAAATTAGACAAACACATTTATATGCTTCACACTTGGCAGAAGAAACAGTCTGCAAAACTTGATAGGGAGGTTTAAATGAAAATACAAAAAAATGGAGGTTCACCAAAGGTGCTGTAAGAGGCACTCTATAGATAATCCCTTCTATTTTTTCCACCCCAAAATAGAACTCTTATCCTATCAGCTATAGATGGCACCTTATAGATGACTGGTGTGTTGGTGTTGAACCTGTGAGAGCCTCAAAAGACAATGACTACACACAAATCAACACTCAAAACATACATAGAGTATCTATCCAAGAAGAGGTAAAAATCTGTGGTTTTTAGATTCAGGTAGGAATTTCAATAGGGTTGCACCTTGTAAAATTGTGAAAAAAAGATGATTACAAATGACCAATTCACAATCTTATATGAAAAATCCCAGGAGGCTCAATTGGTGCTCCTTCTTTACAAGTGGTCTATCGTGTCTATTCATGATGTAGACACCAAAATAGTGTCAACCCCCCCTTGGTCCCTTTCTAACTTCAACATGCCTAACCTATACTTTATTAATTTAAAATACTTATTTTAAATTAATCATCCCCCTAAACACCTCACCTTAGATTCCTAGCTCTTAGACCATTTATCACCTGTGACTAATCATAATTACCTAAGACCTATTTCAACTCTCTAACATCACTCTCGTGCCTATTAAACTTGCCTTTCAACCATTCGCCAATGGCAGCTAAACTTGGCAAATGGAAGAATGGGAAAAAGGCTAGAAATAGCCTTTTTACTCGTTCTCTAGCCACCGACGTCGATTAACTGTTAGCCGACGCCGGTGATATCGCCGACGTCGATTGCTTAAAACTAATTTCTGACCTCGACTACAGGCCGAATGCAAATTCTCTTGCTCCCAGGGTCTAAATTCTCTTGCTCCTCAACTCTTTGCAGGCATCATTATTCTATCATCACTCTCTAGGCTAAGAAACTCTACAAAATTCACTCCACATTGGATTAGAAGATTGCACGAAGTCTACTACATCAGCCATAACGGAAACAAGTCTTCTACACTTCTGGTTCTCCACCAAGAGCTAAGTATTCTTCTAGTTTATATTTTAGTATTTTTAGAGTGCATTGGTAATTAGTCCATTGGCTATTTCTTGAGTATTATTGATAGACAACCCAACTTTCTTCTCAGAAAGGCTGAAAAGCCTTCCTCTCATTCTTATTCCCTTTCCGCCCCTGTCCTCTACCTGGGCCCTTTCCTAGACTATATTCATTGTCTTGCATCTCTGCATAACCCTTTTGAATCTCCCAGACCATTCTATTAACCACAAGCATACCCTAAAACCCGTCCAAGGCCCATTGCCCCTATCGATGTCAGCAGCCTAACCGACGTCGGCAACCTTGACCAACTGACACTGACAGAACTACCAACATCAACAACTATGGGAGACTTACAACAGAATACATGTACGCATTGTCTACTTTTTATTTCTTAGTCTTTCATTATTTCTCTTTATTCGACATTCTTTTTATCAACTAGTGGACTATCATCCCTCAAGGAAGTCTTTGCACTTCTGGGGCTGAGCTTTGCTTGGCAGTCCACCATATATCTATGTAACATTTTCTTTGTTTAAGTATTTTTTATCTACAAGTGTCATCCTCCACAGCCAAAGAGGAGCTCCTTCAATCATCTGGATATGGTGTGCAACTTCATCTGGGTATCATCTAACCCCTGACCATTTAACTTTAGTTTCTTATTCCTTCTGAATGTGAAAAACAAAAATGAGTAGAAACATTCTGGCACACCTGGTGGGACCCTTGAGTTTTCCTTGGGTTCAGTTCTTCTAAAACAAACTTTCATATAGGTGCATTAGGAAAATTTCTCTTCTTGCATCCTTCTTCTTTCTTTCTCTTTTGAAAAGACACCATTAACACAAGTTAAAAATAACTTTTTCTTCTTGTCACCTCTTTTCTACATCTTAGAGTGGTGAAGTTCATGCTCTTAACCTTTTACTAATTGTTTGCATCTGAACAAAAACATTTCAATTTGGGTTAAAAATATATTGCATCTCATTCCTACTTGAATGCATTTTTAGCTCATATAGTAATTAAAACTACATTATGAATAAAGCGTAGTACATAGATGTTACACTACCAGACCACAAGCACATCAAACTAAACATCTAAACATACCTGAGACAAGGCCCAACTAGGATTTCATCACCTAGTGGATGCGTTACCCTTCCCGGCAATCCCACTTGGACTTCACTACCAAGGGGAGAACCCACTCTATTCTCTGGCAGAGTATAAACTCTAGGGGAAGTATATACTGGCTAAGTGACCCAGCTTGTCTCTGGGCTCATGAAGTGAGGGGAGCAAGCTCCTAGCACGAAGCCATGTATGAAACCTAATGTAGATTTTGAGCACCAAAACATAACCTGAAACCAACCTTAGACTACCTCTTTTAGGACCCATTCTAAAAGCCCAACTTCCCAAACATATTCTTTTAAGGCATAAGCCACCATGACTCTAAAATTTATTCTTAGGAATTAACGTTTAGTGGTTGCTTGCCATCATCTATTTTTCTATCTGTATCTAATTTTTTGAGCTAGTGAGGTTGCATTCTGAGATCTAAAAACAACTCAGACTTCTTTCTTCCAAAAACTTTCAATTTTCTGAGTTTCTAGAAATACACAGTAACTGACATCAATTTTTCCACTGACGTCAGCAACTATCTTCATCGACATCGGTTATGTGACCGACATCAGCAACTTATTCACTGACATCATTTTTCTACCGATGTCGGTCACTGTCAAAAATCTTTCTTCTCAAAAAGCAAGCTAAGAACTTGACCTTTTTGCTGTTAAAAACACATTCTGATTTTTTGAGGCTGAAACATACAATTTTTAGAACCTGAATCTATTTTGCCTTGGATGGTTTTGACACGTAATCAAACCAAAACTCTTGTTGACCATGCAAGGAAACAACCACTCTCGCCTTTGCCTTCTATATCAAGTCCCCAAATGAAGTATAATTCAAAAACTAAACATACTCCTATCCAACCAACCCCAACTCAACCCCCTATTGTTCCCAAAGGGGACCAAGACTTTGAAAGGTTCCTTGACCTTCATGTCAAGGCTCTTCAACACTATCTCGTGAGAAGTCAAACATGAGATCTTTTAGGCATCCCAATTTATGGGATGCCAACTTCCTTAATTGAAATGGCAATCATATCAACAGCCTCCATGACCCAACCCATGGTCACCCAGACCATTGCCTCAACTAACAACCTGACCATGACCAATATTCAAAGTGTGGCCTCTCTTTCTATTTCTAAACCTACCTCCATTGGGGTTTTTGTACCCCCTCAACCACAAACCATTCAACAAAGTCCTACACCATTCCAGAACTTAATTGTCTCCATCCCATCTACTCTTGTGCCCATAAATACAAGAGTGACTACTTATCCTTCGGCTAGTGTTGCCACCATCCAACCACCTTTGGCGACATCAAGCCAAGTTGTGCCTTCTAGCTTTATGACACAACCACCCTTAACTTAAACATCAGTCCCTATGACTAGTTACCAATATGTTGCACCTATACAAATGCAACCTAGTACGTCATACGCCCCTCACAACACCTTCCAAGTACCTTAAAACTTAGGGGGTGCCCCACCTATCAATCCACCAGTCGATCTAATCAAGATGTTGATGGATAAGATGTCTAATCTTGAGACATCCATTTTAGGTTCAAAAAATGTTCTCTCATATGAACAAATTTGTAATGAACCTATTCATCCATCGATCACAATCTGACCATATCCTAGTCAGTGGGAACTTCCCATGTTTACTAACTTTTAGAGTAAATAGGACCCACAACAACATCTACAAGCATTTAGACACGCTTGTTACCTTATAGCACATGATGATGCATTATTACTATGCACATTTCCCATGTTGCTTTTTGGTGTTGCCCTCGATTGGTATAGTTTTATTACCAGTCACTCTCTATTTACCTTCACTCAACTAGCTCAACTATTTATTGACCACTTTTCAATTAACATAACTAAAAAGGTCTCCATCACAGACCTATATTCTATCAAAAAATTCAATGATGAATCAATAGCTGATTTCATTGCCTGTTGGAGAGGCTTAATCAACCAACTCTCCTTTTCTTTACCTCAACCTGAGCTCATTGAGCTCTTTTCACAAGCATGTGCCAAACACATCTCATCTACTTTGCAAGTCCAAACATTTCGCACATTTGACGAAGCTTTCACCATAGCTAGGAAGCTTGAACTTTGAGCTGTTGAAGAAAATAAAGTCAAACTGCATAATAAAAATACTAATGCAAAATCAAATGACCCTTCATCCAAATCTTCTTCTTCCAATTCTAAGTCCAAGGGATCAACAAATACTATGGTCCTTAGGCCATCATCTTCAATAGTAACTAACCAATCTCAACCTTCCACATAAGAATACATCACAAAACAATTCCAACAATGATACGTACAATGTCAATATACTCCAATTGGAGAATCATACGCTTTCGTGTTGGATAAACTAGTCAAATAGGGAGTCCTCAACCTCCCCCAAATTCGACCACCACCTCAATTTGATCCCTCGCATGCCATACCTGCATGGTATAGGGAGAATGACTTCCATAATTATCACCGTGTCAAAGGCCATGACACAAATAATTATAAAACATTCAAGAACATTGTCCAAGATATGCTAGACAAAGGTGATCTTGTCTTGGATAACCCAAACATGCCACCTAACCAAACCATAGACATTTTTAGACAACCTTTTCCTAACCATCCCCCTAGCCAAAACAATGTTCATACCACAGCTGAAGACCCCCAAGAGTGTAATATATACACGGTTGATATGGTTTTTCCTTTTGTCCCTAACCAACCTCTTCCACAAACCAAAGAGGTTAGTCAACCTATCCCTCCACCACAGGGAGAAGAGTCTTCTTCTCCTAATAGTCCTCCATCTACCCCTCTTATATTAGAGGATGCTTTAACCATACCAATGCCACTAGCCCCACCTTCATCCTTCCTACTACCAATGGAGGACCATACCTTTCCTACTCTTCAACCACAAGTAGAAGGCACGATCATCCCTATGCTCTTTCCTCTCAAAGAACCCCATTCTCCAATTCCTTCTCCACCGAGAGAACTTGTCTCTTCACCTACTTTAATTGAAGATGATCTAGTAATGGCTCTCTCTCACCTTTGGCCTGAGATTACTGCATCTAACACATTTCCACTCTCACAACCACCCAAATCTTCTAGAAAACCAATTATAAAGCCTAGCACAACAGCTTCTAAACCATTTTCTCGACTAGCTAAAAACTTAGGATTTCTCCATTCGAGAAACTTAGAACATGAGGCATTATGGGAGTGACTCAAAGCTCCTTATATTACACATCCCATCTCATCTCATACTAATGACCCTCCTTGGACAAAATCTCCCCAAGTCTCCAATGAGGACCAGGCTTCTACTTCCAAATCTTTAGAAGCTCAACCATCTGCATCTGAACCTAAACCCTCACAAACATCCACCATACCAACACTGGTTAAATCCCTCAGTGTTTGCCCCATATCTAACCTCACTCACCCATAAGTGAAGGTACATGTGAATGTCGCCCCCCACAATAGTAGTCCTCACATCAAACTACAGAAGGCCACTAAACCACGTCAGAGAACTCTTCCCCCACCATCATTATTGCCCTCCATTTTGGGCCCACATCCTTCTACCTTAATAGGAGTGCTCCCTAATGCAACACCTAACAAAAACAAGTTGCCTCCATTACTCCCTTTACCCACCCAAAACATACCTCCTCTAAAAAATTTGGCACCCCTCACGAAGAAAGTGTCATCTACATGAGTGACCACACCACCAACCCAAAAGGTGGTACATACATCTCCCACAACAACTCCCAAACAAAAGTCATCAACACCTAGTGCATCAACAAGCACGGACCCATTAGTGGGTTCATATGATTTGATACTACGCCAACTTTTGCAAACTTCTAACATCACTCTTCCACCTATTAAACCATTTCAACCTCTTGGACCAAAATCGTCTTGGTTTGATGACACTAAAATCTGCCTATATCATCGCTCACCTGGGCATGACACTGAAAATTGTTGTGCCCTCAAGGTTGTCATTCACCATTACTTGGAAAAAGACACCCTTCTTGTTGAGGATACTATCAATAAATCTCCAACACCATCTAATGTCTCCCCAACCTCTCCACCTTCATCGGGATCCCATCATCAGACTATGGTCCCTTTACCTCCTTCGTCCCCTTTATTCGAGATTAACACCATCAATGTGGCCACTAGGTCACAAACTTTAAAGGATAAAGCAAAAGATAAAGTTGCTATTCCTTAGACCTACCCATTTGTCAAACCTACTCAACCACCAAAACCCAAGATTTCTATCTTGGGTACATCCCAACCAACTTCTTTGGAGGCAATCCGTTATTCTATGGCAAAACAACTTCACCAAACTCTGGTAAAGATGACTTTATATGACCTCATTCAAAGCTCTCCACAACATTGTCAAGATTTAATCAAAGCTTTATAGGTAGTGGAGGTCCAACCCGAGGACCCCCAACCACTAGCTGCCTTAGTCCAATCATTACCCACCGTTGCCTCTATTACCTTTAGTGATTCTGAAATTCCTACCTCCAACTGGGAAGATCAGGATGCTGCCCTTTTCGTCACAGCCTACATTGATCAAACTCACATTAAATGAGTTATGATTGATGGGGGTGCCAGCATCAACATCATTTCCACCCATGCCTATGACCAATTAGCCCTCCCAAAGAATTGCGTGTCAAAAACTGACACAATTCTTTGATCTTTTAATGACACCACCACCACTACCATTGGCACCATCATCTTACATATCCATGTTGGCCCATGAACAATCCCAGAGCTCTTCTGCATCATCAAGGGAGAGTTCCAATACAACATGTTATTGGGATGACCTTGGATCCGTGCCATGGCCTGTGTCCCTTTTACATTACACTATTGTTTCAAATTTGAACACGATGGTCAAGTCCATGTCATTCCCATAGACCCATCCCCTTTCAAAATGTGCAACACAACTTATCAACCCATTGATGTTCTCATTCTTTTAAAAACATTGACCTAAACACCACCTCCACCTGTGGAAGCTTCAACAAATACGCAAACGACGGATACACCTACACCACCTCCTCAAGTGACAATAAAAGACCCTATGGAAGATACCTTCCAATGTCTTTCACTTGGGGAGTATCATTTACTCACCTTGGACATGTTCCAAACTCCTCAAGAGTATGGACAATTTCATCACAATCCTAGCTATGACCATTGTATCAGATGGTCATCCCTTATGGTCCTCCTAATCTTTAAACAAATCTCATCTATGGAGGGCTAGATCGAGCTCCCACTGATGGGAATCCTCTTTCATCATCCCAACTATTTACGTCTGACTTCTCTTTTTTTGGCAACCCAAACTTTGCTCATACCTATCTTTATAGGTGTGTATGGAAGGGCTTTGGCTTTGGGTGCTATGAACAAGGCTCCCACCAGCCCGTCGAACCACCAAATGATGAGGCCATAAAGAATGCCAAGAAGCGACATGGCCTGGGTTTTGAAGAACCTATTGAAACTTCTACAAACCCTCACCCCGAACCTATCATAGAATAATCACCTCCAAACTCACCTATTCCCCCATTTTCACCTACAGAGTCAGTGGTTTCCATCCCTCCTAGTTTTTTTTTGCATAAATGCCATTTGCTTGGAACCCCTAACCAATCAACTAGGTGGGGTATCTACGTCTCTCCCTCTCATTTATCCAAACATGATAGATGATGAATTTGCTACCATCAACACTGTCTAATGCATAGACGATGATGCCATTCTCACCTACATGGGTGTAGATGACTCTTTGATCCAACGATCACTTCCTTCAAAAACATAGGTTATGTTAAATGAATCAACCATTGACATTAACCTACCATCTTCTGACGTTCCTCATATCTTAAAGATTGCTCAATAATTGGATACCCAAGAACAAATTGACTACACCAAATTCCTTTCAGACCATAGCAAACCCTTTACTTGGAGCTACAACAATATGCCTGGCATTGACCCTAACATCATGATCCATAACATCATCACAAACCTAGAGGCTAAGCCTATTAGGCAAAAGCTTCGCAAGATGCATCCTCGCGTTGTGCTCCTAGTCAAAGAGGAGCTTTAATGTCTTTTCTCCATCTCCTTTATCTGACCCATTGATTATCTGTAATGGGTGTCAAATATCATCCCTATCACCAAAGCAACTGGGGGGATCTGAATCTGTACTGACTATCATGACCTTAACCTGGCTTGCCCAAAAGATGATTTTCCTCTATCCAACATTGACCAACTTGTTGATCTTACAGCTGGTCATGAGATGCTATCACTCATGGATGGGTTTTTAGGTTATAACCAAATCCTGATTATGCTAGAAGATCAGCACAAAACTACCTTCATCACCCCATGGGGGACTTTTTGCTATAGGGTCATGCCTATTGGCCTAAAAAATGTAGGTGACACATATCAATGCACCATGACCTACATATTTCATGATGTCCTCCACAAAATCATGGACGAATATGTGGATGACCTACTAGGCAAATCTAAACTTTGTCATGACCATTTGACTCTTCTCAAAATAATCTTCACTCGCCTCCTCCAATACAACATTCGACTCAACCCCAAGAAATGCATCTTTGGGGTTCTCTCTAGGAAGCTTTTAGGCTTCATCATTTCCCTTTGTGGCATTGAGATTGATCCTGCTAAGATAAGAGCTATACTCAAGATGCTGCCACCTACCAATCTATAGCAACTTCACAGCCTATAAGGGAAGCTTCAATCTATTCATCGCCTCATCTTGCAACTTTTTGACCGATGTCAACCCTTTCATCACCTCCTTAAGAAGGACATCTCCTTTAATTAGGATAAGGATTTCCAAGATGATTTTGAGGCTCTTAAATGTTATCTTGTCTCTCCACCAGTCCTTATTCCACCTAAAGAAGATCAACCCTTCTATCTTTACATCTCAGCAACAAATCATTCTTTAGGTGCCATGATCGTGCACTGAGATGAACAACATCATGAGCAAGTGATTTATTATATAAGCTGAATGCTCATTGACTATGAAACTCGATATACTCATACCAAAAAACTTTGCTTGGCATTAGTCTTTGCCACTACCAAGCTCTGTCATTATCTTCTCAATCATAAAACTTATGTCATCACCCATACCGACCCTCTAAAATACATGCATTCCAAACCATACCAAAATAACCATTTGGCTCGTTGGCTCATGCTTCTTGTTGAGTTTGACTTGGAATTCATCCAACAAAAATCTATAAAAGGGCAAACAATCGCTGACCAACTAGTGGATGCCCCTCTACCTAACAACCAACCTTCTCACTGTGAATTCCCTAACGAATCCATTGCCACATTATCCACCAATGACATTTTCTATCAAATGACAATGTTCTTTGATGGGTCGAAATGTCAACATGGTGGGGGTGTGGGGGTCATTCTCATCCCTCATGAGGGTGAGCCCATGCCCCTATATTTCAAACTTGACTTTGAATGTACCACAACATGGCTGATTATGAAGCCTTAATTTTGGGACTTCAAACCACCCTTTTCCTAGGCGTCAAGACCATCAACATCTTTGGTGACTCATAACTAGTCGTCAATCAAATCAATGGTTCATATCTTTGTAAAAATGAAGTTTTACAAAGGTACAAACACCGTGTTAACACCCTACAAGAATCTTTTGACCATTACCTCTTTCAAACTATTCCTCGATCTACGAATAAGTTTGCTGATACTATGGCTTCTCTCACTTCACACATTCCATCCTCATCATCTTCCTCAAGAATTTATGTTATAGTACATCATTTGGTGTTACCTTCATATATCTCCACTAACATCAACCTCATCAGCACCATTGACTCTAGTCCATAGGATGTTTGGTATAAACAACTTGTAGGCTACTTAACTTATTCTATTGTCCCCCCTGATCTCTCTAGCAATGCGCGATAGGCTTTTATCAAAAGCACAACTCGATATACTATGCTAAGGGGTCTTCTCTATAAATGAGGTTTTGATGGCCTCCTTCGATGTCTAACCTCCACTGAAACATCTCACGCTATCAAATAAGTCCATGATGGGATTTGTGGAGGGCATTTTAGTGGTAACTTGATTGTAAAGCGCATCCTTTGCCTGGGCTATTATTGGCCCCTTCTTCACCAAGACTACAGCAACTATGTTCAACATTATATCAAATGCCAACAATATGCTAACTTACTTCACATCCCTAGCCACACTCTACAAGTCACTAAGGATTTCTAGCCTTTTTCACAATGGGGCTTAGATCTAATCAGTGAGATTAACCCTCATTCATCTCTTCGACATCAGTCCATTATCACCACAACTGAATACTTCACTAAATGGGTGGAAGCGATTCCCCTTGTCTCCACTAAAGCTGACAAAATCATTGACTTCATCAATAACAACATCATTTGTCATTTCGGTGTACCTCACAAAATCATCATCAATAATGGCAAATCACTCAAAAATAAAATTGTCCAGAAACTTTGTGACTCATTTGGCATCAAGCTCAGCTTCTCCTCACCTTACTACCCACAAGTAAATGGGCAGGCTGATGCTTCCAACAAAATCTTAACCAAAATTCTAATGAAGGTGGTCAATGACACTGGAAGGGACTAGCACATCCACATTCCCTTCACTTTGTGGGCCTACCACACTAGCATTCGAACCCCTATGGGTGCTACACCTTTCTCTCAGTGTATGGAACTGAGGATGTCTTGCCTCTTGAAGTATAGATACCTTCTCTATGCATCTCTTTACATGACATAATTTATAATGATGACTTTCATCAAGATCAATTGGCTCAACTTGAGTTACTTGACGAATGTCACCTTGCTGCCCTCAACCATCTCCATATCTACCAAAATCACATCCAACGTGCCTATAACAAAAGTCTGAGAGAACGGGATTTCAAAATCAGAGATGTTGTCCTCAAAGAAAACCAATACATGACCAATATGGAAAGAAGTAAATGAGGCAAGTTTGCTCCTAATTGGCTCAAACCTTATATCATAACACACAAGTATGGATCAGGGACTTATCATTTGTCTTTTCTTAAAGGCCGGTCAGAACCTAAGCCCCTTAATGCCTTGCATCTATGACCATTCTATTGTTAATCAAGTAATCATTCACTTGATGTTTATCTTGAGCTCGTCCCTTGAGTAACCCCCATCATCATCATTCTTATTCCTTTCAACCCTTTTTCCCTACAAATATTAGTCAACCCTTTGGTAAAGCATGAATGCTTTGTCCTCATAAAAGGGAAACCCCCAAACCTCTATAGTCAAGTCCATGACCAAAAGTTTAGTCAAAAACAAAAAAAAATATAAAACTAGGATGCCTATTCAAAGGTCATAAAACTATAAATGTAGACTGCTCCCTCGAAGGATAGCTACATCATTGCTGTAATTGATAGACTGCTCCCTTGAAGGATAGCTATTCAAAGACATTCAACCATACAAAGCAAAATATAGACCAATCCCTCGAAGGATGGCTATGCCCAAATCTTGCTACAAACAACACTCTCTCCGAAGCTTCCCACATTGATCAGCTTCACATATGACCACAAAAAAAAACAACATCCCCACATAGACTTCCCTCATTGATCAGTCTACCCAGAAAAAAAAAACATATATATATATATATATATATATATATATATATATATATATATATATATATATATATATATATATATAAAGTCATTTACTTGCCTATAATCGTTCTCAAGGTCACCTATAAAAGGGGCAAAGTTATCCTTGATAAAAAAGGGTTACGCTATCCTCACACCTCACATAATCAAACCTATTACCCCAACATACCCAAGAGATTTTGAGCTCACTTAACATCAAGTGATTTGAATACTTCTCTAACACAAACAATGGTCAATGACGTAATGCATGAGCGAGGTTTTTGTTTGCAATAACCCTATCTATGCTATCATTATGGTCCTTGTCAATGAAAGAGCAACATGCCTTTCACTTCTTACACACTTTGGTCACATACAACCAATCCAAATCCAACCAAATCATTTTCTAAACCAAACCAAACCAACCAAACCTTTTTTAGACCACTAACATTATCATAGCCTATTCACACTAGTTTCTATGGAAACCAATACACATGGAAACTATCGACCACACAAATTATGTCAAGCATAAACCATTACTTGATGAAGAATAAACATACTCATTTCATTTTTAGCATACATCCATCACTAATATGGAAACTTGCTAGGGATGGAAAACCCTATCACCAATGTTACAGAATACACCTTCACATAATATGGAAAAGGCTGTAACATCATCATACACTCATCATTTCAAAACATGACCAAACCAACCTATCAACATCTTTGATGCTTCTTCCCTTTTAGGAAGAACTACATTGGCATGAGGTCCTTTAAACAGGGGCTATGTAGGCAGCACTCAGTTGACATGACGTCTTCTGGGGTTAGCTCAGCCACAGTCGTTTGTCTATCTATCTGATGGACCAACCATATTACCTTTTAACCATGAATTAATCTAGTCCAACCCCATCCATAATCGACCCTCTTCCTCCCTTTTAGGGAGAACTACATTGGCTTGAGGCCCTTCAAATAGGGGCTATGTAGGTAGCACTCAGTTGACATGACATCTTCTGGGGTTAGCTCAACCACAGTCATTTGTCCATCTATCTGATGGACCAACCATATTACCTTTAACCATGACTTAACCTCATCCAACCCAAATCCATAACCAACCCTCTTCCTCCCTTTTAGGGAGAACTACATTGGCCTGAGGCCATTCAAATAGGGTCTATGTAGGAAGCACTCAGTTGACATGACGTCTTCTGGGGTTAGCTCGGCCACAGTTGTTTATTCGTCTATCTGATGGACTAACCATATTCCTTTTAACCATGACTTAATCTAGTCCAACCCCATCCATAACTGACCCTCTTCCTCTCTTTTAAGGAGAACTACATTGGCCTAAGGCCCTTCCAACAAGGGCTATGTAGGTAGCACTCAGTTGACATGGGTTCTTCTGAGGTTAGCTTGGCCATTCCTTCGTCCATCCATCTAATAGACCAACTATCTCTACCAACCCAAAATCATGACCAAACAACCAGCCCTGACACTGTAAAAGTCACCTTAAATTTCTCATGGGGCATATTGGAGATCGTATACATCTCCCCATCCACAACACACACCACTTGAGATGACTTATATCTCAACTCGACCCGACCAATGACCTTGGAGATCATGACTATCTCCTCAAACCATGACCACTTTTGAGACAACTATGCCTTGGTTATTTTGATTGCATATGCTACCTCACGAATAGTTAGCAAATTGTCCACTTCCCTCACAAGTATCAGATCATGCTCCAGTTGATCTCTACTACTTGTGACATTTTCATGTTTTCTAGGAGCACTTATTGAGCCCAAAATACTTGGAACATGATGACCATTAGAGCTACAGCTTGGATCATTTAACCCAATCAGCTATGACTAAATGCTGGGGCCTAATTATTTCAATTTAAGCACTCCTCAAACTTTGATTGTGACAATTTGACCTACCTATCATGTGAAGTGGTATACATGCAATCTCAATCTTTGCAGCATTCACACTCAAACTTCACCATACCCATCCACTATCTATCAAATTGGCACCCGATATCAGGTTACCTTCCCTCGACTCCCACTTTGAGGGGGAATACCTCATCCCATACCTAGGGCAACTTACTCCTATTTTTGTCTTGTAGTTCATCAGAACAACCAATAGGATAAAAATGACTTTATCCCATACTTGGGGCAACTTACTCTTGTTTTTGTCTTGTAGTTCATCAAGAATAACCAACAAGACAAAAAGGGGCAAATGTAGACAGCAAAATAGTGTCAACCCCCCTTAGTCCCTTTCTAACTTCAACATGCCTAACCTATAATTTATTAATTTAAAATACTTATTTTAAATTAATCATCCCCCCTAGACACCTCACCTTGGATTCCTAGCTCTTAGACCATTTATCACCTATGACTAATCATAATTACCTAAGACCTATTTCAACTCTCTAACATCACTCTCATGCCTATTAAACCTACCTTTTAACTATTCGCCAAGGGTAGTTGAACTTGGCAGATGGAAGAATAGGAAAAAGGCTAAAAATAGCCTTTTTACCCATTCTCTAGCCACCAATGTCGGTTAATCGTCAGTCGATGCCGATGGTATCACCGATGTCAGTTGCTTAAAACTAAATTCCAACCTCGACTACAGGCTGAATTCAAATTATCTTGCTCCCAAAGTTTAAATTCTCTTGCTCCTTAACTCTTTGTAGGCATTAGCATTCTATCATCACTCTCTAGGCTAAGAAACTCTGCAAAATTCACTCCACATTGGATTAGAAGATTGCACGAAGTCTCCTACATCAGCCATAACAAAAACAAGTCTTCTACACTTTTGGTTCTCCATAAAGAGCTAAGTATTCTTCTAGTTTATATTTCAATATTTTTAGAGTGCATTGGTAATTAGTCCATTGGCTATTTCTTGAGTATTGTTGATAGACAACTCGACTTTTTTCTTGAAAAGGCTGAAAAGCCTTCCTCTCATTCTTATTCCCTTTCCACCCCTATCCTCTACTTGGGCCCTTTCCCATACTATATTCATTGTCCTACATCCCTACATAACCCTTTTGAATCTCCCAGACCATTCTATTGACCACAGGCATACCCTAAAACCCATCCAAGGCCCATTGCCCCTATTGACATTGGCATCAAGGCCCATTGCCCCTACTGACGTCGGTAGCCTAACCGATGTTGGCAACCTTGACCAATTGATGCTGATAGAACTACCAATGTCGGTGACTATGGGAGACTTATAACAGAATATAGGTACGCATTGTGTACTTTTTATTTCTTAGTCTTTCATTATTTCTCTTTATCTGACATTATTTTTATCAACTAGTGGACTGTCATCCCTCATGGAAGTCTTTGCACTTCCGGGGCCGAGCTTTACTTTTCAGTCCACCATATATCTATCTAACATTTTCTTTGTTTAAGTCTTTCTTATCTATAGGTGTCATCCTCCATAGCCAAAGAGGAGCTCCTTTAATCGTCTGGATACGGTGTGCAACTTCATCTGAGTATCATATAACCCCTGACCATTTAACTTTAGTTTCTTATTCCTTCTGAATGTGAAAAGTGAAAATGAGTAGAAACACATGAAAGGAAACAAGTCGCTCAAAAGCATTAATGAACTGTGCACCTTGTCTCCTTGAAATCTACCCCTTTAAGGTCAATACATGGTTTGCCTTCTCATTCAATGTAAACTGGAGAAAATCAACTACTTTACTAGCTGCTTACATCCCAAATGATCAATTCATTGGCACTATTTCACCTACTGGAGTCACTTCTCCAATTGGTGCCAGTTGGACTAACTGCTTATTCCTTGCTTGTCACTTTATCTTTTCTCCATTTTGTCTTATTTAGCTCATTCGGCCCCTGGGGTGAGCATCTTGGCGGGTCGCTACACTCTGAGTTCCTTTTCCATGGTTAGTGCTCCTCTTTGCTTTTGAAAACAAAAAGCCATTTTAGTTTGTTAATTTTGACATTCATATGGCCATCATTGGTATTTTATTTAGGACCCTCCGACCTTTGGAATAGTCCCTTGTAGCTTGGTCGAGAGTCCCCCACAAGGGCACTTGCCCTTCGAGGTCCTGCGGTGGGTGCCTATTGTTTGCCTTGGACTTCTCCCCGGTCCCCGTAGACATTTTCTCAGGTCACTTTGCTTCTATGTATTTCCATGGAATTTTGTCTACAAACATTTTCCCATGGACAAAAAGTCCATAGAAATTCCTTCCCACCCTTTGCTTTATAATTGAGCTGCATCTGAATTCCCTCAGACTTTTTGTTCGAAGGAATTCCTTCGGACAAAAAGTTTAAAAGAATTGGGACTTAGCTAATTTCAATCAAAACTTGAACTTTGAACTTACCCTTGCTTGGGTCCTTTTCCTTTGAAGCACCGGCCCTTTGAAAGGGTATTGAGCTTTTCGACTACCTTCAACGAAGGACATACCCTTGAACCAAGCCGTTAAACCAAAAATGGTTCAACGGTTCAAGGTTCAACCAAGTGCACTAATTTTTTGTTGAACCAAACCTGATGACCTTCTTCGCTGAATTGAACCTATTGAACCAAAATGGTTCAACAATTTAAAGTTTCAACCAAGCGTGTCAATTTCCTAGTGAATCAAAGCTGATGAATTTTTGCCATTGAACTGAACCTATTGAACCTAACCCATTGAACTGAGAATGGTTTAATGGTTCAATGGTTTAATAGTTTAACCATTGAACACTGATGAGCCTCTTTTGCTGATTGAACCATCTGCTTTGAACCAAGAGATCAAACCAAGCTATTGAACCAAGCTCGTTAAACCAAAAATGGTTCAACGATTCAATGGTACGATGGTTCAATGCTGTTGAATTGAGATGCTTGAACTTTGGATGGATGAACCAAGTGCTGAATGAAAATTATGTTGAACTTTGCAAAAGCATTGAACCAGTTCATGAACCAAGGCCGATGAACTGATGCAACCAAAAAATGAATTGGCCTTAAATAGCAGGGGAGAAGTTGATCAAAAATTTTCCTATGTGCAAAATTGGTCAACAAATTGGCGACTCATAGGGGAAGCATGCTTGCTATGCTTAGAACCCAGTTACCTTGTAGTCCATTACGCACAGAGTTAGATGTAGCTATAACAAAAGTTAGCAATAACCCCAAAAGATTTGAGAATAAACCACAAAGCTTTACCCCACATGCAAAGGGAAACACACAAGGCTAAAAAACACTACCTGTGCAAACTGCACTTAGGGAAAGTAGGAAAAGAAACTAAAAAACAAACTACTATTTACAGCTAACCAAGAATGTTTTCCTCCCTTCTGGATTGAAGGGAAAACTTCTTAAGTCCCCTTCCTGGTGAGAAGACTTATGGTGGTAGGCAAGTAGCTAAAAGAAAAGGAGATTTGGTGACTTGCTCCTCTTGCCAGTCACCTGGTTTGGCTAGAATCTGAGTGGATCAGATTCAAACATGCCTCCAACATACATGTACTCTTCTTGTCCTTAGAGGCCCATTGAATACTGGTCCTTCATATTGGTGCTCCTCACCAAGAAATCAATGGCTATTGGCTCATCACCGTAAGCACTTTGATTTGCACATTCCTTTTGCAATATATCATGGTCTGGCCTATTTTATTCTACCTCATTGAAAATTCTGTCAGACTCACCCTCTACTCCTTCTTGGCCTTTTTGAAGAAGGGTGACTGTTGTGATGTCTGAAATGAAATCACAAATTGATTACTCATCCCACAGAACATCATCTCTCTGTTTAAAGCTCTCTACTTCAAGGCCTTCCTATATGAAGACAAACATCTCCTTTTCCACCTTGAAGATCAGGACTTTTAGATGTTTAAAGGTCTCCTCCTGATCCTCCTCCAACTCAGGCTCCTCAATGTAGCCGACCTCATCATCAAAAAATTAAGGAAGTTCATCAAATAGAGGGGAAGAGAGCTCACCATGCTTTTGTTCCTCCTCGTATTGCTGGAACATCTACATATATGCAAGACCTACATCTTCTCCATTGCTGATAAGGTCTTCACAAGGAGCATCAATGATGATTTCTTCTTTGTTGTCGCTCATCACAGACTCTTGGGGAACTACAGATTGGATTCTTTGCTCCTCACCTACCTCTTGCAAAACAAATTCCTCTTTGAGAAGAGGTGAAGTGGAGAAAATATGTGGAAGAGGGGGCAAACCTTGGGCTAGAATCGAATGATTCTCATCTTTCCACTTAGTCAGCACTTCATCTATATCAGGTGTAGCCTGATATCTCTCTTGAAAATGTGTAGGTGGGGTGTGTTCACACATGGAATGTGCTATTTGGTCTGAGCCATCCATCACACATTGGTTGAGGAATCTCTCTCTGGATTCCAACTCTGCTATTCTCTTAGCCAAATCCTCTTGGAAATGCCTTTCCTGGAGGTCACCAACATCATCATTAGCAGGGGCAGCCTCAACTTCTTCAAGGTTTTGAAAAAAATCTTACTTCTCCTCCTCCCTGCCCCATGATTCTACTATTTTCCCCCAAATTAGGATCTCAGAATTGGAATTTTGCTCCTGTGAATAGGTAGCAACTTTGTTTTCTCCAAGGTCTTGAGGCTCCTTTACAAGGTCTAGAAGTTATATCTCACTTTCAAGAAGCAGCTTCATCCTAGCCTCTAAATCTTCAATTTGCTTGGCTAGGTTATCCTGAAAGAGTCTCTCTTGGAGGTCACCAACATCATCATGTAGAATAGGATTAGTTTCGAGAGATGAGCTAGCTGGTGGTATTTTCTCCAATAGAAGATTCACAATCTAAGGAGTTTAGAAGGTTCATCTCCATGGGAGGTTGTTCTGATGTCCTCTAGTGTTAAAAAGCTAGGTGCATGAGATTGGGGGTAGATGTATTTGATAAGCTAGAAACAGCAAGTGCAATCTGATAGAAAGGAGTTGGTGTAAAAGAGGGGGCCTTTTTCAGAATAAGAGGGGGCATGCAAGGCTGACTACCTTGAATAGATGGATTTATCCATTTTGTTACCTCCTCTTCCATGGACTACAAGGCCCGTGCTTGCCTAAACAAACACTCTTCTTTATACATCAGCTCCTGCTGATACCCATACTACTCTTCCAATCTATCGATTTCCATTGTCTGCTTGTCAAATTCTAGCACCACCTCCCTTAACGTTGTAAGACAAGTAGGAGAGCTGCTTGAGGGGATTGCATAAATATTTGGAGCCTGATTATATTCACATGAAGGAAAATAAAACCCATGATTCTGTCCAAAAGGATTATACATACAAAAAAGATTTTTGAATGGTACCAGGATAACCAACATATTTAACTCAGTGTCGCTAGATGCTAAAAATACTCGATTTGCTGTAACAAGACTAGCATCAATCCTAATACCTTACTGCATTGTCAAACTGTGTGTCCCATCAGGCATGCCAAAACTATTGATGTAAGAAATTTCACCTGGGCAAGGAGGTCAAACTCCTACCTTCTCCTCACAACATGGAAACTCCCCTCTCACCTGTGGGACTAGCGAAGATGGAGGGGAGAGTCTCTAGATAAGGGCTAGCTCCCTTTGATGCATCGTGTTTGTTCTAGCAAGTGCAAATATATATATATATATATATATATAGCTATATAATAAGGGGGGATGAAAAGGGAAAGGAGATGCAGGAAAACAAGCCTACTCTAAAGAGGTGATGCACCAAAATGAAATGACCTTCTCACATCTGTTCTCAAAATCAGACAAACACATTTATATGCTTCACACTTGGAAGAAGAAACAGTCTACAAAAATTTGTAGGGAGGTTTAAATGAAAATACAAAAAAATGGAGGTTCACCAAAGGTGCTGTAAGAGGCACTCTATAGATAATCCCTTCTATTTTTTGCACCCTAAAATAGAACTCTTCTCCTGTCAGCTGCAGATGGCCCCTTGTAGATGACTGGTGTGTTGGTGTTGAACCTGTGAGAGCATCAAAAGACAATGACTACACACAAATCAACACTTAAAACATACACAAAGTATCTATCCAAGAAGAGGTAAAAATTTGTGTTTTTTAGATTCAAGTAGGAATTTCAACAGGGCTGCGCCTTGTAAAATTGTGAAAAAAGGATGATTACAAATGACCAATTCACAATCTTATATGAAAAAGCCCAGGAGGCTCAATTGGTGCTCCTTCTTTACAAGTGGTCTATCACGTCT
This sequence comes from Torreya grandis, assembly GCA_037957365.1. Taxonomy (NCBI): domain Eukaryota; kingdom Viridiplantae; phylum Streptophyta; class Pinopsida; order Cupressales; family Taxaceae; genus Torreya; species Torreya grandis. The sequence goes on from JARHVA010000623.1 coordinate 4,398,326, forward strand.
ATTCATGAAAGGAAATAAGTCACTCAAAAGCATTAATGAACTGTACAACTTATCTCCTTGAAATCTACCCCTTTAAGGTCAATACACAGTTTGCCTTCTCATTCAATGTAAAGTGGAGAAAAATCATTGCTTTACTAGTTGCTTGCATCCCAAATGATCAATTCACTGGCACTATTTCACCTACTGGAGTCACTTCTCCAATTGGCACTAGTTAGACTAATTACTTACTCATTCCTTGCTTGTCACTTTGTCTTTTCTCCATTTTATCTTATCTAGCTGATTCGGCCCCTGAGGCAAACATCTTGGCAGGTCACTGCACTCTGAGCTCCTTTTCCGTGGTTAGTTCTCCTCTTTGCTTTTAAAAACAAAAATCCATTTTAGTTTGTTAATTTTGACATTCATTTGGCCGTCATTGGTTTGAAAACCAATGACTAATCTATTCTTTTAAACTTGACATCCTCTGAGACATCACTGTCCCCATCACAACATCAGTCAGGCCTTCATTGGCTTTTCTTTGGGCACTTCTCTACCTTTGTATTTTCCTTGGCACCCTCCAGCCTTTGGAACAGTCCCTTGTAGCTTGGTCGAGAGTCCCCCACAAGGGCACCTGCCCTTCGGTATCCTTCGGTGGTTGCCTGTTGTTTGCCTTGGACTTCTCCCCAGTCCCTGCAGACATTTTCCCAGGTCACTTTTATTTTGTGTATTTTCGTGACTTTTGTCTTCGGACATTTTCCCATGAACAAAAAGTCTATAGAAATTCCTTCCCACCCTTTGCTTTATAATTGAGCTGTGTCTGAATTCCTTCAGACTTTTTGTCCAAAGGAATTCCTTCAGACAAAAAGTCTGAAGGAATTAGGACTTAGCCAATTTCAATCAAAACTTGAACTTTGAACTTACCCTTGCTTGAGTCCCTTTCCTTTGAAGCACTAGCCCTTTGGAAGGGTACTAGACCTTTTCAACTGCCCTTCAACCAAGGACATATCCTTGAACTAAGCCATTGAACCAAAAATGGTTCAACGGTTCAAGGTTTAACCAAACACACCAATTTTCTGTTGAACCAAACCTAATGACCTTCTTCACTGAACTGAACTGTTGAACTGAACCTGTTGAACCAAAATGGTTCAATGGTTCATAAGTTCAACCAAGCATGCTAATTTCTTAGTGAATCAAAGCCGATGAACTTTTGCCATTAAACTAAACCTGTTGAACCTAACCTATTGAACTGAGAATGGTTCAACAGCTCAATGGTTCAACAGTTCAATGGTTCAACCATTGAACGCCGATGAGCCTCTTTTGTTGATTGAACCATCCACTTTGAACCAAGAGATCGAACCAAGCTGTTTAACCAAGCCCATTGAACCAAAAATGGTTCAATGGTTTAATGGTATGATGGTTCAACACTGCTGAATTGAGATGCTTAAACTTTAGATGGATGAACCAAGTGCCGAATGAAAACTATGTTAAACTTTGCAGAAGCGTTGAACCAGTTCATGAACTAAGGCTGATGAATTGATGCAACCAAAAAATGAATTGGCCTTAAATAGCAGGGGAGAAGTTGACCAAAATTTTTCCTGTGGGAAAAATTGGTCAACATTACTTTCTTATCTAGAGGTCATCCTCCCAAACTAAAGAGGAGCTCTTTACAATCTTCTAATTTCAACATGTGCACTATCAATCAAGTTTTTCAATCATACCTATACTTAGTTTCTTCTTTTCCTCTTTTCCAATAATAAGTAATAAATTCATTGAAACACCACTCATCTAATGAAATCATTTAATGATCTTAGAAAATTTTGTTGGTTTCATGCAACTTGGGGCCATTCTCATGAAACTTGTAGACAATTACACAATATATCTATGGATTTTCTTTGTAGACTAAACTTTGACCATGAAACACTTGTTCACAAGCATTAACAAGCATATGACATAGATTTTAAATCACATGAAACACAAAACAAAAACCAAGATTTAAATAAAGCTAATGCTCATCTTACTATATACAAAAATCCTCTTCCCAACCATCAAGATAACATCGACAAGCCTACTTCTTTTATAAATAATGTTAAATGTCTTATAGACCTCACTACTAATGAATAAAACATAGTTAATATTAATAACATGTGAAGAGTAATTGATTTTATTGACTCCAATCCAACACCCATGAATCACACCTCTCAACTATTTTGTATCATTCAAGACATTTCCCTATCCCATCTATTGAAATTGGGCAAAGAGGACCTTATAACCTTAAAATCACTACTCTCAATAACTCAATTTGGTTATACCTCTCATACCATCTCTACTCTTCCCCCAAAATCTACACAACAAGACAACATTCCCTAAACTTCTAATAGTATTTATTCAAACCAACCAAAAGAAATATCTCAACCAACCATCACACTACCTAAAGTCAATCAACCTATTTGTACTCAAACCAAACCAACTACACCCTATCAACACAAGTTACATTTTTCTTCTAGCCCTCCTTCATAAGATCTCTTGCAACATTATGTGCCTATATCTATCAATCTTATCATGGGTTATGATGAATAAGACCCCATTGCATACTTTCTCATCTCCCATCTCAAATATCTTTCCTCAAATTATTGTGAACTTCTCCCCATCATTGAAAATATCTAATGTAAATATTATTTAAAATAAACCTCCCTTATCCTCCTTTGATAGGATGTAAAGATACCTTGTCTAGACATGATGATAATATCCTTAAATAATGTGAAGAGATGTCCATACATGATGAGATAGTGGATATTTCTCTTTCCCTTAAGTTATGTATTACTTCCATGATTCCTAATTTTTTTTTAACTTTGTGTGAATGATCATCTATTCATTAGCATCCAAATTGGTGATATCCAAGTTAAGCATGCCTTAATTGATGAAGGTATAAGTACTTGAATTTAATTTCTTGATTTAATTAAGACACTTGGATATTATGAATGCAACCTAAAATATGTGATCGATGAATTTAACTCAATAGAGGAGGTTAGTATAGAGTTAGTTCTAGAAAATAATGAAAAAAACTAACTAAATAAGCTAACATATCTAGGCTTAGATCATGGGGAGCATGGTGAATAAACTAATTGAAAACAAATATAAAAATAGAAATAAATGACAACTTAAACACAAATACCAATTTCTTACCCAAATCCTCGATTGATCACAAATAGCTTCTTCATTGGCTTGCTCAGATTTGTGCTCAATAGGTATTCATCAATGGATCTTGGATATCTCCATCCCCTCTTTTTACCTTGTTCATGCTTGGATTGGCTTTGATATGGATTGATGATTCAATTGCTTGGATGAATTTTGGCATTATAACTCTATGGTTTTACTTCATGCCCAAATTCCTTCATAATAACATTACTATGTCCAAGCTCTAAAATCATTTGTGCATGGTAACTTTGCACCAACATAGCTTGTTAAATAAAGAGGTCTATGTTTGATTTTATGGGATTTGAAATTAATTTATAATGGGTTAAATCCTAACCTTGGTTGGTTTAGTTAACCTTGGTTGAGTTTAAATGTGTCCAAATGGTCATGATTAGCATGAAATATGCATGCTTTGAGATATTTTCCATTTGGGAGAACTCACAAAGGTAATGATTAGCTTATAGGATATTCATTGATATTTGAATTTTTCTTTTTGATAATTGATTTATTATCTCATAGATGAATTCAATTAAGACTTGATTAAGATTTTCAAGCTAATTAACCTTTATTATGGATTTAAATATTTCTTATAAGATTTTACTTAATTTAATGTGTATTTGTCTTATTTAATTGCTTAATAGGCCAAATTGATTTAATTGCATGGTTATGAAGCCAAATTTGAGACCTTTGGAAATTCTTAGGCTAGATATTGCTCTAAATTTTGGTAAGAAGCCATTGGTGGCTAGTTATAGGTGTCTATAGTTTACCCCTATTTGAGAAGATGTTACAAACTGTAGGCAAAATAATGTCTTCTCAAATGATGAAAAAATGCTTGTATGCCAAAAAAGAAGATGATGATAGAAGAAAAATCTCCAAAGAATGTTTGGGAAGGCTATAATGATGCCCCCTCAAGGGAGTGGCCATTATATGTTTGATGGACAAGCCTTAAAAAAAAGCAAGAAGAAAGGTGGAATTTGTAGAGTAAAATTTTACTTTATGTTGCATTTTGATTCTCAGTCGTGCACTACAAGTTGTTCCTGCATACCTTGGTCATGGTGGTAGAGGTTTTGAAACATAGCATGAGTTTGTTTCTTTTGATTCATTTTTCATTTAAGTGTCAAGGTCCAGTGGAGGCTGAGAAGTGGCATAGTCTGAGTATAGATCCTCTTTCCCCCTTTTCTATTTCTTTAATTTCATTTTGCCTAAATGTTGAATTTAAACGGAAGCTACCAAGTGTCACTTTCTGAAACATAGAGCTAGCTAATTGGCATCATCTGAGACTCTTTTCATAAATTTTAGAGAGAGTCACAGATCATGCCACGTATCTAATAAAAATTCAACAGAAGTCACCATATGTCAACATCTGCATCTCATATTGGCACCCACAATCTTTCTATTTCTTAGCAAAGGTTTTCAACAAGCTAAGTAATAAGAATCAGGTGGAAAACACTAGATGGTAATAGCAGAAGGCCTTGGACTACTTTTTTAGAGAATAGTAGAGGTCACCACATGTCAGCATCTAAGAAATAGCTGGTTCAATGATTGGATTCAATGCTTGGTTCAACAATTGGATTCAATGCTTGGTTTAACATTTTGGTTCAATACCTTGGGTAATGCATAGATGGTGCGCAATGTTGAACTGTTGAACCATCAAACCATTTTGGTTCATTACGTAGTTCAAGGGAGTATCCCAAAAACCAAAGGGGGTAAAGTACCTTTTTGGAAGGTAGAGATGCATCATTTCATTTTGTTTAAGTGCTAAAGAACAGTGGAGGCTGCCAAGTGTCACTCTCTGAGCCCCTTTCTACTCTATCCCTAGAAACATCAAAAGATGCCAAATACCCCTAGTAAGAGAAGTGAAAGATGCCACGTTTCTTCCTAAGAGTAGTGGAGGCCACCACGTGTTAAATTTTGAGAGACCATCTTCGAGCTTCATTGCCAATTAAGATTGTGGTGGGTCTCGGGTGTTACTCCAAAGGTATGTGGAAGTGTGAAGTGTTAACATGCGAAGACTGCCATGTACATCCATCCCCTTTTTAGAAGTTGCTCAGGCAAGGAATGTGGTGAGTTTTATTTTGTTAAAATTGCTAAGTGTTAAAGAAGTAGATTGTGATAGGTGTCAATAGTGAAATATTCCTCAATAGGATATAGAGAAAGTGGAAAGTGCCGCACGCCTTCAATAAATTAGGCAAAAAGTGCCAAGTGTCATTCTCCAGTGCTTTCTAAGTAATAAGTAAAATTTTAAGAAATTGACTAAGTGTCCTCTCCCATTTCAATAGAATAGAGTATTCCATGTATATATTACAGAAAAGTGAGATGGAGGGAAGTTTGGCAGGAGTTATTTTTGGTATCTGAAATAGTTCACCAAGTAGATTTTTGGGGCCTGTAGGCATTGAAAGTGCCATCTGTTTGTCCCCTGTGAGTTAAGGACAGAGTAGAATTGCGTGAGAAGGGGCATGATGGAAGGAAACATCCAAGGCTATAAAAGAAGAAGATTGTAAGAGAAAAAGAAGGGGGACTTTCTATAGTTTTAGACTTTCTAGAGTTTTTGACTAAGAAATATCATTTGCTTTTGTCTCATTTTCTTGAGTTGTAAAGTTGATGTAACTGTGCATGTTTCTGTGCCTTTTATGTGGTTGAATGAATTAAGAAGATTGAACACTATGCCTTGGTTCATGTTATCTATGTCATTTGAAAAAGGATTCTATACTGTAGACTTTCTAGATTTGTGATTAGGAATGTCATTTGCTTTTGTCCCATTTTTTTGAATCGAAAGTTCTACATAACTGTACGTGTTTTTGCGCCTCTTATGTGATTGGAAGATTCTTAAAATAAGATTGAACACTATGCCCTTGTTGACATTTTCTATATCTTAACAAAAGAAGCCTCTGTTGTGATCCTCTATTTCTATTATTTCAATATTTTACATTGATCATACACTTGTCCGCTCTTAAATGTAATTGAATCCTATATATAGTCTCACTATGCTCAGGTTAGGATTAGGATTAAACTCATGCACATCACCATATTTAAGTTTCATTTCCTATATTTTCATTTCTATCTAATTTCCTATTCCTTTTCCCTAACACTTGATACAAAAGAAGAGACAATATCCCACAATATGAAACTTCCCATTGTTGATTGATTAAGATCAAGCATAATTTTTGTCATCAAGCCACAATATCCCACAACATGAAACTTCCCATTATTGATTGATTAAGATCAAGCATAATTTTTGTCATCAATAGTTTTTGGCACACTCAATGGGACTAGTCTTGAAGTTTCTTTCAAGACTGTATGAACCAAAGAACTACGAGGAGTTAGAGCTCTGGACCAGTCACCAGATTGCAATCTGCTACAAATCCAGGTATTCTTTTGCCACCTCTGGTAATAAGTCCAAGGAGAATAGCTAACCAGTTTGTACCAATACTAAATATGGGAGCCCCTGTACCCCCAAGAAATTATGCAAGCTAAAACACTGGTAGTCCCTTAATACTCCCAACACCACCAACTATTTGGGATCCTATCCCAGTAAACACCCTAAAAGCTCTGCCCAAGTTTAGTGGGTAGGACTCTAAAACACCTACGAAACATCTTCAAGATGTATCAGATGTCTATGTCATACATGTTGTCACACATCAAAATGTGGCCATAAGGTTATTATCAACCTCATTCAAAGGGAAGGCTGTAAAATGGTATCAGTCTTTGACCCCAAATACCAGATCTAGATGGGACTAGCTTGGAGATCTATTTTTTGAAATATTTGTAGATAAGGGTGATAAGTCTTTCTTGTTACAAAAATTAATCACCATTTAAAGGGGACCTCAGGAGGACATAACTGACTTCAACACTAGATTCTAGAAAACTTGGGACAAAATCCCTATTGTAGCTAAACCACCACCTAATATGGCCATAGTTTTTATCTCAAAGCTTTGAATTTAGATATATCTGTTATGATTTAGTCACTAGGAGGACACACCTTGCTAGGGGCTTATGACTATGTGGTCAGAGCTAAGAATCATTTAATTAATGCTGGAAAGTTACCTCCAAGGCCTCCCATGCATGTATTCCTAGAAATTACCTTGCCCTTACCTAAAGAAGTTCCTAAAGCTATAAGCCCACCTGTGTCTATGTACACTTACCCTCAACCATCCATGAAAGGACCTGCCCCTGCTTAATCATATGAGATGGATGATATCAAGAATATCCTAAGGACATTCTCTAATGAGTTGATTAATATAAAAAGGTAGAAGAATACTTTCCCTAAGCCCCCTTATCAAGGCTATCAAGGAAATAAGTTTTCATCCCAACCAAACCAATATTAGGGCCCCTAAAAACAAATTAACCATCAACCAACGAATCAATTAGTTGCAGTTGCCACACCCCAACAGACCATTCCTCCCAACTCAAATAGGGAGATGGTTCCAAGTTAGAATATTTATGTGGATGATACTAATGCTTGGTGTTTTCCTTGCAATGATGCTCATACATCAAGAGATTGTCCTAGGGGTAATCTACAACAAAGAGTGGATAAGCAGAGGAGAATGGATGGTTAGTTTACCAATACTAGTAACAATCAAGCCTAACAGTCTCCCAGTATGAAAAATTTAGTTCTAGTGGCTCAGGTGCAAGGAATATCCTTGTAACAAGAGGAAGAAATAACCCTAGAACATGCTTTATTCTCATGGGTTGAGGATGAATAAATAGTTTTCTTGAACAAAGCATCTACCTCCCAAAGGCTAGTAGTGCAATCTGACTATTACACCAAATCAAAGAGGAGAATGGTGGAACAACTCAGAGTTGTAAATGGAAAAATCATGAATAATCCTCCATCTCAAGGGTAGAGGAACACTAATGTTAGACAAGAAGTGCCTCAGCTGGTACAAGATCAAGAGATTCCTACCCAAATTTAGGAAAAAATGAGGTATCCTTATTACCAAAAAACTCAGTCTTTGGGACCAATCAATATAGTGGACCAATTGAAGAAGACTCTAGCCTAGGTATCGATATGGGATATATTGGCTATCTTGAATAGAAGACACTGCTACAAGAAGCTCTACAAGGCCAAGCAGTGCTCGAAGGTAATGTCACCAAGGAAGGACCTGTTGGAAAAGAAAAGCTCAAAGATACAGTTCCTCATCAAACAACATCCTTTTTGAATGATGTAACACAAGTAAGTAAATCTAAGCAAGAGCCTTTTTATTTGACTTTGATAGTTGGAAAGAAACTCTTGCATAATGCATTAATAGATTCAGGAGCTAGTACAACTATGATGCCCAAGCAAATAGCTGATGCTTTGAAAATAAAATATGAACCCCTTGCAAAAGGAGTTATGCAACTAGATGGGAAAAAAATAAAAACCATAGGGATAATCAAACAACTCCCATTGCAATTATATACATGTCCCAACATAATCATCAACCAAGATATAGTTGTCATAGATATACCTCCTATTTTTGGCTTGTGTTTATCCAGAGACTTTATAGCAAAAATAAGAGGATATATGTCTCTTGACTGGTCTCACCTCATCTTGAGAACCAAATACGGTTTGAAGATGAAAATTCTATCTGAACCACTGTCAAAGGATCATATCACCAATGAACCAACAATAAGATTAGAAGTAGATCATGCTATGTTAAATAAAGAAGAAAGGATTTTTGTTGAAGAGCTAGGTGACTGGATTGAGCATGATCAAAAAGAAGAAAATAGCCAATTGTTGGCTATGATGCATAGAGACCCATATAGGAACTACGACTCTACTGGTTTGGGCACATATGTCATTTTTGATGAGGATTAGGCAATACCAAATGTTATAAGGGAAGAGGCACCTACTGCTCAAGATTTAAAGATCTGGACTTTAAATTTTAATGGAGCTAAAAGCAAACATGGTGTAGGAGTAGGAATTTGTCTTACTACTCCAAATGGTGATAAAATTTTAAGGGCTATCCGATTCCAATTTGCTTGCACTAATAATGATGTTGAGTATGAATCTTTAGTACATGGGATCCTGTTAGCTAAGAAAAAGGGAATAAAGAACCTAAAAGTAAAAGGAAATTTAAAATTAGTAGTAAAGCAAATTAGAGAAAAGGCAGCAGCCAAAAATGTGAGAATTAGATCCTACAGGGATATGATTTGGGATCTGATAGAAGATTTTAAAGCTTTAAATATTGAGATAATCCCTAGAAGTCAAAACTTTGAGGTTTATAGGATGGCTTAGATTGGCTCACAGTTTAACCCAACAATTGGTCTATTGGTTAACAATGAGTCAGTCAAAGTTATAGTGAGGCTGACCATTCTAGACAATGATGAGAATTGGCAAGTATTTAAAAATGATGCTTAGGTAGTCTCTTTCTTACAATAATCAGATGAGTTTGTTGATCAGTTAAAAACTAAAATTGAAGACGCATATGGTGATCAGATTATACAATTGAGTACTAATAAGATCCCCAAGGGATTAATCACCTTAGAAAACTTGTTTGACTGAAAGGATGTAAGCCTGGAAAAGAAAAGGTTCCAGGTAGATAAAGTAGACTATTTTGAAGTAGAGGTGAGTGACGGGAAAAGGCTAAAAGCTAGGAATTTTGCAACTCAAGAAGAAAAGGAAAGACTTATCAAATTGTGCTAGAGATATGATTGAGTCATAACTTGGAGCTATGAAGACCTTCATGGATACAATAGAGACATTATCTAGCACATGATAGAATTGACTAAAGGGTCTAAACCCATTAGATAGAAATAGAGGCTAGTAAATCCAAGGATTGAGCCTCTAATGGTAGATGAGCTGTAAAAACTTTTAGACTCTAAAATAATATTTCCAATCAAGCACTCAAACTGGGTATCAAATCTAGTTCCAGTTAGGAAAAAGATTTGAGATGTAAGAATGTGTGTAGATTTTAGAGATTTAAATAGAGCATCTCTGAAAGACCACTATCCCTTGCCCTCCATGGAACAAATTATACAAACTATGGCAGGATCAGAGAAGTATTCTTTACTAGATGGTTTCTTTGGATACAATAAGATTTGGTTGGCTGATGAAGATCAGTATAAAACTACTTTTACTACCAAATGGGGAACATTTGCATATGTTAAGATGCCATTTGGCTTATCAAATGCAAGAACCACCTTTCAAAGAGCTATGGATGTAGCCTTTGGTGAGCTTATGAATAGGATAATCTTGGTCTATCTAGATGACCTCACTATTTTTTCAAAAAATGTTGATGATCATTTCAATCATTTAGAATCTATCTTCAAGAATTGTCAAGATTTTGGGATATCATTGAATCCCAAGAAATGCATCTTTCCTGTACCTCAAGGCAAATTGTTGGGACATGTAGTATCTAAAGAAGGAGTTTTTATAGATCTCAAGAGAATCACAACTATAATGAACCTATCTCTTCCAGTAAATAAAAAGGTAGTTTAGTCCTTTTTAGGAAATATCAATTTTGTCAGCAAATTCATATCTAATTTTATAGGCTTGGTAAGACCAATGACACTCTTGCTAAAGAAAGACATAGTCTTCAAATGGAGTACAAAAGGAAGGCAAGCCTTTGAAGAAGTCAAGAAGGCTATCTTAGTAGCCCCAGTGCTTAAAAACCCATATTTTTCCAAGCCCTTTGTAATGTATGTCTATGGAGGAGAGTCAAGTATTGCTACTGTCTTGGCTCAAAAGAATGACAGGCTGGAGGGGGAACACCCAATCAAATTTTTCTCAAGAAATCTTAGAGATTATGAGACTAGGTACAATTTTGTGGAAAGACAAGCCTATGCCATGATAAAAGCCCTCAAGAAATTTAGGCATTTGATATCAGGGAACAAAATTTTGATACTTGCAGCTCACCCAAATGTCAGGGGATATGTCATGAAGGGGGAAATTACTAAGAAAAGAGCTAATTGGATCACTAAGATTCTTGAATATGATGTAGAGGTCAGACCCACCAAGCTAGTCTGAGGCAGGGGTCTATGCCAATATATAACCCAAGAACTTGAAAAGATGTTACTTAACGAAGTAGATTCAGAAGGAGAGACGAAGATGGTGCTAAAATTACAAGAGGTTGATTAGGAATCCTGGATCACAAGTAAGATTCAATTTATGAAAAATGGGATTTATCTAAGATAACTCCCTCAAAACAAGAGGAGATATTATAAGATACAGGGAGTTCATTTTGTTTTAATTGAACAAATCCTTTTCAGAAAAAAATTTTGATGGAAAATTGTTAAGATGTGTAGAACATGCTGAAGCTAAGACAATACTACATGAAATGCATCATGGGATATCAGGAGGGCATTTTTATGCAAAGACCACAACCATAAAGATAAGTGAGGCAGGATATTTCTAGCCTATTTTATTTGTAGATTATTATCAGCTGGTTAGAAAATGCCAATCCTGCCAGTATTATATGGAGATGAGGATGAATGCAACCATGCCCCTTAGTCCTATAATTATGGATGAACCTTTTGCTCAATGGGGTTTTGACTTCATTGGAATGATAAATCCAGTGTCCAATATGGGTCACAAATGGATATTAACTACCACAGACTATTTCACTAGATGGACCGAGGCAGTCCCACTTCAAGAAGCAATAGGGAATGTGATCCTAGATTTTCTAGGGGGTATTACTACTCACTTTGGGGCTCCTCACACCATCATTTCAGATAATGCTAAAGCATTCTTCAGGTCTAAAGTATCTGACTTTTCCTTGAGACATGGAATATATTTGAAAACTTCATCTAACTATTATCCTCAAGGTAATGGTCTGGCAGAATCAACCAATAAGAACCTGATAAGACTCATCAAAAGAGTAGGGGATGACCATCACAAAGAGTGGCATAAAGTGCTTAATCTAGTATTATGGGCTGATCGAATCATGCCTAAGCAAGTGATCAAAATGTCTCTATATGAATTGGTATATGGAAAGTCTGTTGTGATTCCCCTTAGCTTGGAAATCCCCGCTCTATAGCTGATTAAACAAATTGAAATTGAAGAAAATGGTCCCATGCAGGTCAGACTCACAGAACTTTTAGAAGTTTAGGAAAAGAGGGATATAGCCCATGATTCATTGATTAAGCATCAGGGAATGGTTAAGAACTATTTTGATAAAAGGACTTCAAATCCTAATTTTGAAGTAGGCTCAATTATTTTTAAATGGGATGCAAGGGCCACCAAGCTGGGTTAGCATACCAAATTTGAAGCACTATGGATTGGCCTATATAAAATTCATGCGTGTAAGTAGAAGAATTCTTTTGAGCTAGATTTGATGGAAGGAGAGCTTGAAGAGATTCTTGTAAATAAAATCTATTTGAAACATTTTAATTGACTCAGGTCTCTCATATATTATAGTTAAATAATTTCCCTTTCTCACATTATCTTTTGTTATTTTCAACTTTTCTTTTAGATAAGTGTTTGAAACACATGTCGACGGCTCTTTTAAAGCTATAATTTTCACAATTTTGATCTAGCGGAAGGTGGAGTTTTATTTTTGAGCAAGCTCAAAAGTCCTGGGGGTCACCAGTAACTATAGAGTAAAATTTTACTCTACGTTGCATTCTGATTCTCAGTTGTGCACTACAGGTTGTTCCTACATACCTTGGTCGTGGTGGTAGAGGTTTTGAAATAGAGCATGACTTTGTTTCTTTTGATTCATTTTCCTTTAAGTGTCGAGGTGTAGTGGAGGCTACCAAGTGGTGTAGTCTGAGTACATGTCCTCTTTCCCCCTTTAGTATTTCCTTTATTTCATTTTGCCTAAATGTTGAATTCGAATGGAAGCTGCCAAGTGTCACTTTTTGAAACATAGAGCTGGCCACTAGCGTCATTTGAGACTCTTTTCATAACTTTTCCAGAGAGCTGTAGATCATGCCACATATCTAATAGCAATTCAACAAAAGTCACCATGTGTCAGCATCCACGTCTCGTATCGGCACCCACATTCTTTCTATTTCTCAGCAAAGGTTTTTAACAAGTTGAGTAGTAGGAATTAGGTAGAAAGTGCCAGATGGCAGTAGCAGAAGGCCATAGACTACTTTTTTAGAGAATAATAGAGGTCACCACATGTCAGCATCTGAGAAATAGTTGGTTTAATGACTAGATTCAATGCTTGGTTTAATGATTGGATTCAATGCTTGGTTCAACATTTTGGTTCAATACCTTAGGTAATGCATAGATGGCGCACAATGTTGAACTATTGAACCATCAAAACATTTTGGTTCATCAAGCAGTTTAAGGGAGTGTCCCGAAAACCAAAGGGGGTCAAGTACCTTTTTGGAAGGTAGAGAAGTGTCGTTCCATTTTGTTTAAGTGACAAAGAATAGCAGAGGCTACCAAGTGTCACTCTCTGAGCCCCTTTCTACTCCATCCCTGAAAACATTGGAAGATGCCACATAACCCTAGTAGGAGAAGTGAAAGATGCCACGTTTCTTCCCAAGAGTATTGGAGGCCACCACATGTCAAATTTTGAAAGACCAACTTCAAGCTTCATTTCCAAATAAGATTATGATGGGTCATGGGTGTTACTCTAAAGGTATGTGGAAGTGCCAAGTGTTAACATGCGAAGACTGCCACGTACATCCATCCCATTTTTAGAAGTTGTTCAGGCAAGGAATGTGGTGAGTTTTATTTTTTAAAAATTGCTAAGTGTTGAAGAAGCAAATTGTGATAGGTGTCAAAGGTGGAATGTTCCTCAACAGGATATAAAGAAAGTGGAAAGTGCCACATGCCTTCGATAAATCAGGCAAAAAGTGCCAAGTGTCATTCTTCGATGCTTTCTAAGTAATAAGAATTTTTTTAAGAAATAAACTAAGTGTCCTCTCTTGTTTCAATAGAACAAAGTATTTCATGTATCTATTACAATAAAGTGAGATGGAGGGAAGTTTGGTGGGAGTTATTTTTTATAGCTAGAATAGTTCACCGAGTAGATTTTTGGCGCCTGCAGGCATTGAAAGCACCGTCTATTTATCCCCTGTGAGTTAAGGATAGATTAGAATTACGCAGGAAGGGGGATGATGGAAGGAGACATCCGAAGCTATAAAAGAAGAATATTGTAAATAAAAAGAAGGGGGACTTTCTATAGTTTTAGACTTTCTAGAGTTTTTGACTAAGAAATATCATTTGCTTTTGTCTCATTTTCTTGAGTTGTAAAGTTGATGTAACTATGCATGTTTCTATGCCTTTTATGTGGCTAAATGAATTAAGAAGATTGAACACTATGCCTTGGTTGATTTTATTTGTGTCATTTGCAAATGGATTCTATACTGTAGAATTTCTAGAGTTGTGATTGGGAATGTCATTTGCTTTTGTCCCGTTTTCTTGAATCAGAAGTTCTACATAACTGTACGTGTTTTTGCACCTCTTATGTGATTGGAAGATTCTTACAAGAAGATTGAACACTATGCCTTGGTTGACATTTTTTGTGTCTCAGCAAAAGAAGCCTCTGTTGTGAGCCTCTATTTTTATTATTTCAATCTTTTACATTGATCATGCACTTATCTGCTCTTAAATGTAATTGAATCCTATATGTAGTCTCACTATGCTTAGGTTAGGATTAGGATTACACTCAAGCACATCACCATAGTTAGCTTTCATTTCCTACATTTGTGTTTTTGTCTAATTTCCTATCCCTTTTCCCCAACACTTGATACAAAAGAAGAGACCAGCTTCTCTAAAATCTAGAGGTTGTTTCAAGCCGCAATATCCCACATCATGAAACTTCCCATTGTTGATTGATTAAGGTCAAGTGCAATTTTTGTTATCAACAAAATTAACCCATGGGAAAGACTAATCCAAAGAAGAAAATTCTTGCATGTATTGATTTAAAAAGAGTACTGATTTTCCCATAGGTAGTTATAATCAAGAATGAAATTCAAAATAATGATTTGCCCATAAGTGGTTATAATCATTAATATGACCTAAATTGAATAAAGATGATGTTTGATATGGTTGTGCCCTAGTTAGGGTTGATTAACAAGCATAACTCAAACATATAACCTAGAATACATATTAAAGATGAGTGAATGTAAATGTAGATGCAATGGTCTAATGACAAACGAAGCCACAAACAACCAAGCATATGAGGATGTAAAGATTAATGAAAGAAATGAAAAAAATAATAAGCTTAATCATTGGAAATGATTTATTTGTACCTACTAATGAGGAAATACTCATCCTTATTAGAAATGATACAAATAAAATTGTTAATGGGATGAGTTGATCAAGATGGGTGGGAGGATTTTACCAAGGTACCAAGGAGAAATTTTTGTGGCCCCCATTGTTTGTAGAACCTCCTAAAACTAATTTTTAATGTAGCAAATGATGGTAGGCATCATGATAAAACACCATAATAATTTGGCCAAAATGTACATAAGGACTAACTCTCAATCTATTAAGTAATTGAAAACAACACACCAATGATAAAAAATGTGATGATAATGCTAACGTATGAATATGGATGGACTCAAGAATAATGTGCACAAAGAAACACTTAATGAACACAAATAATTTGAGTCAAGGCAACAGTATAAAAAACAAACAAATAGTCAAGTAGATAGATAAATAAAGAAATAAATAAAATGCACATAAATATGATAAACAACTTGAAATTAACAAACAAATAGAAAGCCTAAAATCAAAAGCAAAAGAAAGCATCCTAACAATGACTTTCCGTAGTAGGGCGAATCAAGGATGACTACCTAGGTTTAGACAAGACAAATGTTTTTGAATTTTTAAATGTTATGAATGTTTTCAAAAATTTTAGGTATCTTAACTTTTTATAGAATGACAAGATACCTACTCATAAAATGGTGAGAGTGTTAGCTTAGGTTTGTCACAAAATGGTGAGAGTGTATGGTAAAGGGTGACTGACATGATTACAACATGAATCGAACATTACTCACATAGTCCCAAAGTGACCTCAATTCATAATAATTCCATCCACATAAAAGTCAAGGAAAAACTTGACTAGGGAATAAAAATCTCATAACCTTCAACTTAAATGACAAGGTAAATGATAATAACAATGTCAAGGTGATGCAACAATGTATGATAAATAAGTGTTACCCCTAGTTTTTCCCATAGGAGATTATAACTAGGATACAATGGATCAGATCAATGATACTAATTTTTTCATATGTGGTTATAATTAGTAACAAGACTAGTGCAACACTAATTTATCCTTGTAAGTAGATATAATCATAATCACATAAAGAAACATGATATATGATATAAAATGAAAGATATATTGCTAGATCAACTATAATACTACTTTCATAGACTGTCATGGAAATACAAAACTTGATAAACTAATGAAACTGGGTCAAAATCCCCTCATGAAAAGTGTAGGAAGAATCAAAAGGAACCAAGATCAAAATAGGATTGGGTAGGACATCTAAAAATAAGCTTTGGTTTAGATAAGAATGGGATGATAGAATGGCATATGGTATGGAATTATTTAGGATGATGATGGTATGAATATTGAATAGAATGGTAGGAGGTTTGCCCCCAAGTGATAAGGTGAATGGCTAGGAAATGCAAAAATTACAAATGATTGGTAAATTAAAATGGTATGGTACATGTTTTGATTGGCTTGGGTATGGTTAATGATTCTATTGTTCTTGCTGATGTGGAGATGCACATCTTGATCAATAAATGATACAATTAAAATAAACAATCATGTAAATTACTATCCCACACCTCATATAAATAATTTCTTTGTCAAAAAGTGGCTGTAGATTTGGATACTACTGATGTTGTTATGATCCTCATTAGTCATTGTTTCTATTTTTTCCAAATGTCGAAACAATGCATCTTTGTAGCCTTTACAAAGAAAAGTACAACCATGGATGGTAAATAGGGATACATGATGGATGATAGGTTTTTTTTGGAAATGATTTAGTGGATGGAAATGGAAAGTATAATGGTTAGGAAACAAATCAAGATCATGATTTTCAAGCACACATAATGTTACTAATTCTATATTCAACATAAATTTGGATGTGGTTAGGCTAAAAACTTCTAAATATGCTCTTGATAGGACCACTAGATTTTTTTGTTATTTGGGCCTGAGAGTAGATACCATCTAATTTTGCTATAGATTATAAGCTATATTGATTTGATCTTTTATTTTATCTTTATCAAGTAGTGGATAAATTTTGTGCTCAACTATTGGCACCTCAATGAGGTTTCTACCAATGAATTTGTCTTGATCCCATATCTCTTTTGAGAAGGTTTCACTAAGTATCATTGACTTTTGAATTTGATTATCTTCTAGTACCTCTAAAAAGTTTTCACTAGAAGATGCTAAGTTGGATCTTTAATTGTCCACTAGCACCCCTAAAAAGGTTTCACTAGGAGAGTGTTCTTATTCTATATTATTTTGCTCTTGGCCTCCTTGCTCTTCATCAATTAATATGTCACCATGGATGTAGTTCAATAAGGTATGATTATTTCAATCCAAATTGACACTTATGGGAGGTGGAATGCCAATAAAATGGCTATGATGGTTGGTGGTAATGGTGTGTGGAATGGTAATGGGATGGGTGTGGGTAACACAATACTTGTAGAAGATACTAGGAGAACTTGTGTCAATATTGAAGTAATCATCCTAAAAAACCATAGAAGGATAAAAAATTTATTCAAACTGATCTACAAGGCATGCATAACTAATTTTGTAACAATCATGAATGTATTTTGATTTTAAATTTTATTTTGACTCAAAAGACTCTAAATTTGATGTTGAGACTATCATTGATTTTGATTTTGATGCTAAATTTGATGTTGGTTCAAGAATAGAACCTGACTCTAATTATGATTCTTCATCTAACATGGATGATATTATAATGATGTATTATTTAATACTTGGTATGGGACAAGTAATGGCTTGTAATAGTATAGTGGGCTCCATAGAGACTGGCTTGTCAAAGTGAGACTCTATAATGGTGGGACAAAGGTCAAGATACAAATCTTTAGAGACTAGCTTTTCAAAGGGATGCTATCAAAAAATAGGCATATTATTTGAAGGTGATTGATCATAGGTTGAATTACCACAAATGGTTGATTCAATAAAAAACATCTTGGATTGGTTGGGTCTACAAGTAGTTGTAGACTACCAGTTTTGAATACAACTTGGTCCTTGAATGATTTTCTTACTTAAGGGAGTTATTAACTTAGTTGGGGTATTGATTTGATTGGTTGGGGTCATGATTGGATTGGTTAGGGTCATCATTAGATTGGTTGGGGTTTTTTAAAGTGGAGAATAATTGAAACTAGATAAATAATGACTGGTGGTTGGATAATGGGTGGGTGCTGTGGAGCTTGATTGCTCACATAGGCCAAAAGATAAGGTCCTATAAGGATAAGTTTTAGGCATTTTAGAGATTGGTATATTGCACAAGACAAAGGATGATGTCTTATAAGGATACATTTGGGGAATTTTGGAGCTTGGTAGCTCACACAAGCCAAAGGATGAGGTCTTGAAAGGATAAGTTTGGGGCATTTTGG
Organism: Torreya grandis; assembly: GCA_037957365.1. NCBI lineage: Eukaryota > Viridiplantae > Streptophyta > Pinopsida > Cupressales > Taxaceae > Torreya > Torreya grandis. Next base: position 4,416,978 of record JARHVA010000623.1, read on the forward strand.
AACTTGGTAGCTTGCACAAGCCAAAAGATAAGGTCCTAAAATAGTAATGGTATTCCTTGGATGTTATAGAGTTTGGTAGCTTGAATAATCCAAAGGATGAGGCACTAGAAGGACAAGTTTGGGGTGTTGTGGAGGGTGATTGATTACCCAAGCCAAATTATCCATGTCATCCTCATAAACCATATCATCCTAGTCAGGGTCTTGTGTGGGATCATAAGCTAGTTCTTGACTTTGTTCCATGTATTGATTATTGTAAGGAGGGTATATATCCATCTCCAAAACAACATTGTCTATGGTTGGGTCTTCAACAAATTCCTCCTCATAAACCACTTCTTCCTCAAAGAGGTGATGATTATAGTTAATTTATGAGGCCATTCTATCATAATTTGTATTGTACGTGACTCCATCATAAGTGTAGTTAGACATATCCACATCAATGATGAAAGATTTGAAATAAAAGGATTAGGTTTATATAAACTCTAAAAAACAATGTCTAAAGGAAAAATGGTTCAAACTTGGTCTAACTTGGTCAGAAGGGGTGGAGCTATATCTCCAAACAATGATCTAAATGTGGAGCTATATCTCCAAAATGGTTTGTGTTAAGACTTTGCTTAAAATAGTCTAATGTCAAATGTTGTACACACAAAAGGTCAAGCACTTGAATAAAAACTAGTATGTCAAAGTCTAGGCCAAAGTGTTCCAAATAGGGTCTACACTAGGAAAGGGAAAAGAGTCATTAAATATTTTGTCCAAATACAAAGTAAAAAACTAGGTTCAAATAAGATATGCTAGGAATTTTGGCCAAAGGGCATCAAAATCTAGTCTTGAAACAAGGATGTTGTGATTTTATTTAATCTAACAAGCTCAAAAACAACTTTTACATAGACTCAACACATGGAATTAAACATAAACATGATCAATTGGCATAGGCCAAGAGGTAAAAAGCACCTAGAGAAAGGCTATGTTCTCCTAAATAAAGGCACAAACAATGATGAAAACAAGTCTCTATGAACAAACAAGCAATGATTATCAAATTTGGGTAAGTAATTAACCTAAGTTAAGTAACCCAAAAGAGAAAGATTTGTATATCATACCATGTGAACTGAGGCCTAAATAGAAATAAACCAATGTTTGGATCTAAAATCATAAAATTTAATTGAAAACTCAATGTTTAAAGACTAGGAAATTGATGACCAAACAATATAGACAAGATTGGATGGCATGACAGCTCAAGATTAAGATAAAAAAACATACATGATTGGTTTGAAACAATGATACTTGATACAAGGTAAACAAGTCTTGAAACAATTTGAGAAGTGTAAAGGTGTTAGCATGCTCTAATGATGTGATAAATATTTTGTTTCAAAGACTCCAAGGCACAAAACTGATAATGATTTGGGTATAATAATTATACCCATTTCACTTAAGTGACATACACATAAGCAAATTTAGTAAAAATTGCAAGGCATAAGTGTGGTGTAAAATAGCTAGCATAACACTTCCTCAAACAAAGAAATAACATATAAATAAACTTGTTTTGACATGGATATAAAAATATATATAAGTTTTAGTCTCAAAACACCAAGTAATAAAAAATAAATGTTAAAATATAACTAAGTATAATCATATTACATCCTATTAAGGTGTGGCAAAATGGGGTTGACTAAAACCTACAAGTTTTTGACCATCTAGATTGATCCCATGTGTACACACTTACACATATGCATACAAGAGAATCAACATGTCAATTGAGTCCATGTTAATAATATTATTTTGAAAAGTTCTTTTCCTTTTCATAATCACTACATCTATCACTTGCTCAGTTTAGTGCGATGTTCATATTTATCATATCTCTTAGGCTTAGCCTACCACTAATGGAGATGGTTTAACCGCTCAAACTATCATCTTAGTGGGGTGATCCAATTTTTTATACCCCCAAATGGAGAGCAATTGAAACATTGACATGAGAATAAAACCTCAAGTTAATGCTTCCCAAAAGAACTTAAAAAAGGTAATGACATCACCTTCACAAGCCAAGATGCATGAAAAGAAAAGACAAGTAGAAAGACTTTAGCGTTACTTTTAGATCAAACAATACTATGTGAGTTTAGGGGAAGCTTAGGAAACATTATTTATATGCCTTGGAATAGAAATTAAATACAATAAAAAGGTGCTTTTGATCCCTCTAGTTCCCTATAGGGGATAGGGGGAGAACATACACGTACTATCCTTTTTGAGAAACAAATAATCAACAAACAATTTGCATGAAAATTAATGTGTTCAAAAACATGAAACTAAATGATGTTAAGTTCATTTTAAGGCACCTAAATGAAATGTGTTATGAATTTTGGCCCCTTGGCATTGATTAAAATTTGTAAAAACTTAAAAAAGCATCTAAGGCATAAAAAATAAACTAGGTTCTTTTTAAACACCCCAAAAGATGATGTGAGATAGTTTGAGACATGTTTAGACTTGATTGTTTTCTTTGTTATGCGCCAACTAAAATCTTTGGATTAATGTTCATGATCAATTTGAAGGAACTTTCATAAAATCAAACTAAGCAAAAAAATAACCATGTTTGTTTTAAGCACTTAAGTCCAAATGTAAAAGATTTAGCAAGTTCATTTTAAACACCAAATTTAAATGTTAAAAGCCATCCTAAAAAAACTATAGAAGGATCACAAATATATTCAAAAATATCTACAAGGCATTCATAGCCAATGTTGTAACATCCATAAATGTATATTGATTTTGAATCTGATTCTAACTCAAAGGAATTTGAATATGATGTTGAGACTGTCATTGATTTTGATTCTAATGCTAAATCTAATGTTGGTTCAAGAATATAACTTGAATCTAATTATGATTCTTCATCTGGTATGGATGCTACTACAATGATGTATTTTTGAATACTTTTTATAGGACAAGTAATGGCATATGATAACATAGTGGGATCCATAGAGACTAACTTATCAAAGTGAGACTCTGCAATGGTGGGATCAAGGTCAAGATACAACTCTTAGAGACTAGCTTGTCAAAGGTATGATCTTGAAAAATAGGCATATGATTAGAAGGTGATTCATCACAGGTTGAATTATCATAAATGGTTGGCTCAAGAAAAACATCTTAGATTGGGTGGTTCTCTTGGTCTTGGTTTACAAGTTGTTATAAACTACCAATTTTGAATATAACTTTGTCTTTGAATGATTGGCTTGGTTGAGGGAATGATTACCTTAGTTGGGGTATTGATTGGATTGGCTCAGGCCATGATTAGATTGGTTAGGGTCTGATTAGATTGGTTGGGGTTTTTTAACGTGCGAAAAAATTATAAATGGATAAATAATGATTAGATGTTGGATAATGGGTGAGCGTTATGGATCTTGATTGCTAACATAAGCTAAAGGATGAGGTCTTAGAAGGATAAGTTTGGGGCACTATAGAGAATGGTAGCTCACATAAGCCAAAGGATGAGGTCTTATAAGGTAAATTTTTGGGCATTGTAGAGCTTATTATCTTTCACAAGCCAAAGGATAATGTCTTAGAAGGATAAGTTTGGGCTATTGTGGAGCTTGGTAGCTTGCACAAGCCAAATGATGAGGTCCTGAAATAGTATTGGTATTCCTTGGATGTTGTGGAGCTTGGTAACTCACATAATATAAAGGATGAGGTACTGAAAGGACAAGTTTTGGGTGTTATGGAGGGTGATTTATTTCTAAATCAAAAGTATCCAATTCTTCCTCATAAACCATATCATCCCAGTCGAGGCCCTATGTGGGATCATAAGCTAGTTCTTGACTTTGTTCTTTATATTGATTATTATAAGGAGGGTATGGATACATCTCCCAAAAAACATTGTCTATAGTTGGGTCTTCAATAAATTACTCCTCATAAACCACTTCTTCCTCAAAGAAGTGATGATTATAATCAATTTTTGTGGCCATTCTATCATAATTTGGATTGTATGTGACTCCACCATAAGTGTAGTTAGACCTATCCACATTAATGACAAAATATCCAAAATAAAAAGGCTTAGATTTATACAAATTATAAAAAATGATGTATAAAGGACAAATGGTTCAAACTTGGTCTAACTTAGTCAAAAGGGGTGGAGATGTATCTCTAAATAATGATATAAACATAGATTTGTATCTCCAAAATGGTTTGTGTTATGACTTGGCTTAAAATAGCCTAACATCAAATGCCATACACTTAAAAGGTCAAGCATCTGAATAAAAATGAACATGTCAATGTCTAGGCTAAAGTGTTTCAAACAAGGTCTCCACTATTAAAGGGAAAAGAGTCATTAGATCTTTTGTCCAAATGCAGAGTCAAAAGCTAGGCTCAAACAAGATATACTAGGACTTTTGGCCAAAGGGTGTCAAAAGCTAGTCTTGAAATAAGGATGATGTGATTTTATTTAATCTAACAAGTTTAAAAAAAAATTCACATAGATCTGACAAATAGAATCAATCATAAACATAATTAATTGGCATAGTCCACATGGCAAAAGACACTGAGAGAAAGGCTATGTTATCCCAAATAAAGACACAAATAATGATGAAATCAATGCTCTATGAACAAACAAGCAATAGTTATCAAACTTAGGTAAGTAATTAACCTAAGTTACATAACCCAAAAGAGAAAGATTTGTGTATCAACCCTTTCAAACTAAGGCCTAAACATAAATCATTTAATGTTTAGATCTGAACTCATAAAATTTAATTGAAAACTCAATGTTTGAAGACTAGGATTTTGATGACCAAACAAGCTAGAGAAGATTGGATGACATAACAACTCAAGATGAAGATTAAAATGGCATACATGATTTGTTTGAAACAATGATACTTGATACAATGTAAACAAGTCTAAAAATAATTTGATCACTATAATAGTGTTAGTGTGTTCTAATGATGTGATCAATATTTTGTTTTAAAGACTCCAAGGCACAAACTTGATAATGATTTGGGTAGCATAACAATACCTATTTTACTCAAGTGACATATAGACAACCAAGTTAAGCAAAAATTTTAAGGCATAAGTGTGGTGTAAAATGACCAATATAACACTTCCTAAAATAAAGGAATGACATATAAACAAACTTTTTTTAACATGGATGTGAACAGACATATAAGTTTTAGTCTCAAAACACCAAGTAATAAAATATAAATGATAAAATACAACTAAGTATAATCATCCTAGATCCTATCAAGGTGTGGCAAAGTGGGGTTGAATAAAATCTACAAGTTTTTAACCATATATATTGATCCCATGTGTACACACTTCTATGTATACCCACAAGAGAAGCAACATGTCAATTGAGTCCATGTCAATTGAATTGTTTTGAAAAGGTCTTGTCCTTTTCAAAACCACTACATCTATCACTTGATCAATTTAGTGTGATGTTCAAATTTATCATATATCCTAGGCTTAACCTACCACTAATATAGATGGATTAACTACTTAAATCACTATCCTAGTGGGGTGATCCCAATTTATATACCCCCTCATGGAGAGTGGTTGAAACATTATCACGAGATGAAACCCTAGGTCAATGCTTCCCTAAATAACTTATGGGAGGTAATGACATCCCTGTATATACATAATATTTTAAAACTTTTATTGATAACTAACACTTTATATCTTGTAAGTACCTATTGAGTCTCAATCTCTCTGAGTGCATGCCTTAAGGGGTACACCAAAAAAGGGGTGGGAAAACCATCGATGATTCATAATATTTTTATTCTCTTTTCCACTTTCCATCTACACACTTGTCTCCTAAAACCATTTATCCTAAGTATATTCTTCTTAGTCCTACCTCATCTAATATTTTCCTCTTTCCATTCCTCCTTTTCTTGCCTTAAAATCCATTTTGACTTTCAATTTTATTAGGGCAATTGGGTCAACCTAGTGCAGTTTATGGGCATTCTTTACTTTCTTGGTTTGTTAGCCTTTTGGCTGACCTAACACAAACCTATTAAATTTTGCCCAAAAATACACTGGGTCGACCCGTACAACAAACATTATTGAAAGGATTTAGGGTAAGATATACCTATATATACAAGGTCATTCACCACCATTTCATAAGATAATAATTATTAGTAAAGAAGTGTGAGTGAACATCTACTTATTGACCATTCTACTTAAGGAATAAAGCTTAGGGTTCCATACTTTCTTTGTAGATACGGATCTTGTATTTTAGATAATTATTTTGGATTCTTAAGTAGGTTGTGTATCTTAGAGCTGATTTGTCTTTGTTATCCTTAAATACCACAACAATCTCTTGTGAAGCACCTTAGCCAAAGGAGAGATTGAGGTTCGGTGGGTTTATATTCAAAGGTAAGTATTCCTATATTTATTTCTCCTTTGTAAGAGTATATAGATAATGCATTTGTATTCTTATCTCCATGTATTAGGATTCCATATATATTTATATGAGTATATTTATTCTAATACATGTTTAATTTAGTTATTTTTTTATTGATTCTAACCCCCACTTTGTGCCACAATATTTGGTATGTAATAGATTAGATTTTACTTTATTACTATTAGAATAGAGTGAACATTTAAAACCTTAGGACTCCATTAGGGTTGTTGCATGATTGTTTTAGACTATAGGCTTTGAAACCATTGCTAACATGATGTGTTGTGAAAAGTGATACAAGTGATCCCCTAATCGGGTATAGTAGATCCCCATATTGGTCATGATCCTACTTAACAAGTGTATCCCAATCAAAAGTGTAGGTGTGATTTATCTTATCTGATGTAGGATTAATCAATAGACATGATGCATTTTTGATTGCATACATCTGGTGAGCCTAATGTGAACAAACCCTTACAAATTTTTTTCACTTTTTCCTTCATTTATTTTTTCTATTTTTATCATCATTTTTCTCATATATTTTGACAGACTTGATTGATTCTATTGACCCTACTCTTTTTCTCTGTGTAGGTTTCAGGAACATGCAACTGGATCGACCCAGTCAACCTAGTATAGGTTTCTGTCCTTTTAGGCACCCAGTTTAGCCTACTAAGTCAACTTAGTTGACCCCTTATAATTTCAACACTTTTCAATAGGTTTCTATATAGCTTGATCGACACTATTGACCTAGTTTGTAGGTTTCTCAAGCATACTTCCATGTTCTAGATAAAAAATCTTCTTCATTACATCTCTGATCCACTAAGGTTATTTTCTACTTATCTATTTATTTATTTTATATCTTTCATTTCAAAGTTTAGTCTTGAAAGCTGTCCTTGCATAGTCAACTAGATCAACATTGTCAACCTAGTTTTATGTTTAGTGTGCTATCTAAAATAACTAGATCGACACTGTCAACCCAGTTCATTTTTAAAAATTGCTTCCATAGTACAGGTTTGACCCTATTTACCTTATTTTTTATTTTGTGCATATAGTGGCAACACTATACCTTGTTTTAATGTTGGAATTAACCTCATATATGTTAGTAATTAACTCACACATTTATTTTCTATTACTTGCATGCTTAGAATAGTTCATATAATCTAATTAGGATATTTTTAATTTATCACTTAGTTTCATTATTTCTATTTTATGTACACATGACCAAATCAAAAAAAAAAAAAAAATCACTTTAACATATTATCTACCCTAGACCAACCTACTTGGATTTCATCACTAAGGGGGAAGCCAAATTGATGCTCTAGTCAAGTATAAAGCATGGTTAATGGTATATTCCAGCTAAGCAACCATTACCCTTATTGTTGTAGTGTGTGAGGTGAAGGGATAGACCCTAATACCAAGCCTATACCATTTTCACTATAATACTTTTTAGCCCAAACTACCAAAAAACATCCTTAGATTGCTATCTAGTACCTTGATCTATAACCAACTTCTAATTACATTAAAAATCATTCTTAAATATATAATTAACAATCAGGTTGACTAATTAGCTAGTTTTATGTTTTCTAGTTGTTTTCTTGCTCTTTGCTCAATTATGTGCACAAACCCTTGCATTAGCCAATGTTGGTGCAAGATTTTTATTTGTATGCCTCAATTGGATTATCCAGTGTTAGTCCAATTGGTTATTTGTTTTCCTTTTAGCACTTACTACTTTTATTACTTACAAAGTTAGCTTGTTTCATTTTGTAAATCTATTTTAGGATTTTTAAGTTCCCTATCTTATGTACTATATTGACCCAATCAACCTAGTGATTTTTTTTCCTTTTATACATTGTACTAGATCAAACATGTACAATTTTACAATCCTAATTTCTATACTGGATTGACCCAATTGACCTAGTACAATTTTAGTCACTTCTTTTGACCTTTGCTTTCTCATCTCTCTTATTTTCCCTTCATCATGGAATTTTTGTTGGATAATGATACTGAGTTGTCATTAAAAAACATGATGAAATTTACCAATCCTAATATGGTCTCCCATAGAAAGAGTATGGATCTTAATTTGGATTCTAGTATGTAGACACTTAAAATGTCCCTCAAACAATTTTTAAGGTCGTATCACCATGACCTGGCTCTTGACCCCAAATTAACAATTAACCTAGTTAACTCCCCTTCAAACCTTAAAAAAAAACCCTTTAAACAAACTTAGACATCCTCTTAACACATACCACTTAACACCTTGTATTTCACCTCTTTTTCCCTAGTGGGTCAACCACTGATGATCAGCCTAACCCTCGACATTTAGCCTGACCATCGATGGTTAGGTACCCACTCCTAGTACTTAAAAACTTCCAACCATGAATAGGCTTACACTAATGAAATTAGCAACTTTACCAAGCACAAACTCATAGTTTTCTTTCCATTAAACCATTACATTTATCTAGGACCAACTTAGACTCTTTTCCTCCCTCAATTTCTTAACTCTCTCTCCTCATTCAGGAAGTTTTATGCTATAAGTACAAGGCTCTTATAAGAGATATGGCCCTGAGAATTCATGCATCTAGACTCTCTCATTTCCTTTGCAAATATTCAACAACCCAAAGATTTTTTCATGTGATTCTCAAGCTAGAGTACCATTAAGCTACCCACATCCCTCCAAGCATCTAACCATTCAAATCTTTAAATAAAAGTTACTTTTAATTTATTTTCTCAACTTTGTTTTATCATTCTTTACTTATTAGTAGTGTGTTCTTTGTTAAACACCCTCCCTATCCTTTTTCCCCTACCTAAACTACCCATATGACCCTTCTCACCCCTCAATTACCTATTTATAACTCACCTTCACTCCCCAACAAGTTCTTAATCAGTAACCACCAACGGTTGCCATAACCATCAATGGTTATAGCAACTACCACCGGTCACCCAACTGTTGAGGGTCAGGGCAACTATCAAAGGTCACCCTGATCATTGACGGTCTCTGTCACATAAAATTATAAATTATTATTTTATCCCCCTTTTACCTTTTTAGACTTATTTCCATCCTCTAACTTGTACCTAAAATCTTTTCTAATTTTTCTAGACCTGACCTTTATCTATTTATTGCATGAAGATTACCTTACTAGGACTTGCACATGAGATAGATAACATCTTTGACCTTTCCGTTATCCCATAACCTCTATTTACTGATCAAAGTGATATTACATTTGAGCTATCCCTTTGCACTATGGTTTTCACACCCAACCCAGAAGATGTAGAAGAATAGTTAGCTGTAATCTAAGAGGATATTGATGAAACTGCTACATTTTGGAATCATTATTTTGATACTATCAATCTTGCTATAAATTAGATATCTTTTATATTGTTCAATGTTATCATTTCCATATCTAAAATTTTTAATTTATCTTTTATCAATAAACTTGAATGTTAAACAAGGGCTAACATCCATTAAAGAAGCATAGTCCTTTCTTAAGACTTGTTCTCACTAGGCAGTGCCTTACCTTTCTATTAACATATTTTTCATGAGATCATGTGATTCATAGGTCATTCTTCCCTCACCAAAGAAGCATTCCAACTTCATCTAGATATCAATGTGTGCACTTTCTACTAGGTACCCCTACACACCCATTTTCTTATTATTTTCCTCTTCTTTCAAGTAAAAAAATTAGAGTAAGAAATCAAGTGAAACATTCTGGCATGCTCGGTGGGATGCCTTTAAGGGTTTATAATTCATTTTATTTCATATAGTTGCATTAGTGAATCTCATGTTTATTACATTTATAAAAGTATTTAAATTCTAAAAAATACAAAACTTCTTTTACTTTTTAATTCTAAAATAGAAAATGAACCAAAAAAAGTGCAAACCTCATTCTAGGGATAGGTTACATTGTCATCTCACATTGTTCCTTATTTGTATTCAAAAAAACCAAATATTTATTTTAAATCTAACATTAAGTGCATCTATTGAATTTCATATTTAATGTGTAGCTCACCTAGATTAATTAATCTAATTTTGAATAAATCATAGAGCACATATATTACAATACCAAACCATTGCACCAAAGAACACATCAAAACATACTTGAGACAAGGCCCATTAGGATTTCATCACCCTTTAGATCACCTTACCCTACCTGGTGATCCCACTTATATTTCACTACCAAGGGGATGACCCTCTAGGAAAATGGTATCTATTGGCTAAGTGGCCTGACTTATCTTTATGTTTGTGAAGTGTGGGGAGCAAGCCCCTAGTATTAGGCTATGTACCTGATCTAATGCAGATATTTGAAGCACCAAAAATTGACCCAAAACCATCATTAGATGGCCTCTCTAGTACTTATTTCACAAGCCAAGTCCCCTTTCACATTATCTAAGGCATAAGCCAAAAGTGGTTTAAAATAGATCCTATGATTAATTACTCTTTTAGTGTGTTATTTGCTTGCATTAGGTTTTCTTTGTTTGCTCTTTGTTTGAGGTGAAAGGATCATTATCCATATTTGGTTTCTCATATGATCTTTACTAGATAATAGGTGAGAAATCTAAATACCCAACCATTGACTTCTTCCTCTTCCTCTTCATCTATAGATTACACCTCAGATGTTAATAAGTCACCCCATGCTTCACTACATCATTATCCCTCTCCTATAAGACCTCCAACCATCCCAAAAGGAGACACAAACTTTGCCACTCTCTTGGATCATAATGCTATTACATTGAAACACTACCTTACCACTTTAACCAACCATCCCTATATTTATTTGGTTCCTCTTATATAACCAACCTTAGGTGTGCCTTCTTACTTAATGGTTGGGGTCACTTCAAACTAGCCTATAATGACCCAAGCCTCCTCCTCTACCAACAACCCACCTAGTAATACCATCCAAAATCCATCCAATGTGTCAATTAGTCATTAAACACCTCTTACTTTGACCATGGCATCCACCCTACCACTTATTACCTATACCCTATCATCCATCTCAGTATCTTCTGTCCTAGCTTCTACCATTCCTACTATATCAACCACTTTGCCTGCCTCCACCCTATTTTAGAACATAGTGCTTTTTGTACCCCAAACCCTTCTGCCTATCAACACTTAGGTTACCACACTACAATAACCTCTTGGTGTGTCTATCCTTTGCACCTTTTTATACCATTTATAGATAATCTTAGTATACCCCTACATCAACCCCAAACTATGTAGGTACCTACCATCACTTACCAATACATTCCCAACCCACAGGGGTATGTTCCTCTTGCTACCTAACCATTTATGAATTTTAACCCATATGGTGTATCTTCCCAACTAATGACCACTACAAACCAGTATGTGGCTACATCGGTGCCCCCTACCACCAATCTGTTTATTGCCCTAACTCAACCAAAACAAAAAATTTCACCCAGTTATGCAATCTCTCAACCTCAACCCAATTTGATCAAGATGCTGATGGATAAGATGACCCATCTAGAATCTTCCATATCTAGGTCTCATAACCTTTTATTAAATGATTAGATCTATAATGAACCAATCAATCCATCTGTTCTCATCCATGCTTATCCTCCTTAATGAGAACTACCTAAGTTTTCTAAGTTCCAAGGTAAGGAGGACCTTCAACAACACTCGTGGGCATTTCACTATTTGTGCTACTTGATCATGCATGATGATGCCCTCCTCCTCTAAACCTTCCCCATGTCTTTGTTTAGACCATCTCTTGATTGATATAGTGCTCTTACCAAACACTCCATTTTCTCATTTAGATAGTTAGCCCAAATCTTCTTAGAATATTTCTTGGTGAACATATCTAAGAAGGTTTCCATAACTGACCTTTACTCCATCAGATAGTTTGTTATCAAAATCAAAATAGGTTAAACCTTGTCCCCGCTTAGTGTGAGTGCACAAGTATTTTATTAATAATTCAAAAAATCAAGTACATAAGGGTGCCTTTACTTCATTAACCCTTTTACAATGCAAACATGGATTTATATAGTTTTTACCAATGACCGGTAAAAATAACTAATCCTATAACCAACTAAATATGAGAAAACAACCCATAAAGTAATTCTAATTAATAAAAATAAAACATAAAAACTACCTAATAATTAAACTAAGTTTATTTTATGGGGGTGTCTTTATAAAAGATGCATGCCCCATTTACAATAGTAATTTATTTTCTACCAAAAATCTAACCTAACATTAAGACTTTGGAACAAGTCCTAACAAGTTTAAAGATGAATCAATCACTAACTTTGTCACTTGATGGTGAGGTCTTATTAATCAAATGTGTTTTTCACTACCCCAAGCATAGCTCATTGAAATTTTCTCTAGGGGGTGTGATAAACATATTGCACCCACTTTTCAAGTCCAAACCTTTAGGACCTTTGATGAGGCATTCACAATGGCTCATAAGTTGGAAAATTGTGCCATTGATGAGGATAAGTTGAAACTCGAAAATAAGAATTCCACCTTTAATTCCAATGATCCCTCCACCAAAACATCAAACCAACCCAATGCCAAAACCAAAAAATCTACCAATGCTATTGTATTGAAAACCACCCTACCTTAAGATACCAACCACCTCATCCTACCAATTCTTCTAACCCCTCATTCCCCCAAACTCAAAATCAAAATTGGGCTCCCCCTAAGTAGTTGACACCCATAGGAGAGTCCTATGACTATGTATTAGATAATTTACTTAAGTATAATTTTATTCAAATCCCACCAATCAAGCTACCATAGCAATTTGACCCCTCTTACCCCATGCTTGGGTGGTATAATGAAAATGACCACTCTGATTTCCATCAAGTTTTTAGACAAGACATTAACTGATACAATAACTTCAAAGGTATTTTTTGATGATTAAAATTACACTGTTTCTAACACCAACAATGGGAAGTTTCAAGAATGTGGGACTTGCAACCTGAAACAACCTCTAGATTTTAAAGAAAGATGGCTCTTCTTTATATCAAGAGTATAATGGGAAAAGGGATAGGAATTAAATAGAAACACAAGTGCAAGTAAAGAAACTCTAACTATGGTGATGCACCTAAATTTAATTCAACCCTTAAGCACATTGAAGCTATATGTAAGATTCAATTACATTAAAGAGTGAATAAGGCATGATCAATGTAAAAGATGAAAAACAACATAAATAGAGGCTCACAACTTAGACTAATGTTGTAGTGACACAGAAAAATATCAACAAAGGCACATAACTCAATTTTATTATTAATTCTCTAGTCACATAAAAGGCACAGAAACATGCACAGTTACATAAAATTTCTAACTTAAGAAAATAGAACAAAGGCAAATGATATTCCTAATCACAGCTTAAAAAGTCTAAAAACTCTTGACAATAATCTCTTGCAAACAATTCTCTCTATCTTCTCCCTTTCTCTGGTGATCTCTACACCCATATTTATAGCATTGGATTGACTCTAGATTATCTACAAATTCCAAATCTAACAGCCTAACTAAACTCTAACCGAATTGGAAGTGTCTAACACAGGATATTTCTTAGATCTAAAACGTTCTATCTTCTTGCAATTTCATTGGCTGACATAGATACCTAGGACGCTTCCCCCTTTTAAATGGGAGAGGACACTTGGTTGATTCCTTCTCTCTACTTGGAAATCCTCTTATTATTCAAGAGGCACTAGAAAATGACACTTGGTATGTTCCACAACACTTATCGAAGACACATGACACTTTCCCCTGCATTATACTCCTTATTATGTCTTTGACATCTGTCATCCTCTGTTTCTTTAAAACATTAACCACTTATAGAAAATGGGACCCACAAAACTTCTCACTCAATTAACTTCAAAAGTAGAACGGGGATAGGTTGTACTTTTTGCACATCTTTAACAAAGACACGTGGTAGTTTCTATGGGATCTTAGCTACCTTTTGAGAAAATTGTAGAAGATGATATGTGTTGATCTCTGCATCACTTTAGCTATACTATAGAAACACTCAGGACTCATTTTAGATTTACATGGAATATTACACTTGGTGGCTTCTACTAACTTTAGAAACAAAACCTAGGGCTCACCACAATCCTTAATCAATTAGCAAAATAAAATGAAGAAATGGTGGATGTCAACACTTGGCGGCTTTCGCTTCTTTTAGATAGGGCACGTGGCAGCTTCCGTTGCTTTTGGCAAAACATTTTGAGAGATTTTATAGTTGCCACTTGGCATCTTCCACTTGACCCTGAAAGAAAATATTATTGAAAGAAGCTTCTGAAACACATAAGAAACTTGAGACGCGGATGCTGACACTTATTGCGCTCCGTTGAGTTACTATGAGACACATGGCATGTCCCAACCAACTTCTAGAAATTATGAAAGGTGCCTCAGCTGATGACACTTGGTAACTTCCGCATGATTTTTACACTTAGACAAAAAAGAAATTTGAGCCCATGCTCTGAGTCAAAACTTCACCATTGCAAACCAAAGTATGTGGGGATAAAATTTGGATCGTGCAACTAAAAATCAAAATAAAATGTAGAGTATTTTTTACTCTACAATTATTGGTGACCCCAAGGGATTTTGAGCCTACTCAAAAATAATCCACAACTCTCACATGATCAAAATGTGATAGAAATCATAGCTTTAATAGGGCTGTCTAATAAGTAGACCACTCATCATCAGATAGTCCCTGTTTATTTTGCTATTTGTGAAAGGCTAAATCAAGATTGATAATATCTTTGTGTGAAATTTTTTACAAAATCTAAACTATAGCCTTTAATCTAAATTCATGCTAGGAAATAGGAATCAAAATGGCTTCTACTTCATGTACTGATGAATCATCCTTTTAATCCTGAAAAACTGCCTGGTCATTCTGCCTAGCTAACAATAAGGGTTTAATTTCTTCAATCATCAACATAGTGTTATCATCAAGAAAAGGGGAAGGAAGACCTAATTGTACTAAGTCTTTAATGTGTTGTTTCATTTCACTGATTCCTTCTTTCATTACATCTAGAAGCTCTCTATAATTGATTGTGGTAGAGTTGTAATTGAGAAGCTCATTCACTCATTTAGCAGTGACCATTCTGTCATTAATCCCTGCTACTGACAATGTTCCATCAATTACATCATATTGCTTTTGTAGTAGCATTTCAGAGTCCAATACTCTCCCAAAAATAGTAGATAGAGTGTCTTCAATTGAAGTCTCCACCTTTTTGCACAATTTATGTGCATTTAGCAGAAAGGTTAGAGAAGGTCTGAGCTGAATAATCTCTGTAGAGATTCTTTTCCATATTGATTCATAAAGCTCTTTCACCAGATTTAACACCCCTACATTCCTTGGCCTATTAGCCAATTTAAGTGTCAATTTTTTTACCCTTTGTCAATCAGCTTGAAGTTGGGCCTAAATAGCCATGACATTATTCTACTCATTCAACATCTTCTATTGAAGTTGAGTAACCTATATCAGGCTTTCCTCATATTTTCCTTGGAATGCTGCCTTTTCCCACCTTAAGGTTGTCATTGTATCCTTTACCTACATTAGCCCTACTTTCAAAAAATCATTTTGGGCCTAGATAGCCTGGTGAGTCATAAGAGAAATAATATCTTGCAACTATTTATTAAGACTCTCTATTTCAATATTCTTAGAATTGATTTCTATGGTGAAACTATTACAGTTTGCCTTCTCTTTGGCTAGATCAGCCTCCATCTTCTATATCTTCCTTGATATTTTCAAATAATCTTTAGCTAATGCAGAGGTAGATTCATTTAGTAGCTCAAACCTATTTTGTGGTCTGAATAGGGACATGTCTATAGCCACTATATTCATTATGTAATCCTCTGGCTGCATTTGCTCATTTGGATTGACTATATTTGGTGATAAATGGGTCATTGTCAGTTGCTACTAAATTGGGTCAAATTGTGACCTCAGATGTGGTGTAGCCAAGGCTTTATTCTCTTTGATCCTCTTTTTATCCCTTTGAGCTTCCCTTGCCTTCTTAGCAGTATCTACTTGAGTTTGGAAGGTAGAAGGAGAGGCAATGTACCAATCCACAAAAGGAAAACCTTATGGCAAGCCATATGGAATATCCAATTATTGGCTATGGGCAATCTGAGGAAGTACTTTCTTAGGGAAAGAGGGGGAAAAGTGAGGTAATGATATGGCCTGAGTTTGGATAAATGGGGCAAAATGATAAATGGACATAGCAAAGGTGGCAGGGGATGTCATTAGGCCAGACGGAATCATCACCCCTAAAGGGGAAGAGAGAGATTGAGAAGGAGAAATAATACTTACCTAAGGAGAAACCAAAGTACTCTATGATTGGTGTTGTGAGGGTTCTACCCTCTCCTCTGAATCGAGTTGGAACCTTAGCCTTTTATGTCTCCTTGGTGTTTCTTCTTCTGGCTGTGCTCCCTTCTCTTCAATACTTACCACTATTTCTAGTGGTGCTTGTGTAGAACTGGGAATCTCAAGGACTGATGCTGATGGAGAAAATTTTGGTGGTGAAGATACCACACCCTTTTTTTTATGGTACTAAGAGATTGGGGCCATACTGTTACAATGACTGCCATTGAAGTTTGCATTGGGGCCTCCAATGTTTGGCTGGATTCTACTCTGGCTTCAAGCTCACCACCCTGCATCTACTAATTACTTGTATTAGGGATAGACATAGGAGACAGATGACATTCATCCCATAGTTCCTCCCATTTCTCATCAGAATCCACATTTCCAAAAGAGTGGGTCATCTCACAAATCTCTTACCTATATTTACAATAAGTTTATATTTTTTCAGTGTTCCAGTCTTTATTCTTTAATGCTCTTCTTAAACTAGAAGTCATTCTGATTTTTGGGTCAAACTCTCTTTGCTTAGCATAAAAGGTTTCCCATGGTCTATTTTGTTGAACAAGCAAATCCGTCAATTCAACATAAAATTCAAGAATATCTTCCCTAGATTTTTTCCTATTTTCCCAAAAGGGGAGGCCCTCATGTGTAATTCTGGCATCAACCCTATTAGTCCTGATCCATGAAGCTAAGAAACCATTTGGGTCATATACCCATTTATCTTCAATTAGAAGGAAACCTAGGAAGGCTAGCTTTCTAAGCAAAACAATCTCAGTATCTCTGGCCTCTAGTGCCATGTTGTTTGTCATCTATGGGACATCATACTTTTTCCTCTTCCTCTTCCTAGAGCCATATTCATTATCTACCATAGATGCCTACCTGGTGATCTCTAAGAATGCTAACCTAAGGGTCAAAATCTTAGGTAGCAACACTAGTTCCCCACAAAAACCATGGAGTCTAATAATAGTGTGATGGGATCCAAAAAAATAATCAAAAGGGATAGGGAAATTGGCCTTAAGGTTAAAAACATTTGGAAACAGTCTATTTATAACTGGTTCTAGACTTAGATGACAAAAATTAGGGGTAACAAAAAGTTCCCAAAACTCATATGGGTCACTAGTTTTGGACAAAATATGTGTCCATGTAGACATAGGGGTAGTCCTCTGTAGACCGAAACTTGGATCATACATATTTAGATGCATGTGTTGGGAAAATATGCTAGAGTTTTGACACAACATAAGGTGAAACAAATAAGAGGAATACCTAAAGAACCCTTTGGCTCTGAACTAGGCAAGTTGTTCCACCATTGAATATGCAATTTGCTCAGAGAAATCAAGCTGATACTCCCGAGTCTTGTCAATAGTTTTCAATCTGAAGAAGATAGCCATTTGTTCCTCATAAATGGTTATATCATATTTCATTCCAAAATGAAAGCCATCATGGAAAGTGCATCTTGACTAGCTTGGGTAAATTGTGCTCTTGTTTTTGTTAGTGTCAGCACAGTAGTATCATCATCACCCAATTGCAGCTCTATTTTCAGAAACCTCAATTGAGTATTTACGTTTGCCCACATTTTTTGCATCTTAGCAATGGTGGGAAATATGGCTGTCTTATTGTGGTATAGGGATAACATATCTCTAATAGACTTTAGTGTAATTTTCACTATAAATGGACCCTATTGTATGGTACTTGAAGGTGCATGAAACAATCTAGTTTATATTTCAACCAAATCAGGGCATGGATGCACACCTGGGATAATGAATTGTGCCAGTTGGAAAGTCCATATCCTCATTGTGAATGTCTCATATTGTCCCACCTTGGCCCTCTGAAGACACCTTTGATGTGCCCCTTCTCTGAGATTTTTGCTACTATTCCTTTGAATAATTGGGTCCATGATTCCATCTGCATAATCTTTTACCTTTGCTAGGTTGCTTACTTGACCAACTTCATGGACTCTGGTCCATGAGTAGGTCTTTAATGGTTGCACGAGGGTTGAAGCATATGATTTTCTTATAAGAAACTTATCAAGTGATTCTTAAATCCCAGACCCTTGTTGTGAAGACTGTGCTCCTTCCATATCTATATCTATTCTTTGAAAATAGTGAACTATGGTAATAGGTATGAAGCTTTTGTAACAAGAAAACACTTTCACCTAAGCAGGTTTGTTATGAGCTGAAAATGCAAGTAGCAGGGGAATTCTAGTCGATGTAGGAATGTTTGAGAAACTTGTAATCCTTAACTCTTGTTATGAGGTATTTATTGACCCATCAAGTCTCAAAATGGCATTAAACCTAGATAACCATTAGCAAATCTTACTAAATCTTCATGGAATAGTGAGTTAGACATGTCATGTAAGTGGCTGCACAAGGTACCTTGGGGAATTTAAGATCTAGGAGATATTTAAAGTGTTAAGAGTTTTTTAAAATTTTGAAAAGGCTCTGAGTTGTGGCTACATGTTCAAAGAACACTTATTTAAAAGAAAGATTGGGAAAGAAAAAATGACAAAACAAAGCAACTGAGAAAGGGAAACTATCTACCTATAATACATTAGAGACCCAGGTTAACTAAAATGCTTCAAGTAGATCCCATTCATAGGAATCTCTTCAGGTTCTCCTTCCATTGTTTTTGACTCAAATGAATTCTTCTATTTACATGCATGAAGTTTATATGGGCCAGTCCATAATGCTTCAAATTTAGTATGTTGACCCAGCTTGGCAGCTCTTGCATCCCATTTCAAAATAATTGAGCTTACTTCAAAATGAGGATTTGAAGTCCTTTTATCAAAGCAGTCTTTAATTATTTTTTGATGCTTAATTAATGAATCATGTGCTGCATCCCTCTTTTCTTGAACTTCCAAAAGTTTAGCAAGTCTAACCAGCATAGGGCCATTTTCTTCAATTTCAATCCATTTTATCAGTTAGAGAGCAGGAATTTCCAAGCTTAGAGGTATTATGGTAGGCTTGCCATAGACTAGTTCATATGGGGACATTTTCATCACCTGCTTAGGTGTAATTCTATCAGCTCATAGTGCTATATTTAGTGCTTTATGCCATTCTCTGTGATGATTAGCCCCTATTCTCTTGATGAGTCTAATTAAGTTCTTATTAGTTGATTTTGCCAAATCATTATCCTGAGGGTAATAATTAGAAGTTTTTAGATATATTCCATGCTTTAATGCAAATTCAGATACTTTAGACCCTAAAAATGCTTTAGCATTATGTAAAATTATGGTTTGAGGAACCCCAAAGCGAGTAGTGATACTCCCTAGAAAGTCTAGGATCACATTTTCTATTGCTTCTTTAAGTGGCACTGCCTCAGTCCATCTAGTGAAATAATTTGTGGCAGTTAAAATCTATTTGTGACCCAGACTAGACACTGGACTAATCATTCCAATGAAGTCAAGACCCATTGAGCATAAGGTTCATCAATAATTATAGGACTAAGAGGCATTGTTGCATTCCTCCTCATCCCCACATAATATTGACAAGATTGACATTTTTTAACTAGTTGATAACAGTATGTGAATAAAGTAGGCCAGAAATAACCTGCTTCACTTATCTTTATGGCTATGGTCTTTGAAGAAAAATGTCCACCTGAGGCTCCATAATGCATTTCATGTAGTATTTTCCTAGCCTTGTCCTTCTCTACACATCTTAAAATTTTGCCATCAGAATTTATTCTGAAAAGAACTTGTTCAATTAAAACAAAATGGAGTCTTTACATCCTATAGTATCTTTTCTTTTTTTGAGGGAGTTCTCTTGGGTAAATCCCATATTTCATAAAATTAATCTTGTTTATGACCCAGGAGTTTTGATCAACCTCTTGTATCCTCAATATAATTTCCTTTTTCACTTCTGAATCTGTTTCCATAGGTATCATCTTTTCAAGCTCTTGAGTCATATATTGGCATAACCCCCTGCCTTTGACTAACTTAGTAGGTTTGAGCTCTACATCATATTAAAGGATATTTGTTATCTAGTTTGCTTTTTTTTTTCAATAATTTCACCCTCCATAATGTATTCTCTGACACTTGGATGAGCCACAAGTATCAGAATCTTACTTCTTGATACTATATGCCTGAATTTCTTGAGGGCTTTTACCATAACATATGCTTGCTTTTAAATAAAGTTGTATCTAGTTTCACATTCCCTAAGAGTCCTTGAGAAAAAGGCTATTAGATGCTCTCCCTCCTGTCTATCATCTTTTTGTGTCAGGACAATAACAATACTGAGCTCTCCTCCATAGACATACATTACAAAAGGCTTAGAAAAGTCTGGGTTTCTAAGTACTGGGGCTATGGAGATAGCTTTCTTAACCTCTTCAAAGGCTTTCCTTCCTTTTGTAGTCCAATTGAAAATCAGGTCTTTTTTTAACAAGAGTGTTACTAGTCTTACTAAGCCTGCAAAGTTAGAGATGAACTGATTGACGAAATTAATCTTCCCTAAGAAAGATTGAATTGGTTTCTTATTTATTGAAAGAGGTAAGTTCATTATAGCTACCACTCTTTTTGGGTCTATGGATAATCCTTATTTAGATACTATATGTACCAATAATTTGCCTTAAGGGACAATAAAGATACATTTCTTAAGATTCAAGGATATTCCAAATTCTTGACATTTCTTAAACACATATTCTAAATGATCAAAATGATCAACAACATTATTTAAAAAAATAGTAAGATGATCAAGATAAATCAAGATGATTTTATTTATAAGTTCCCCAAATGTTACATCCATAGCTCTTTGAAAAGTGGCTTCAACATTTGATAGGCCAGATGGCATCTTAGCATATGCAAATATTCCCCATTTGGTAGTAAAAGCAATCTTGTATTGGTCTTCATCCACCAACCAAATCTGATTGTATCTAGAGAAACCATCTAGTAATGAAAATATATCTTATCTAGCCACATTCTATAAAATTTGTTCCATAGATGGCAAGGGATAGTGATCTTTTAGAGATGCTCTATTCAAGTCTCTGAAGTCTACATAGAGTCTTATGTCACCATTCTTTTTCCTGACTAGTACTAGATTTGATACCCAGGTTGAGTGCTTGATTGGAAAAATTATTTTGGAATATAAAAGTTTTTGCAACTCATCTACCATTAGAGATTCAATCCTTGGATTTAATGGCCTCTACTTCTATCTAACTAGATTAGATCCTTCAGTCAGCTCTATTGTGTGCTAAATAATATCTCTATTATATCCATGAAGGTCTTCATAGCTCCAGGCTATGACTCTGTCATATATTTTGCACAAGTTAATTAGTCTTTCTCTTTCCTCTTATGTTTTAGAATTTCCAATTTTGAAGTTTCTCCCTTCACTCACCTCTATTTCAGAATAATCTGCTTTGTTTACCTGGAACCTTTTCTTCTCTAGGCCTACATCTTCTGGATCAAATAGATTTTTTAAAGTGATTAAGCCTTTGGGAAACTTATTATTCTTTAATTATATAATTTGATCCCCATATGCCTCTTCAATTTTTGGTTGTAATTGATCAAAAAATTCCCTTGATTGTTGCAAAAATGAGAGTACCTGAGAATTATTCTCAAATACTTGCCAATTCTCATCGTTGTCTGGGATAGTTGGCCTTACAATAAATTTTACTGACTAATTGTTAACTAATAGGCCAGTTGCTAGATGAAACTGTGAGCCAATCTATGCCATCTTATCAGCTTCAAAATTTTGGGTTCTTAGAACTAATTCAATATTGAAAGATTCAAAATCTTTTATTAAGTCCCAAATTTTGTGTCTATAAGATCTCATCCTTACATTTTTGGCTATTGCCTTTTCCCTAATTTGCTTCACCACTAATTCTAAATCTCCTTTTACTATTAAATTCTTTATTCCCTTTTTCTTGGCTAAGATGAGCCCATGAACTAAGGATTCATATTTAGCATCATTATTGGTACAAGCAAATTGGAAATGAATAACTCTCAAAATTTCCTCCCCATTTGGAGCAACAAGACAAATTCTTGCTCCAGCACCACTTTTACTTCTAGCCCCATCAAAATTTAAGGTCCATATTTTTGAATATGTTTTAGATTCTTGAATAGTTGGTGTCTCTTCCCTTAAAACATTTAGGATTACATGATCTTCATCTAAATGACAT
Source organism: Torreya grandis (assembly GCA_037957365.1). Classification (NCBI taxonomy): domain Eukaryota; kingdom Viridiplantae; phylum Streptophyta; class Pinopsida; order Cupressales; family Taxaceae; genus Torreya; species Torreya grandis. The sequence continues at coordinate 4,439,763 of JARHVA010000623.1, forward strand.
AAGTGCCCAAACCAGTAGAGTCATAATTTCCATATGGATCACTATGCATCATAGCTAACAAATGGTTATTTTCCTCTTCTTGGTCATGTTCTGTCCATTCACCCAACTCTTAAAAAAAAACCCTTTCTTTTTTATTCAACATAGCATGATCTGCCTCTAATTTTGATGTTGGTTCATTAGTGATGTGATCTTTTGATAGTGGTTTAGATATAATTTTCATCTTTGAACCATATTTGGTTCTTAGGATGAGGTGATACCAATCAAGGGACATATATCCTCCTATTTTGGCTATAAAGTCTTTGGATAAACATAAATTAAAAACAGGAGGTATATCTATGACTACTACATCTTGATTGATAATTATATTGGGACAAGTATATAATTGCAAAGGGAGTTATTTAATTCTCCCTATTGTTTGTAATGATTTTCCATCTACCTGCATAACTCCTTTAGTAAGTGGTTCATAATTTATTTTTAAAGCATCAACTATTTGCTTAGGCATTACTGTAGTACTAGCCCCTAAATCTATCAATGCATTATGCAAGAGTTTCTTTCCAACTATTAGAGTCAAATAAAAGGCTCTGGTTTGGATTTACTTACCTTTTCTGCATTGTTCACAAAGGCTATTATCTTCAGAGGAACTTTGTCCTTGAATTTTTATTTGTTAGCAAGTCCTTTGGTGCCATTATGTTTAGGCATTGCTTGGCCTTGTAAAGCTTCTTGTAACATCTTTTATTTAGGAATAGCCAGTGTGTCCCATATTGATACTTGTCCTAGAGTCCTCTTCAGTTGTTCCACCACATTCATTGCTTCTAATGCTTGAGTTTTTTGGAAATAAGGACATCTTGCTTTTTCTTGAACTTGTATAGGAATCACCTAGTTTTGTACTAGATAAGGCACTTCTTGTCTAATAGCAATGTTTCTTTGACCTTGAAATGGAGGACTCTCCATAACTTGACTATTTGCAACTTCAGGCTATTCCATCATTCTTCTCTTTGATCTAGTATAGTAGTCTGATTGCACCACTGGTTTCTTGGAAGTAGAAGCTTCATTCAAGAATACTGATCCTTCATCTTCAACCCATGAAAATAGAGCATGTTCATGGGTTCTTTCTTCTTTTTGTTGTAGAGACATCCCTTGCATTTGAGCCATCAGGACTGAATTTTGAATACCAAGAGACTGATAAGTTTGTGCATCTGAAGTCCTAGCAAATTGTCCATCCATTCTTCTTTGCTATGTTACCTTTTGTTGTAGATTTCCCATGGGACAATCTCTAGGTGTATGAGCACTATTATAAGGAAAACACTAGGCATTATTGCTATCTACATAATTATTTTATCCTTGAATAATTTCTCTATTTGAATTTGGTGGAATAGTCTGTGAGGGTGTAGGGACTGTAACTAATTGGTTTGCTGGCTGAGGGTTATTTTGCCTTAGAGGACCCTGATATTGGTTTAGCTATGATGAAAATCTATTTCCTTGATAGCCTTGATATTGGGGTCTGGGGTAAGGATTCTATTGTCTCTTTATGTTAATTAGCTCATTAGAAAATGTCCTTAAAATGTTTTTGATATCATCCATCTCAGATGACTAGGCAGGGATAAGTTCTTTAACAGGCAGTTGAGGATATTTATACATAGACACAGGTGGGGCTATGGATTTAGGGGCTTCTTGAGGTAATGGCAAGGTAATTTATAGAAACATGGGCATGGGAGGCCTTGGGGGCAACTTTACAACATTTATTAAATTATTTTTAGTTTTGTCTGCATAGTCATAAGCCTCTGGTAGAGTCTGACCTCTAAGTGACTGAATCATAATAGATATATCTAAATTTAAAGCCTTAAGATAAAACACTATAGCCATACCTGGTAATGGTCTAGCTGTAGTAGGAATCCTTTCCCAAGTCTTTTAAAATCTGGAATTGAAGTTAGTCTTTGCTTTTTGTGGTGCTCTTTGAATAGTAATCAATTGTTGTAATAGAGAAGACTTATCACCTTTTTCTTCAAATCTTTCAAAGAAAAAATCTCCAAGTTGATCCCATGTAGATATTGTATTTGGGGTCAAAGATCTATACCATTCTAGGGCCTTTCCTTTAAAATAATTTGCTAACAATCTTATGGCAACATTCTACTGTGTGGCAACATGTATGGCATAGACATCAGACACATCTTGCAAATGTTCCTCAGGTGTTTTAAAATCTTGCCCACTGAACTTGGGCAGAGCCTTCAAGGCATTCACTAGAATATGGTCCCAAGTGGTTGGTGGTATTGGTAGGATCAAAGGACTACCAGTGCTCCAACTTACATAATTCCTTAGGGGTATAGGAGCTCCCATATTTACTCTTGGTATTGGTATAAACTGAATGACTCTTTATCTTGGACTAGTTATCAAAGGTGAAAAAAGAATACCTAGATTTATAGCAAATTGAGATCTTGTCACTGGTCCACAGCTCTGACTCCTTGTAGCTCTCTGGTTCATATGGTCTTGAAAGAAACTTCAAGATGGTGTCCCTTCAGGTGTGCCAAAAATTGTCGATGATTAAAATTTCACTATTTCTAACACCAACAATGGGAAGTTTCAATAATGTGGGACTTGCAACCTAAAACAACCTCCAGATTTTAAAGAAAGTTGGCTCTTCTTTATATCAAGGGCATAATGGGAAAAGGGATAGGAATTAAACAAAAACACAAGTGCAAATAAAGAAACTCTAACTATGGTGATGAACCTAAATTTAATTCAACCCTTAAGTACAGTGAAGCTATATGTAAGATTCAATTACATTAAAGAGTGAACAAGTCATGATCAATGTAAAAGATGAAAAACAATAGAAATAGAGTCTCACAACTTAGACTAATTTTGTAGTGATAGAAAAATATCAACAAAGGCACATAACTTAGTTTTCTTATTAATTCTCTAGTCACATAAAAGGCAAAAAAACATGCACAATTACATAAAATTTCTAACTTAAGAAAATAGAACAACGGCAAATGATATTCCTGATCACAACTTAAAATGTCTATAAACTCTTGACAATAATCTCTTGCAAAAAATTCTCTCTATCTTCTCCCTTTCTCTGGTGATCTCTACACCCCTATTTATAGCATTGGATTGACTCTAGATTGATTGCATGTTCCCAATCTAATGGCCTAAATAAACTCTAACTAAACTGGAAGTGTCTAACAAAGGATATTTCTTAGATCTAAAACATTCTATCTTCCTGTAATTTCATTGGCTGACATAGATACCTAAGACACTTCCCAATTTTAAATGGGAGAGGACACTTGGGTGATTCCTTCTCTCTACTTGAAAATCTTCTTATTATTCAAGAGGCATTGGAAAATGACACTTGGCATGTTTCGCAACACTTACCGAAGACACACAACACTTTCCACTGCATTATACTCGTTACTGTGTCTTTGACATCTGTCATCCTCTAATTCTTCAAAACTTTAGCCACTTATAGAAAATGGGACTCACAACACTTCTCACTCAAGCAACTTCAAAAGGAGAATGGGGATAGATGGCACTTTCTGTGCATCTTTAACAAAGACACATGGCGGTTTCCATGGGATCTTAACTGCCTTTTGAGAAAACTACAGAAGATGACACATGTTGATCTCTGTATCACTTTAGCTATAGTATAGAAATACTTGGGCCTCATTTCAGATTTACATGGATGGTGACACTTGGTGGCTTCCGCTGACTTTATAAACAAAACCTAGGGCCCACCACAATCTTTAATCAATCAACAAAATAAAATGAAAAAATGGTGGATGTCAACACTTGGTGGCTTCCACTTCCTTTAGATATGGCACGTAGCATCTTTCATTACTTTTGGAAAAACATTTTGAGAGCTTCCATAGTTTCCACTTGGTGTCTTCCACTTGACCCTGAAAGAAAAGTTTATTGAAAGAAGCTTTTGAAACACATAAGAAACATGAGACGTGGATGCCAACACTTGTTGCACTCAGCTGAGTTACTATGAGACATGTGGCATGTCCCAACCAAATTCTAAAAAAAATGAAAGGTGCTTCAGCCAATGACACTTGGCAGCTTCCACGTGATTTCGACACTTAGACAATAAAGAAATTTGAGCTTGCGCTCTGAGTTAAAACTTTGCCATTGTGTACCAAAGTATGTGGGGACAAAATTTGGATCGCGCAACTAAAAATCAAAATAAAATGTAGAGTATTTTTTACTCTATAGTATTGTCCAAAACATGATTGACAATGGTGAGCTATTAATTGATAACCCAAATACACGTCCTAAATATTCTTGAGATATCTTCCACAAACCATTTCCCAACCATACCCCTTTGGCCCAACCTCACACCAATATCCTTGACCCATCATCTTCCCATGAGATGCACACCATAAACATTTTTTTAAATGAGCCCATGGTATGTGAGTCTCATACTTCTACAACTCCTTCACCTACCTTACCCATGGAAGATAAGAGTTCACCTTCCCCTCCTTTGTAAACTCATGTAGAATTATAGGAACCCATAACCTTTGTACCTTTGCTTGACCAAACCATACCTGAATTGGTTTCCTCCTTTCTTAAGTCAACTATCCCTCCTTTTACCATACAAAACATAATAATGGAACTTTCTCCTTTCCCCTTGGATACCTAGATAGAAGAAATAACCAAAACCATCCCTACTCCTTCCATTTAAGAACTAGTAGTTACCCAACCAACCACTATTATCACTCCTACCCAACCCATTGTTTTAGAACCTTTTAGCTCAGGTAAAGATGAAAGCACTTTACCTCCTTCCCTTCCTAAGGGTTTAACCTTTAAAACTACTATTAATAAGACCAAACCTATTTACAAACATTTTTCTCGATTACTAAAACATCTTGAGTTTTTGTCATCATCTTAGAATCCCTTACCAAAATAGAGATAATTCTTCCACCTCATTGGCATCCAATTTTAAACCTATCATCACCCCACCACCTGATAGTCCCTTTTGGCAAGACACCTGAGAACCATATCATCCACCTCCTCTTAGATCCTCTCATAACTTCCTTACTAGACCAACCTAGAATCCAGGTGTTCACCCAACATATAACCTTTCCCATCCCCATATTAGATGTGATTTCACCCCTTGTAATCCACTTAGTAGACCATCACCTAAGTTAGGTCAAGACCCTCAGTTATCTAAACCCCATCCTCAAACTAGACCTATACCACCACTTCTTCTTTGCCATCCATTTTGGGACCTCACCCCTCTACTCTAGTAGTTCCTATTTCATTATAGCCAAGCCAAACCCCTTCTCTTCACCTACCCATCCATTACTTAAGCCTCCAACTACCTCATCATTCTTGACTAATTATCCCTTTCCACCTTTTCACTAGTCGATAACCTTACCACCTCTATTTTGCGAATATCTTCTTCTAAACCAATCCTACCTAAGCCTACCCAACCCAAATCATTACCCAACATTATTAAAAAAATAGCCTCTTCTAGAGTCACACCTCCATCTAGGAAGGCCTTGGTATCTTTAAAACTTACAACAACACCTTTTCTACCTTTAAATGAATCTTACATGGCCATTTTACAAAGGTTATTGTAAACCTCTTCCATTCATCTACCTCTTATAAATATATTCACCCCTTCTGATTCCAAACCCTCTTGGTTTAATGACATGTTGATCTATGCATATCATAAGACCCAAGGACATGTCACAGAGAGTTGTAAATCCCTCCGAGATCTGGTCCATAATTTGTATGATAATGATGACCTCTCATCAGATAAAACTTTGTCTCCAATATGAACTATTCAACCTCATGTTCAACCAACCCAACCACCAACCTCACCTATAATTGAGCTCAACCTTTTATCCCAAGATAAGGGGGAAGAATTGAAGAAACCATTGAGACCAACCAACCCTATCATTCAAACCATCCATATGGTTACCTGATAATGAGCAAAATAATGAGGTAAGGGATGTGCTCATGTGTCTGGCCCATAGGCATATCCCATAGATTCCAAACTTCCTAATCAAGATCAAACTCCAACATCAACACCTATGCCCTCATCATGACCTAAGGTCACCATTTTATGTGCCCCACCTACCAATCCTTTTATGACCATCTAACAAGCAATGTTAAAACAACTTCACCAGACCCCAATGAAGATGAGTATTTATGACTTAATCCACACTTCACCTCACCATCATCAAAAATTGATTAACACTCTTCAATCTATTGAGGTTTAACCAGATGATCATAAACCTCTTGTGGAATTCATAGGTATTCTCTAGCACTCTACCATTGTCACCTTTCAAGATTCAGAGATACCCTTTGGCCACTTTGAAGAGTTTGATCCTCTCTTATTCATCACCATATATATCAATCATACCTACATCAAAAGGGTAATGATTTATGGGGGATCCAACATTAACATAATCTCCTCTCATGCTTTCAACTAGCTACATCTCCTAAAGAATATCATGGCTAAAAGTAATGTCATTCTTTGCTTCTTTAATGACACCATGGACACTAACTTAGCAACCATCATTCTTAAAATTTTCTTAGGGCCGTATACCATTCCTAAGTTATTATACATCATAGAGGCTGAATTTTAGTATAACATTTTGCTTATATGCCCTTAGATCTGAGCCATGAGTTGTATCGCCTCCACTTTATACCATTGTGTCAAGTTTGAGCATGAAGGGCAAGTTATAACCATCCACATAAACCCTAGCCCTTTTACTTCTTGCTATATGACTTATATAACTAATGATGATCTCCTTCTGTAGTCATCTTCCCTACCGCCAACCAATCCTATTAACATAACCACAACACCAACCTATACCCATAGTGCTTCTATCATCCATAATGATGAAGCCTCAAATAATGCCTCGATTCCTTCTTCCCAGATCCCTAGCAAGGATTCCCAAGCACAAACCTTTCAATGTCTTTTCCTTAGGGAATACTGACTATTGACCTTGGATACCCTTCCCACTCCATAAGAGTATGAGGGTATTCAAAATGATCCATCGTATGACCCCAATATAGGTACCACCATCCCCATCAGAATACCCAATAACCAAACAAACTTTGTCTATGGGGGACTTGACTGACCTCTTCTTACTCATATCCCCATGTCATATATCCAACCCTTCACTTTGATTTATCCTACCTAAGCCACCCCACCTTTACCAAAACCTATCTACACTAGTTTGCTTGAAAAGGATTAAACATGGGTCTATTTGAATAATGACCTCACAAGTTTCCTATTATCAAAACCCAAAAAACTCGTGAGTTCTTTGGGCTTGGGTTTGAACCACCAAAAGAACCCACCTCTCCAAAACCTATTGATACCCATATGGAAGAGACTCCTTCCTCACCTAGCTCTATCTCCTCTTTGGAGGACTCCACCATCATCTCATCCACCTATTTTTTGGATCAATACTGTTAGTTTGGGCTTGCTAAATTATCAGCATGATGGCCAAACCAAAAATCTTCCTCTCATCCATGCTAACATGATTGACCATGCTTCTCCTACCATCCACACCATCCATCATCAGGATGATTCTTCTAGTTTCACCTACATTAGTGTAAAGGACTCTTCTATTTCCAAATATCTTCCCCATGAGAACCAAACCATGCTTAATGGACCTACAACTGATATGAATTTGGGAAATCTAGAGAACCCATGCATCATTAAGCTTTCCCAATCCTTTAACTTGAATGAGCAACAAGATTATCCTCTCTTCCTCTATGACCATAGCATTCACTTTATGTGGTCCTATCAGGATATGCCTAGGATTGATCCTACCATCACCATTCATAACATTGTTACCCACCCTGATGCCAAAGCAATACAATAGAAACTTCATAAGATGTACCCATGCATTACCATCCTTATTAAAGAATAACTTAAATTCCTATCCATAAAATTCATCCAACCTATTGACTACCCACAATGGGTCTCTAACATTGTTCCCATTACCAAGCTAACTAGGGGACTATGCCTTTGTATTAATTTTTGTGATCTCAACCTTGCATGCCCTAAAGATAATTTTCCCTTACCTAACATTGATCAACTAATTGATCTTACAATGGGCCATGAGATGCTATCCCTCATTGATGGCTTTTTAAGATATAACTATATCCTCATCTCCCTTATTGATCAACATAAAATTACCTTTATAACCCCTTGGGGTACCTTTAACTATCGGGTCATGCCATTCAGTTTCAAGAACATAGGCAATACCTATCAATGAGTAATGACCTACATCTTCCATGACCTTATTCATAAGATCATGGAAGATTATGTAGATGATCTCCTAGGAAAATCCAAGTATCATAAGTATCATCTCTCTATCCTAGCTATCATTTTTGATTGACTAATCCAATTTCATGTTAGACTTAATCCTAAGAAGTGCATTTTTGGAGTTCTCTTTGGAAAACTCTTTGTCTTTTTCATTTCCCTTTGTGGAATTGAAATTGATCTAGATAAAGTTAAAGTCATTCTAGAAATGCCTCCCTTAAGGAATATTAAACAACTTCATAGCCTCCAAGGGAAACTCCAATCTATCCACCATTTCATTTCACATCTTTTGGATAGATGCCAACCTTTTCATCACCTTTTAAAGAAAGACACCTCCTTCAGATGGATCAAGGAATGCCAATAAGCCTTTGATTAACTTAAGGAGGACTTGTTATCCCTACCAGTTCTTATTCTAACTAAAGATGACCAACCTTTTTACCTCTATATATCTACCATAAATAACTCTTGAGGCATAATTCTAGCTCATCAAAATGAGCAAAATAAAGAACAAGCTATCTACTACATCAGTTGTACCCTTATTGATTATGAGATGTGGTATTCCCATCCTAAGAAAATTTGTCTCACACTTATCTTTATTTCCTCTAAACTATGTCATCACCCATATCGACCCACTCAAGTACATGCACTCTAAACCATACCAAAATCAACATATGGATAAATGGCTCATGTTTCTCACTGAGTTTGATATTGATTTTCTTCAACAGAAGTCCATTAAAAGATAGGTCATCACTGATCAAATCACTAAAGATCCCTTACCTGATAACCAACCTATCCCTTTAACATTCCCAGATGACTCCATTGTGACCCTTTCTCAAGATGATCCTCCCTACCAAATGACCATGTTATTTGATGGCTCTAAATGCTAGTAGGGTGGGTACAATCCTCATCCCTCTTCATTGTGAACCGATCCCATGATCTTCTAGACTTGACTTTGAATGTAATAATAACATGGTCAAATATGAAACCCTCATTATTAGCCTCCAAACCACTCTCACCTTAAAATTTAAGTCTATTTTCATCTTTAGTTATTCTCAAATTGTAATCAACCGAATCAATGGGTCTTATCAATGCAAAAATGATGTCTTACAAAAGTATAAGCTACTTTTTGACAAACTCTTACCTTCTTTCAAATGTTACAAAATCTAACTCATACCTCAATCCAATAAAAAATTTGTAGATATAATGGCCTCCCTTGCATCTCAAATCCCCTCTCAACTAATCAAAATCTAATATTTTCATTACCATTCATCATTTCACCCAACCTTATTACCTTAGTTTAGATCTCCCTATCATTTGTAGTGTGGATGTGTCTCCTACAAAGATTTGATATGAGTAAACCTTTAATTACATCAACCTCATCATCATCCCACTTGACCTCTTGAAAAATGCTTAGAAAGCTTTTATTCAAAGCACCTCTCATTACACTATACTAGGAGGGGTCCTTTATAAATGTGGCTTTAATGGCCTTCTCCTTGGATGTCTTTACTATCATGAAATTACCCACACTATCAAAGATCATCATGATAGGATATATGGGGGAATTTTAGTGGCCTTGATATTTCTAAAAGAATCTTATGTTTAGGTTACTATTGGCCTACACTCAATCAAGACTATTATGACTATGTCAAGAAGTGTATCAAATGTCAACAAAAAGCTAATTTGCATTATGTACCTACTTAAGGAATTCAAGTATCTAATGATTTTTGGCCTTTCTTACAAGGGGCATGCATCTCATTAGAGAAATCAACCCTCATTCATCATAATGACACCAAATCATCCTTACTACTACCGAATACTTTACTAAATAGGTGGAGTCCATCCCCCTTATCTCAATTAAAGTTGAAAAGATCATTGACTTCATCAATCACCACATCATTTTATATTTTGGTGTCCCTCACAAGATTATCAATGATAATGGTAAATATTTCAAGAACAAAAAGGTCCAAGCTCTCTATAACACCTTTAGTATCAAGCTTAGTCATTACTTCCATTATCGACCACAAGCAAATGGATAAGCAAAATCCTCTAATAGAACTCTAATCAAAATCTTAACTAAGATCATCAATGCTTTAGAAGGGATTGGCATTTTCACATCCCATTCACTCTGTGGGCCTATCATACCTGCATTCAAACCTTTATGGGTGCTACCCCTTTTTTCCTTATCTTTGAGGTAGAAGCCATTTTGCCACTTGAAGTCTAAATCCCCTCTCTTAGTATATCCTTACGAGACATCATTTTTAATGAAGATTATCATCAAGAACATCTCACATGTCTAGATCTATTTGATGAGCATCACTTCACTACCCTTAATCATCTTCACTTCTATCAAGAATGTATCACCAATGCCTACAAAAAAGTCTAATAGTTCAATAATTTAACATTGGAAACCTCATTCTTAAGGAAAACCAACATGTAACAAACATGGAGAAAACCAAAAGGGTCAATTTTGCCTTCAACTAGCTCAAATCCTATATTATAACCCATAAATCTAGATTAGGGTCTTATCATTTATCCTCTCTCAAAGGTAAATTAGAACCTAAGCCTCTCAATGCTTCACATTTGCATCCTTTATATTGACAAGGCTTATCTAACACACCCTAATATATAACTTAAGCTCATCTTTTGACTTTAATAACTTCTCACTTCCCTAATCCTCTTACCCTATTCCTCTTAAGAAACATGTGGTTACACCAGATCCATGTGATTGTCCATCAGACATTTTCATCCAATCTTAAATGTGGGTACCACAGTTCTACCCATGGTATGGTTCTCATGGATACTTTTCATCTTTTGTTAGATGGATTCCCATGGCCACATGTTATTTAATACCCCTTCCTATTATCACATAAGCACTGTATTGAGGCATAACCTTCCCCTTACAAACAATTTTGCTCTAATATTGAAATAGATGCATCCATGTCCATAAAAGAAGTTTGAGATTTTTTGGATACATATTATTTGGGTCTGTTATCATAATAAAAAGAAACAGACCACTCTCTCAAAGGACAACTATTAATTAAATGATAGACTTTTCCCTTAAAAGATAGCTATCAGAACTCAGACTTAGACCACTCCCTTGAAGGATGGCTAAGCTAACATGGTAAATAATATCTATCAACTACAATTATCTCTATTTTTTAACTTGATGAAGCTTCTTGCCTTAATCAGCTTCACCTATTTTAAAGCAATACATGACCTTATAAAAAATTCATAACCTAACCTAACCTAACCTAACCTTGTCTAGTCTCTCTCCATTGTGACTCCTCCTACCTAACCTTGAAGAGTCATAACCTACCCCTGTAATGTAGCTATCTAGGCATAAGCTATCACTAGTACTACTACCACCTGTGGGTCCCCCTACGCTATCCCTTGTCTATGATCTACATCCATTGGGGCCCTATCACCATCTTCAAAACCAAAATCCATCATAGTATATATACACTAAAACCATGTAAGGTAGTTGGGTGTCACCCTGCATCATCACCTCCCCTCATTGATAGCTACTCAAAATATGAAAACCTCATCTTATGGCTATGACTCTAGAAGTGGATACTATAAATCTTCCCTCTTGTACCATACAAAATTAGGAGGGATCCCCTATACCAATCCAAACTATTACTGTACCCTCTCAAATGAGATACACTTGGTCTCTCCCTCCCATCACCCATAGACCCACCTCCAGCTATATAAAGACAACATATGATGCTAGTATCCCTCCCATATAGGCCACTCCCTATATGGCCTCCATATCATGTCTCCATCTACCAAACCCTCTAGTGCCTCTCTGAACTAGCTAGGTCATGTGTATCATTTCCTATCCCTATCATGGCCCTATCTCTCCTTGATCAATAAAAATTGACCCTATAATCTATTGGTAGATACCCCCAATTGGTAAACCTAATAGCCACATCACTTGTATGTGCTTGTATGCCTAATAATGTAGAATAATCCCCACACTAATGCCATACTATCTATGTGCCTAAAATCCCCATAGTTCCCTATATATCTATACTAGTAGTACCTGTGCCCATCCAAACACTATCCTACCAAGGATTAGCTCCACCAGCACTCCCAATAGAACACATGGATATCTCCCCCTAATAAAATCAAGAATTACATAACATGTCATTGCCACTTGCATCATTGTCAATAGATTCCTCTTTTTAGGAGCCCTTTGGTATAATGGCTTGATGCTAAACCCCCCTAAGTGATAGTATGCATCACCTCTATCATCCCCATATAGTAACTCCATACACTCATCAATCTCCTCACTCTTTATGTGGTATATAGGCCCCCTCAGATTGGTAGCTATGTAATCTAGTGAACATCCTCCAGTAGTATAGTCATCTTTCCTATCAGCAACTAGAAGGTATTAGTCATCAAGTTCCATCTCTTTATGGGGGTGACTATCATGGAAACATCCCTCAAAAGGTGTTGGTAGTGGTGCATCTCATCTAAATCCACCACCTCCATATGATGCCACTCTTCATCTATCATCGCATCTCATACTGCTAGGAATATCTGAAGAATATGATCCCACAACTAAATATACTCTCATACCTACAAACAAACATATCAAGAATTAAGTAAAGACCTATCCATATGAACATGAAAACTAAAACAATTAATTCTTTTCTCTCTTCTACCCCCCTAGTTGGTCCTAGTAAACTTCTACCCTACTTCTTTACTATCCTCTACATGACAACACTATTTAAATCACCTACCCATATTTTATTTTCTAACCTAGTATTGGATATCCATCCCATTTATACACCCTATAAGATTCTCAATCTCAAAACAACCATTTACATCTCTAATAAATTTCCCCTATCCTTATTCCTACAAACAAATATATATCTTCACCACCCTATTATTAACTATTTACTCTAAAAAAAGGTTCTTCCTCACATTATCTATACCACTCACAATATAACCTATTATCACTAAAAACTCTTCAATAACCTACTATACATATTATCCCTAATATTAAAATTCTTAAACATTAAAAATTAAGAACATAACATCATTTATTAACAATTGAATAAGGTCTATAATTACTCTACTCCACATTTTTACTCTACCATAAACTGAAAATATTACAAAACTCACATTTTGAAAAAAAATATCTATAACTAATCATACTTATCAATATTTTTAAGCAAAAAGAAACATTAACTTCACTACCACCCTTCACCCCACCTCTTTACTATCCTCTTCCCTGTAATAATCACCCACACCCTATTTAAAACCCATGCAAAAATATTTCCTCCCCATGCTCTCTTTATCCAATAAAAACCCTAACCCCCCTTTTGATTGTCACTGGTTCTTCCAACCATCGATGATCCCCTTGGGGTATTTTATACCCCTAGGGTTGATTGATGATGGTTGGGTCAACCATCGATGGTCACTTTTGGGTGATCATTGGCCATGGTATTTGACCCCCCAACCTCTCCAAAACACCCAATAACATACAAAATCCCCCTCCCCGTACATTTTCTCACACCCCCTTATCCCTTTTATTCAGTTTCCTACCCACTCCCCCTTATTTTTCCCTCTTAGCAACAACACCAATAAAAATTACCTAAACCTGAGGTTTTCCAATTCCACACGTAATTATCCATAATACATAAATTTTTTATTCTTCATTTAAAATCTAATTCTATTCTATCAATTTTAAAATAGTACCCACCTCATTCCATGATTGGTGATGCCTCTTAAAACCATGCCCTGCCCAATTTTATGGTTCATCTCCTATATCCATCTCACCAAAGATTATTATTTCCAACACCAATATCATATTGAAACTTCACTTAGCTCTCAATAATCCCTTTCACTCCTTATATGATGCAAATCATAAAATGACAATGCTCAACTAATTTTGCATAAAAAAATAAAAATGACTTTTCTTCATCATCTAATTTGATTTTGTCATGATTTTATGGTTTTTTAATCTTAACCATTGATGGCTATCCAACTATCACCAGTTGGCCTAACCATCGATGATTAGGTAACCATCACCAATTAACCCCAACCATCGATAGTTGGGTAACCATTGATGGTCAGTTCCTTCCCCCTTCCTTTTTAAACCACCTTACCTTTTACCCCTTCAACTTATTTCCTTCTTCAACTTACCCTTACATTATCTATGGGACTATGTATGCAACATCATCTATCCTTGTACATTAGGAGTCAACTCAACCACCCCCCACCCAACCAACCCACCCATTTTCCTGTGTCCATTGTAATCTCAGCCCATATTTTAAAACAAACCTATTTGTATACCTTGTGATGACCTTGCTTTGGTCATTATTGACTGCTTCAACCAATTTAGCCTTGTTGAAATTTTTTTACACCACCTTGTGTGTGACTTGACCATTCATGGTTTTCTCAAGAGCACTTCCTACCCTATATACTTGAGTAAACACTGACCTTTTCTAAGACATTTGATATGTATAGCTCAATAAACTATGACTAGTGCTTAAGACTGATTACCTTATCAATTATTTTGAAACCTAAACTTACTATTATAAAAATTGGCCATTTTATGTCTTCACATGATTTTATGCCCTTAGAATCTCATCGTACCTTTTATGCATAGTTGTATTTCAATGCCTATACCTTCTTTTCTTTTATCAAACCATGACTTGATTTATATATTACCTCATCACCTCTTAGTTTGAGGGGGAATACCCTCCTCCCATACTCGAGGCAACCAACCCTAAACTTTTAATCTTTTATTTTTATTCTATGGCTTATTGACCTAAAGTGACACAACAAAAAGGGGCAAAATGTAGAGACTTAAAAATGTCCCTCAAACCATTTTTAAGGTCATATCACCATGACTTGGCTCTTGTCCCTAAATTAACTATTAACCTAGTTAACTCCCATTTAAACCTTAAAAAACCCCTTTAAATGAACTTAGACATCCTTTTAAACATACCATTTAACACCTTGTATTTCACCTCTTTTGTTCTAAAGGGTCGACCATCGATGGTCAACCTAACCATCGATGGTTAGCCTAAAAGTTAACGGTTAGGTACCCACTCCCAGCACATAGAAAATTCTAGCCATGAAAATACTTACACTAACCAAATTAGCAAATTTCCTATGCATAAACTCATAGTTTTCTTTCCATCAATCCATTAAACTTATCTAGGACCAACTTAACAACTTTTTGTCCCTCAATTTGGCAACTCTCTCTCCTCATTTAGGAAGTTTTATGCTATAAGTACAAGGCTCTTGGAGGAGATATGGACCTAGGAATTTGTGCATCTAGACTCTCTCATTTCCTTTATAGGAATTCAACAACTTGAAGATCTATCCATGTGATTCTCAAGCTAAATTAATGTTATATTTCCCACAACCCTCTAGGCATCCAACCATTTAACTGTTCAAAGTAAAGGTACTTTAATTTGTTTTCTCAACTTTGTTTTATCATTCTTTGCTTATTAGTAGTGTGTTCTCTATTAAACACCCTCCCTTACCTTTTTCCCCTACCTACGCTACCCATATGACCCTTCTCATCCCTCAACTACCTATTTATAACTCACATTCACTCCTTAACAAGTTCTTGATAGGTAACCACCAAAGGTTGCCATAATCATCAACTATTATAACAACCATCTCTAATCACCCAACCATTAATGGTTAAGACAAATACTAATGGTCACCTTGACTACTAAACAGTATCTGTCACATAAAATTATAAATTGGCATTTTATCCCCCTTTTACCTTTCTATACTTCTTTCTGCCCTCTAACCTGTACCTAAACTTTTTTTTTATTTTTTTGGACTTGACCTTAATATATTTATTACATGTAGATGACCTTACTAGGACTTACACATGAGATAGATAAAATATTTGACCTTCCCATTGTCCCATAACCTCTATTTACTAATCAAAGTAATATTGCCTTTGTGCTATCCCTTTACACTGTGGTTTTTACACCCAACCCAGAGGATGTAGAAGAATAGTTAACAATAATCCAGGAGGATGTTGATGAAGCTTCTACATTTTGGAATCATTATTTTGATAATATCAATCTTGATATAGATTAGATCTATTTTATATTGATCATCATTATCATTTCCATAGCTACCATTTGTAATTTCTCTTTTATCAATAAACTTTAATGTTGAACAAGGGATGCCATCTATTTAAGGAAGCACATTCCTTTCTTGGGACTGGTTTCTCACTAGGCATCCCCTTATATTTCTATTAATATATTTTTCATGAGCTCATGTGATTTGTAGGTCATTCTTCCCTCACCAAAGAAGAGTTCCCACTTTGTCTAGATATAAATACATGCACTTTCTACTAGGTACCCCTACACACCCCTTTTCTTATTATTTTCCTCTTCTTTCAAGCAAAAACAATTAGAGTAAGAAATCAAGTGAAACATAGTAATGTTCATATTACCACTCACACAATGAACTATGGGACCCCTCCTCATACTTCTTCACATTAAAATCCTCTTTTCTTATTAGAAGATCAACTTGAGTTAGAGTATACTCTCAAAATGCCTTTCTTTATCTCTATATTTCCTCAACATAGAGGAAAGGATCCTTCTACCATTTATAACCTCTTGATTAGTGGTCAATATAAATAGCCTCATTCACCTACTCCTACATTCTCAATGGGATTTGGAGGTACCACTTTCTTTGGTTCTCAACCTCTTCCTTCAATTTCAAATCCTTCTTATGCCATGACATCTTCTTCTCTAACTTTTTCTACCTCCATGCCTAGTATCTCAGCTAACATTGTAGGTTCTACATCTAGTGGGCCTCTCCTAAGATCCACTATCCTTAATCCTTCCACTAGTTCATTGATTTATACTCAATGCAATAATTCTTCTAGTGCTTCTTCCTCTCAACCATTCACTTGTCCATATTTTTCTTCCCAAATAATATTTTCCACTAGTGCCTCATATTCTTGTAGTTCTTCTCAAACTCATATCAATACTAATAGTGATGCCTACACCAATAATACCAACACAAATACCAATTATAATGTTGATCAAGCACACCAAATTTTATTACAAACTCTCAATCAAATGAATACCTTTCAAGCTCATAACACAAATCAAATGATGAGAATTCAAAACCACCTCCTTAATATTCAATCTCATCCATAACCAATGGCTTGGGGTACACATAACCAAAATGTTCCCCCTCTTCCTCTTTGATATTGTCAAGGCAATCTCATTCCTTAACCTCCTTTAGTCAATAAGACCTTCAAACATCTACAAAATGAACCTACTACTACTCAAATTACCAACATTGATATAGGAGGTATAACACCTACAATTTATTATAATGGGTCAATCGATCCCACCCTTCACCTTAAAACATTTGGAAATGTCTACAAGGATTGGGTCAAATTAAAAACCTTTGATACTACCAAGCTCCAAACTAAAACTCTCACAGGTGATGCGTTAGATTGTTACAATCAAATTAGAGCTCATTCCATCTCTAGTTTGGAGGACTTAGTAAATGTTTTAGTTCAAGAATTCTAAACTAATGATCTTCTTCAAAACACTTTGGACCATTTAATTAATTACAAATAATATGATAATGAAATTGCCCAAGCCTTTGTTAAGATATGGAAGACACTATCAAACAAATGTGAACATAACATGGTAGATGATAATATTTTTCATCTGTTTACAAATGCTCTCTTTCCTAAACTTTAATATCAGGTCCATACTCTCTCTCCACATACTTTGGGGGAGGTTATCGACCAAGCTAAAAGACAATATTTATTAATTCATCTATTAAAACCACCCCAACCTTCTGTGGGTCCTTATCTAGTACTTAATAATAAAAACCACAATATCACCAATGATGGTATTACCGATTCTTATGATACCATTCATAATTTTCAAGGTTTCATTCTTAACCCTTATTCAGAACTAGATCCTTCTTCTCAATAATATACTAATCCTCATTTTTATTGACCCAATAACATTAATGTTCACAAGCCTTTATCCTTGAATGAATTGCTTAAACATCTACCTAGACCTATTTTATGAGAGCTTGACCCTACTTGTCCTATAAAATCCTAGTATTATCCTAACAAGTTTTGTTGGTTTCATGCTAGTTGGGGTCATTCTCATGATCATTGTAGACAAATTCATAATTTAGCTATGTATTTTATTCTTGGATCTAATTTTTATCATGATTCCATTATCCATAAGTGTTAACAAGCCTATGAGATTGATTTCAAAGACTATAAATTAAATGATAAAATTCAAGCCTTGAATCAAGAAAACACTCATTTGGCTATCTATAAGGATCCTCTACCTAATCATCAACCTACCCAATATACTCAATACAAGATCAACTCTTCCACTAATAATGTAAAAAGTCTTATTGAATCAACTTTTGAAGAGAATGTGATTAGCATGACTAATATGTGAAGGGTGGTGGAATTCATTGATTCCCAACTTATCTACACTCCTTATAAGACATACCATGTTATTCGAGATTATTTTCCAACTAATTTAAATGAGTTGGGGCAAGAATATCTTATCATGTTTGATGATGCCATTTTTGGTTATCCTTTGGATAGTACATCCCACTTTATTTCTACCACTCTTCCATCATATTCCAATACTAATGATAATCAAGCTTCTATTAAAACTTCTTCTTCCAATTCTTAAAATAAACTTAAACCAACTAATTCATCATCTCAACATGATTTTTAACCTTGTTCAAAACCTTTTTCTCATTATTATCAACAAAAATCCTGATGTACATCAGCTCCTCCTTCTGAGGACCTCCTTAACCATTATGCATTGATATATAACAACCTTATTATGATCTATTATAAATGGGATCCCAGTGAAAATTTCACTTATATCCCACCCAAATTCCATTCCTTAAGCTTATGAGTACCTCTCCATGTCATAAAAACCACCTAATATAGCTCCTCTTTGAGATGAATGCTCCTCATCCTCCTCTAGCAAGATGGGAAGCACCTTTATCTTCTTCTAAAGATAGTATTTTACTATAATATGAAGTGATGTATATCAATGTTTATGAAACCATAAAAACTTCTCTTTCCCTAAAATTTCCCATAGCTTCTATGATTCTTCATGAGATTTTGTTTCATGTGGATGATCCTCCATAATTTATTAGCATCCAAATAGGTGATATCCAATTTAAGTGTGCATTGATTGATGAGGGTTCTGGTACTTATATCACTTCTCTTTATTTAATTAAGACTCTTGGGTATTCTAAATGTAATATTAAGTCTACACATAACACATATCAAGGATACGATCAAAGGTAAATGCCTCCTCTAGGTTATGTGTGGCTTCCCATTACCATCCCACCTTTTACCATCCACATGAAGGTGATGATATTTAACTTCCCCCTTTCTTATAAAATCTTTCTTGGTGGGTTGTGGACTCACTGAATGAGAGCTATCACTTCTTATGCCTACCAATGAATTAAATACCCTCATAATGGAGCCATTTAAAGGATTCAGGGTGACACTAACCCTTAGAATTTTAAATAATTCCAAGATCATGGTGTCTTTAAGATTCCTACTCTTGAGCCTTTTCCAAGTGTTCCATTCCATGAGTCTCAGCATCTCAACTTTCCTATCAATTTAATCTATGGTTATAATGGGCATCCTAAGCTCATTGGTAACATTCCTTCTCCACCTATGAGTCCTTTACCTATGGATCCTTCTTCACTAGTGATTCCATCTCCACCTGTAGATCCTATTTACATGCATTCTCCTAACTAGCCTTTGCCTAATTTTCCTCCTCAACATGATCCTTTGAGCATTCCTACTTTTTTAATTGAGGAGATTAGAAAATAAGTATTTGAATAGTATTTATTAGAGATCGATGAAACTTTATCAACAATTTGATTATAGAGTTAGAGATTTATCTGATGTATTGGATAATGTGTGTGGACATATTTACAAATATTTATGAGCACATGCATGGTGCTTGCACATTTATATTTATATTATACATGTACTCCAAACTTATTTATATCTATTATATCATTTAACACTATGTCAATTTTTTTCTTATCTTATAACATGATTTCTTACTTATTATACTATATATTGCTATCTTATATTTTATATATTCGCATATGACTATCTTTGCTTTATCATTGCTTTCTCTTTTCCTTTTCTCTAAAGTTTTTATCAAAATTTTTGTTCTTGTATCTTAATGATTGTTTTACTTTCTTTTCCTTATTTTTCATAGATAATTTGTCATGGTGATTTGGTTATACTTACCCTGTTCCCCTTGATTATTATCTCCCTTTACCATGTGATCAATTAGAAAATAATCTATCTCATTACTATATCCTTTTATGAGTTCACCTTGGGATCTCATTTTTCCATTTTTTTTTATAAACTAAACATATACATGATTGAGACTTGAGATCACATGTTAGTTCATTGTCAAGCCTAAGTGTCCTAATCAGCCTTTGTTTTTATTTACTTAGCTTCTTTTAGCCTTAGGATATAACTCATTTATATGTATGACTATCTCTCTCATTATTGGTCATTCCAAATCCATATGGAGGAGGAATTTTAAAAATACTTCAAAAGAAATTTAAAATATAAATCATTTAAACAAAAGGTAATGATATCAAAAGGCAAAATTATTCTTAAAAGTCTAAATCACACTAAAAGATGTGATTTAAATCACATCTCCTTATTCTAGTCAAAGCTTAAACTCCATAGTTGGCCTTATGGTAAAGTTGAGGTCTTGTGGGATGTGATAGGCCAGTAGATTAGAAGAGGAGAATAAAAAAATCCTTTAGTGCTACCTACTTTCTCATGCAAGTACCTAATCTTTGTTGTAGACTGATGGTTCTATAAGGGGCCTTGAAGAGAGTGAAACATGTCATGGGAAGGTAGGTCCATTTTAATTTTTCTTATACAAATCTACCTTCATGAGTTGATCTTAGTTGCACACCTATTTGCCTACAAAACTTTGTGTTTATAGTAAGTAGGTTTCCTTTGTACATATATGACCACTAGTCACTTAGTGTCTTCTCATGTCCTTAGTATACCTATTACCTCTTAAGGTCTTCTCATAAGATGCCTAAGTCTTAATTTAAACACTCTCTTTTCAGTCCTTATATTCCTTATATTTTCTCTTGAGATTTGATATTTGGTTTACTGATCACCCCTCCTTCAGATTTCATTTGTGAGTTGCTTTGTAAGACCATAGATAAAACCTAACCATCCTCATAAATTACCATCTTTTCCTTCCTATTACCCACATCCTTGATTACCCAATTTTCCTCCTTATTCCACCTCAATGGTTTTATCTTTGTCAGGTTCCAATTTAAAATCATGGATATGACCTGACCCTCCTCACAAAATTTTCCAATACCCAAGTCACTATCCAAATTACAAGTGTCAAATTGAGATAATATTCAATCGATTATGAAGTTACATGTCATTTTACATGCTTCCCATATTGATATTTATTATGTTTTTATGCTTACTTCATTTATATTTCACCTTCTTATTTTTTTATTTTTTGAGTGCATGTAACATTTCAACCATTTCTTGAAATTTTCATACTTCTCAGCTTGAATTAGTATGAAAAATTTAAGATCAATCTTTTACAATTTTGTTTTTCTTTTATACTTCCCAGCATGATTTAGTATGATTGATTGACTTTATTATTATTATTTTTATTACCATTTGTACCTTTTTTCATATCTTCCATTTTATTCTCTATTTGTCATACTTCAAAATGTGATATTTAGTATGATTTTACTTGTTTTAATTTGGTGAAAAAATCCTTCACATTGGTTTTAAAAATAAATTCCTATTTACCATCTTGTTTTTCCACTTTCTTGGTTATTTATACTTATACATTTCTTATTTTTACACATTTCCTAGCTTGAAATAGTGTGTAATACATTTTATTGATTGATTATATGTTTCTAAGTCATTTTTTCCAATTTATTCTTAACCATTTATGTGTCTTTCATAATGCTATAAAAGAAACCACATCTCATATATTTCCTATAGCATATACAACAAAGCTAAATACATGTCCTAAAAAGAAATACATCCTAAGCATCCACAACCTAAACCATAATGAACAAATAGAATCAATCATAATGAAAACATACACATCCAATAAAAATGTGACAAAATGATCTATATATATATATATATATATATATATCATGAGTTTTATACAACTAAAAAAACCAGATATAATTTCCAAGCTCTATGGTTTGGTTCTATCCTATATATCTCATGGCCTAGCCATGTTGCCTACTAAGGCCTCAGTTTGACTCCTCTAAATGGTATGCTATAAGGAGGCCATCCAAGGCCTCAATCCCTCTACCTATCCCTATAAGTGTGCTACCCACATCTGTGACTCCATTAATTAGGTCTAAATCTCTATCATCTATGATATTATAGGTATATGTGCATCTCTTTCATCTATTAAGGCCTTCCATGCCTGTATCTCCCTAACACCCATCCCTGGTGGTGTTTGAATACTCTCTCTATGACTGTATCTACCTAGATTCCTATTTAGCTAATCTAAACCAACTCGCCTAAGTTAGGGTAGATGGTACACTTGGATCCTTTAATGTCATGGGATTGTATGTCTATAAAGTCTCATTTAGGACATCCTGGAGTGATCCCCTCACCATGGACCCCCATATCTCTTCCTCATCATCAGCTACACCTAAAAAATCACACAAAATGGATATTAAATCACTGTCATATCTCATAATATCTATCTATCTTTCTAAATCAAACTCAAGTAACATATTAACCATCTCTTTTTACGTATCTATGTCTCAACTACTATGGTCTCACCATTTGTGTGACTGCCTAGCATAGTCTCCCTATTTGTGAATCCTCTTAGTACCACATAGATAGGTTGACTCCACAAATCAAACTTAGCTATCATGGCTCATTTTAGTCTCAGCCTACATTTGAGTGGTCTTTATATCATATATTCTAGCTCACCTATGGGGTAATTTGGGATGGTAATAGTCCCCACTCTCTCCTCTATCTCCTACCTCTATTGATTCCATGTCCTTGGTGGCTACCACTCATCTTGATGTGGAGCTAGCAGTGGTACATCTAGTATCTTTGCCTCTACATCTCTATAATCCTATTCAATTCCTCATCATGCATAACTAATCCATGGTCACTCTTAATATGGCCTTAGTGTTAGCCTCACTACTAGTGGCCCTAGTTATCTCTTACCCCATAGCTCTCTCACATGCCAAGCTGATTACTCAAGTATCAATATCAATGTTGTTAGATGAGGTAGTCCCATCTACCCTAGAACCCATACCACTAGATGTGACTCTCTCTACCAAAAGAAGTGTCCAATCACCTCTATCCTCTCTATCACTGGTAAAACTATGTCCCAACTCACCCATGTAACTATTATGTGCTTATATGGATACCACATAATGTCTAAATATCTCACTAACTATAATGTTATCACATGGGGCATAACCCATGCTACCTATTCTTCCCTCCATCATTATATTTGAGGTGACTTGTCATTAACCATATGAGGTAGCCTAGTCAGCTGATACATAGAAAATCATTCATAGATCCAAGCTATTAACAATATGAATAGTCCCATGGTCCTTTTCCCTTTGACTAGCATCTCATACATATCATATACCAGCTAGATCTAGATAATTGAGCCTAGGTCATATAACACTCACTCCTCTAATATCATCCTGCTTAAAGATATCTAGAATAGTGGTACCTTGTCATCTAACTTATGACATAACACCTGCTTTGTTATAAGGCCTATCACAACCTTCCAAATATCTAGAATATGTGATGTATAAACATTAAACATACTCACCCTCCTACCTAGGAGTATCATCTTTGAGCCTATAGCCCACATGGCTAAGGCTCTCCTCTCCTCTAAACTATTTAATATCCCTACAGTCACCTATGCTCCTACTATAGGCTATCCCAAGATGGGATGGGTATCCTCTTACATGATAGCCACCTCTACTATATCTTCATCCACCTCCCTACTGAAGGTGTTAGTCAATCATTCCCAACAACTACAAAACATGACTAAAAAGTTAGCACTGTGTGGGATTTGACACATGTTTGTTATCCTACCTAGACCTATAAATCATAATCTATCCCTATCTAAATTTAAAAACTTATCTAGCAAGTTTGGTAACCATACAACATTTATAAGTCACCAAAAAATTCATTGGCCTTGCACCCCAAAAATAGAAAAGATGTATAAGTTCGTCCATGTCATGTATTATCATAATACATTCTTTAATACATTCTTTTTACATTTTTAAAGAAAAAACAAGCCCAAATTACCTTATTTTAATCATTTTACCTTAATTTTATCCTTCTTCATCCTTCTTGACCTTACTTGGTAATTTTAGGCCATTTTAGCCCTCTTTTGGCCTTTTGCACTCTTTTTCATATCTTTCTAGCCCTTTGGTCAAACTAGTTTGACCAAAATTTTCCTATATTTTTTCCTAGTTGACTCAAAAATATTATTAAAACCCCCTTATCTTCCTCTCCCTAGTGCTGAGTTTCCATTTTAGACCTTTCAAACCACCTTGTTTCAGTTAATTTCTTGCTTATTATTGGAAAAAGAAGAAGAAACTAAGTATGGGAATGGTTGAAAAACCTATTTGATTGTGCATGTGTTGAATTAGAAGATTGTGAAGAGATCCTCTTTGGCTTGGGAGGATGACCCATAGATGAGATAACACTAAAGCAAATTTTTTTATTAGATAGATAGTTGGGTGGATTGCCTAGCAATAGTCAGATCTTGAAAGTGAGAGCTTCTTTAAGGGTTGTCAATCCGCATGTTTTAAATAATTAAGCTTATAAAATAGAAAATAAGGTACTTGCATCAATAATTAAAAAGTACTAAAATTGAACACAAGAATCTTTGCTAAGAAAATAGACATGACTAAATTAGTGATAAAATAATTAATACTAGTTTTAGATGGTTGGGGTATGCTTCAAAAAATTAAGTAGGGGTCTATGAATAGGAAGGAACATAGAAAATTAGGTTTGGTTGTGGGTAGGTAGGTGAAAAAAACTTGCTATTTTTTCACTACCACAGTGATCATCAGTAGTTAGACTGACCATCAGTGGTTAAGGTGACCATCAATAGTTGGGATGACCATCAATAGTTGGAGAGACCATTAGGGGTTGGGATGGCCATCGATAGTTGGACAAAATATTGGTAGTTAAGACAACCATCAATGGTTAATGTGTATGGATATGGGTTAGTAAAAAGGCTAATTGATGAGATCCAAAAGATGGATTTTGAGAGATGGATAAGACTTGGGTTGATTAAGAAAAGGAAATAAAGTAAATGACTACTAGGAAACAAGTACTTATCTTACCAAAAGTTGATTGGGTGTATGGTTGAGGTATTTGACCTGTTGGTGGAATGTAGCTTGATTTTGATAGAGTAATAATACCTAATAACTTAGTAGAGAGGCAACGACAAGTCATCCCTTTAATATGATTGCTAGATTGCTGATGATGATTAACCTGCAAAGAGAAGCTCTTGGATGCACACGTTCTTGATCATGATTGTAGATGGGCTTCACCTCCTATCTCCTATCTTCTTATAGGCACAATAAGAGAGTTTTAATAACACATACACTAGGCTTCTTAATTATAACTCACTCATACAATATCTCACATGTGGATGAGGACAAGTTATTTTTAAAAAATTAATGTAGGTGACTTGCATATTAGTTAATAAGGAGGTGGACCCTGAGCGTCAATGGTTAAGATGACCATTGGCAATCAACTTGACCATTGATGATCAAAGGTGAAGGTTCAAAATAAGTAAATGCTAGGTTTAATCTAGTTTAGTCAAACTAAATACAATTTAGGTTTATTTAGGGTTCAAAGGGTTAGATCAGTCCCAAATGGGTCCTAAGGTAGTCAACATGTATTTTAACACTCAGAATCATGGTGTATGGATTTTTGGTATCTACATTTTGACCTTTTTTATTATGTGGCTTGAATAAACAAGCTATAAAATAAAAAATGATGCTTAGTTAAAGGTCCAACTACCCTAAGTATGGGAGGAGGCATTCCTCTAAAAACTAAGAGGTGATGAGGTAAAACTAAAGTGAGTGTAGGTTTGACATGGGTAATGATGAAGGTAAACATTATGAATGTTATTAAGAGGTTGGGAACTAAAACACTAATAGGTGTACAAAGTGGGATTAAAGGTGTGATAGCCAAGATCATGAAAAGATAATATTTCCATTATTGATAACAATAAAGGTTAGTGTTAAAGGATAAGTGATCAGTGTACCATATGATTGCATGTAAGCATGACAACTGGGTACACCTATTGGTCTCCTAAATAAAGTTAGCATTTTTGTGGGTATCTAAGGTAGGAAGTGTTCTTGGTGAAAACAAAAATAGGTTAAGTGTCATGGGTATTTGAGGTAGGAAGTGATATAAAAAAGACACAAGTAGGTTAGGTAAGCATGAGGTGGAACAAGGTCAAAAAGGGTCAACATGATAATGTTGTCATTGTGTTAAACAAACCAAGCAAAAAAGTGTCATAAAATATGTGCTAGTTTGGCTAAAATAGACCAATGATGATATGATGAGGTGGTCTAGGTGGGTAGAGAAGGTAGTCTCCAAGGGTGGGTTTGGGTTTGTGAGATAAGGTCATCTCTAAAAGTTTGGCACTTAGATGTGGATGCCTAAAAAAATTAAAATGTGGGTTCCTGACCATCAATAGTCAAGGGTCCCAAGGTTGACTATTGATGGTCACCTTGATCATTGATGGTCAGGGGGAAACCCTAAAAGGCTAGAATGTAAAAACTAAAAATTAAAAGTCATTTTCACTTTTTAAAATTGACTTCCATGTTTTTTAAGCTCTAGAAAGTTGGTTTTTTGTAAGTGACATTAATAATGAGGGTTGAATGAGCAGTTTGTTGAGTTGGTGATTATTGATTGGTTATAGGTGCAAGAGATATTAAATAGTTTAGAGATGTATTGGATGGTTTTATTGTGAGGGATGTGGTCTAGAGGCCATATGTTGGCTTTCATAGGTGGGCTCTCTATAGCCATCATACATTATCATTGTAGAGTTGGAGATAGATATATAAGAGGAAAGAGGGTGAGACTAAGATCATCCCATTTGATAGAGTTAATAGGTAGTTCAACTTAGTCTAAGGGTTTTTAGGTCCATTCCTAAGGTACATGAGGGAGGGTGATAACTTTTTGTTACCTGAGCCATAACTAGAGGAGGTAGTCGTAGATAATGAGGAACTACCTATTAGAGTAGGGGTTGATGATGTTGGTTTTGTTGCTGGTTATGAAACATAGTACTAGACACTTTATGAAGTGGTAAATTTTAGGTGGGATGATAGGGTATGGTAGGTTATGGATGTGGATCTAGTTGGTGGGGGTCCATAGGTGTAGGTGTAGGGAGGTGGCCTTGATGAGTAGGTAGGGGCAACACTAGCTACCATACATGCACACATTAAAATGTTGTAAGGATAGGTGGCCATATTATAGGGTTATATTGTGACATTATAGGGTTAGGTTTCCACTAGATAGGTGAGAGAGACTAAGCCAAGACCTCTCTAGGTTTGGTGACTTAGGAGAGGGACACCTTGAGATAGAGGGTAGGAGTAGGGGTAACACCAACAATAGGGCCACTAGGTATGATCCTTATGGCATAAAACCTGGCCATAATGGAGAAGTTGAGGTACTATGAGGCTATAGTTTTGACATAATGCTTGTAGGAGCCTTGATGGGGTGAGTATAGAGCTAGTTTAGTATGTGGGGAATCTATGGTGACTCCAAGTAAGTGAGATGCTTCAGTGCGGGGACAACCAAGAATGCTAGGAGGAAAGGCACTAGATGGTAGTGACAGTGCAAGTAGAGATGGTTATAGTGGTTCCTTCGGGGAATGATATGATATGCTATGTCATATAGATATAGATGTACATGATTTTAATATCAGATTGTGTGTCAATGTAGTGAGATGTACATGCATTGAGAGTGAGGATATACATTATCACATGTAATTATAAAATTCGATGACATGATGTATATTTGACTTATGAGCTATATATATGTGATCATTATTTTTTGTTCATGTTCATGTTGTATGATTTACATTTGTTTATTATGAGATGTTTACATTGTTTATGGATTATTTTTATGCTATGGTTGTGTAGACACTGATATATGCATAGCTAGGCATGAGATGGTTTTGATTTATGGTTATGCTTCTGGTTGCTTATGACATGCTAATTTTTAATGAATATATGATTCATTATTTAGATGTAGACATGTGGTGGAAAATGGTTGATTATTTTAATTGGTTATATATGTGATTATCATGCTTATTATGGTTATACTTATTATCAATGTTATGATAAAACACATGAGGTGGTTATTAACAACACTAGATGGGAGAATAAATAACATAATAAAGAGACAAATTCCATAATGAAAATATCGACTAGTCATGATAGGATAAAAAGAGAGCATGATGCCTCTTCATTGATAAGGACAAACATAGATCTAAAGTTGGATTGGCTTAATGAACATAAACCCTTAAATTGGTTTATATTATAATTTATTAGTTGGTTAAAAGGTGTCTTGACCATATTATGTTAAGTCCATTAATTATAGTGAAAAAAGGGGAGATGGGTGAAAATGGAACCTTATAGTGAGACTAACATGCCTCTTCTGTAGGTGTCCAAAGAGTTAGTATAAACAAGTCTATGCCAAAATGTATAGATTGATCAATCCAAGAAGTCTACTTATGAAATCCAATTGTGGCTTCCACCTTATTATGCTATTTGAGAGCTGATTGTGGCTTCCAAAATTAGTTTTCTTTTGTTGTGATTTTGATGATGGGTTTGTTACTAGTTGCTGTATGTGGGAAGCTAATCGATGTGAGTAGCTTCCAAGAAATTGCTATGCTTTTGAAAAATGCTTTAATCAGCCATCCTTTAAGGGAGTGGTCTATATTTATGTTATTTTTTAAATTATTTTGATATATTTCCTTCAAGGGAGTAGTCTACCTTATATTTGACAATTTCAAATAAATTTTCAATAGTTGTCCTTTAAGGGATCAGTCTGTGAATTCTAGGAATGATCTAAGATTACTAGTGATATGGAAATTTTTACTTTGATTACTTTGATTTTTCTTGACATATAATTTCTTAGGCTAGCGTAGTGGTTCACATTTATGAAGGCAAAAATAAGAGAATAAGAAGGTTGATTAGGTGTAAAATAGGCTTAGGTGATAACAACCATGGGGATCCATCCTAAAAAAGGGTGGAAAGTACCATGAGAACCATACAATGGGTAGAGACATGGTACACATTATTCAAAATTTAGATATGATTATGATGGATAATCAAATGATTCATCCTTAATTGATTGCCCCTAAAATAGAGAGATGAAATGTGGGTGAATAACAAGGGATGAGTCTTAGGTAAACAAAAGGTAAACTTGATCCTTCTTAATAAAAGAATAGATGTAGATGTAAAGTATTAAGGGGCTCAAGCTCTAAGTGGCATTCTATAAAAGACAAATAGTAAGCTCCTAATCCATACTTATGGGTTATGATATAAGGTCTAATCCAATTGAAAGCAAACTTGCCCCACTTATTTTTCTCCATATTGGTGAAATGTTGATTTTCCTTTAGGATGAGGTCTCTGATATTGAATTCTTGTACTTTAAGGTGTTTTTTATAGACATGTTTTATATGATCTTGATAGAAATGGAGATGGGTGAGGGATACTAAATAATGCTCATCAAGTAGCTCTAGTTGGGCTAGATGGTACTGATGCTAATCACTTTTAGAAATGAGATCTTGTAATGATATGTGAAGAGATGGGATTTGGAATTTGAGAGGTAATAGGACCTCAACTCCAAATACAAGGAAAAAAGGGGTAACACTTGCAGGGGTCCTAATGCTAGTATGGTATGCCCATAAGGTGAATGGGATGTGTAAATGCCAATCTCAACCAAATTCATTGACCATTTTAGTTAGCATGTTATTAAGAGTTTTGTTAGTGGCTTCTACTTATCTATTATCTTGATGGTGATAAGGTGATGAGAAGATTAAGTTAATATTGAATGCATCACATAGAACCTAAAATTATTTTTTATTAAAGGATTTACCATTATTGGTAATAATATTAAGAGGAACATTGAAGTGGTAGATGATATGATGGTTGATAAAGTCGATAATCTTTTTTGCCTTGGTTGAGACTAAAAGAATAGCCTCTACCCACTTGGTAAAATACCCAGCCATAATGATGATATAGTAATGCTTTTGTGAGGAATGAGGATTGATTTCACTAATGAGGTATAGACCCCATTGTGAAAAGGGTTATAAATTGGTAGAAACATAAAGAATGTGACTAGGCACATGGTGCAAATTAGCATGTTGTTGACACTAAACACACTTTTTCACATAATCACAATATTATTGGTTAAGGGTAGGCTAGTAGTAGTTGAGAGGAAGGATACACTTAGATACAATGAGGCTACTAAAGTACCCTCCACAAATTACATCATACATTTCCTTTATAACATGAGAGGCTTCATGACTACATAGGCAACAAAAGAGGTGGCCATGAAAACCATGCTTATAAAGGATATCTCTTAGTATGGTAAAACATGAGGTACTCTGAATAAATGATCTTTGAGCATTCCTAGAGAGGTAAGAAGGAACTATGCCAAGGTTAAAATAGTCAAAGGTTTGTTGATACCAAAGGTTAGGTTGGGTTTCCTTGACATTAAAAATGGTGGGAGAATCTAGTTTGAGATAGGAAAGTTGGATAAGTCTATGGATAACAATAGATAACTTAGAATCTAAGGGTGTGGATAGTATTTGAGAGGCAAGAGAAGCTATGGTGTCGATGAAATTGTTAGTAGATCATGAGGTTGACTAGATGTGGTAGTGTTTGGATGATGTTAAGAGTTCATCAACTAGTTATTTGTACTACTGTAAAGCATCATTCTTACACTGGTAAGATCTATTAATTTTATTGACTATAAGTTAGGAGTCACCAAATATATTGGTCATTTTGACTCCTAGGGATAAGGTAGTTTGAATGCCTATCACTAGGGTTTCATACTCAGCCATATTATTGGTACATTATAAATCAAGATTGAAGGATAAAAGAAGAGGTTCACCATCAATGGGGATAAGTATGATACCAGTTGCCCCACCACATTAACATTTTGATCCATCAAAAAACATGGTGGCTTGATAGGTGAAGTCTACCTAAGAGAGGGTTACGATGGACTCATCAAGAAACTCAAGAGGAGGAGGTTGGTTATATGCACCAATTGGTCAATAATGACTTTCCCCTTAATTAAATTTTGCTGAAAGAACTCAAGATCAACACTGCTAGGAGCATAAACCACTTGGGCATATGCTACTTTTGGTATGGCTTATAGTGCATATACTTTAGTGGGCCAGTGTTGGTTATGATATAGGTTTTGTGATTAATAATTTAGTGGTGAAGTTTGGTGGCTGCAAAGACTAAAGCTAAGCAAAGCTTCTTAGTATGGGTATACTGAGTCTCATATTCTACTAGTGTGCGACTAATGTAGTAGATGAAGTTTTCTCTATGTTTTTCATCTTAGTGACCCAACATATCCCTTAAGGAATGGTCGATGGAAAAGATATAACGGTAAAAGGGTTGGTCATCCTTAGGAGAGGTAAGGATAGGTGGTGAAAAAAGGTATACTTTGAGCAAATCAAAGGCCTTTTAATAATCACTATTCTACTTGAAAGAGACATATTTATTTAAAATGTGGTGGAAAGGTTGGCACTGATCCAAAAGCTAGGAAATGAAATGATAGATGTATTGAAGCTTCCCTTGCAAGCTATAGAGTTACTTGAGGTTGGTTGGAAGAAGCATGTCTAGGATTGATTTCATTTTGGTAGGATAGACTTTGATTTTATAAAGGGAGATAATAAAACTAAGAGGTTTTCGTAACAAGACCCCAAAAATACAATTTTTGAAGTTAAGATAGACATGATAATGGATGAGGCATTCAAAAATGATCTTAGGAACAACCAAGTGATATTTTCAAAGTTTGGATTTTCAAAGAAGGTTATCCACATAGTGCTCTATAATCTTATGGATAAGGTCATGGAAAATATAGGTCATGGCACATTGGTAGGTTGCACCAGTGTTATTTAACCCAAAATGCATGACTCTATAGCAAAAGGTTCCCCATGGGGTAGTAAAGGTGGTCTTGTGCTAATATTCAAAATCAATCAAGATCTGATTGTATCTTAAAAATCCATCCATGAGAGATAACATCTCATGGCCAGCTGTAAGATCAACTAGTTGGTCGATATTGGGTAGAGGAAAGTTGTCTTTGGGGAAAGCAAGGTTAAGGTTATGAAAGTCTACATAAATGTGTAGTCTTCTTATGTATTTGGTAATAGGTACAACATTTGAGACCCATTAGGGGTAGTTAATGGGTTGAATGAAATTAACAGATAAAAAACATTGAATCTCTTTTTTGATGAGAAGCGTTATGTGAGGGTGCATGCATCATAGCTTATACTTTATGGGCTTGACATCATAGTTAGTGACCATGTTATGAGTAACAATAGTGGGGTTGATTCTAAGAATATCACTAAAAGACTAAGTGAAGGATATGTTATGGTCTTGGAGGAAAGGAGAGAAGTCCCAAAGTTCCTTTATTATCAGTGATTGGCCAAGTTTGACAATATAGGGTTTATCTAGAGATCCCATGTTGATATCTCTAGTGGATTCATTCAACATGGTCAAGGTCTCTAGTAGATGTGATATGTGGATGGAAGAATCCAGGGCACTAAGGTAGGTGATAATAGAGTCATCATCCTAAAATTCAATAACGTTAATAGTATGGGTATCTTCTCCTATCATCTCAGGATGGGTCAAAGGGATGGTTATGATTTCCCTATCCTTTTGGTAAGTTAGGGTCCTAGGTAGATCATGTTGACAATTTTTTTTAAAGTAAGATGATGTCATCATCCTCACACATAGGTGGTGGAAAGGCCAATGAGGAAGGGGAATCTTCTTTAACAATGGTAATAGTGGGTTGTTTAGCTTTATTCTTATTAGGTAATCTAAAACCAAGTTAGTGCTTCTCATGAAACTTCCTTATTTTGATGGTGATTAATTCATGTGGGCCATGCTCATACCACCAAAGATCAAATCCTTTCCAATCACACCAATAGAGGTATGTTTTGATGAAGCTCAGTATATCTAGATAAGAGAAATGGGTAGTGAATGGTTGAGGTAGAAGAGAGCTAGTGAATCACCAAAGGATTTGTTGAGTCCCTCATAGACAAAATGGGTTTGGTAGTGGGGAGATCCAATGGGAACAATAGTCTTAACATTTGGGTCATATCCAATCTGATTAGTGAGTTGCCCATACTCGTGAGGAGTAGGGAAAGTGTTAAGGGCTAAAAGGTGATATTCCCATAGTGAAAGGTGATGGAACATTGATTTGAAAGGGTCTATGATAGGGATTTGTTCAAAGGGATAGAGGAACTAATTGATGCTTCACTAGTGGAATGCAATATAATATCTACTTTGGTAGTTGAAGTTTGGGTTTTGGCTATTGAGGGTGTGTTGGATGGGGGTATGAGGACATCATTGGGGTGATAGGTCATATTACATGTTGAAAAAGGACTTAGGTTAGCTTGGATGGTGGTGAGATAACATTCATGCTCAAACTTAATGTAATGATGAAGGGTAGAAGGAATGCAACCCATGAAATAGATCCAAGGTCATCTTAGCAAAACGTTGTATTAAAAATCACCTTCCACTACATAGAAAATTTCAAGGAGTGCCTGAGGTCCTACATGGATATGAAATACAATTATTCCTAGTGTGTTGGTCAAGGTGTGATTAAAGGAATGAAGGATGATCAAAGTTTTAGACATGATATTGTTTGAAAGGTTGAGTTAGTATAGGCATAGGGAGAGATGATATTAATGTTAGCTCCCCCATCAATCATGACCTATTTAACATAGGTTTGGTTAATGTAGTTGGTAATAATGATAGGGGAATTTGGTTCCTCAAGGTGGATGGAAGGTATTTATGAATTCTTGAAGGTAACAAGGTTGGAAATTGGAAGGGCACTGATAAAGGTTGCTAAAGGTTAGGGGTATTTGAGTTGGAATTTAGTGGAATAAAAAGACCCTATTAGTGCTTGGTGGTGATGAGAAGAGGTAGAAATCAACTCATACAAGGTCATCTTTGTTGAGGTCTAGTGAAGTTTCTTGAGGATAACTCTTTGGATGGACTTTGAGAGGTTATATTAGGAGGTACCTAAAATGACTACCTTAACTTTGGTTGAATATGGAGATGACTGGGTTTGAGTTGGT
Organism: Torreya grandis; assembly: GCA_037957365.1. Classification (NCBI taxonomy): domain Eukaryota; kingdom Viridiplantae; phylum Streptophyta; class Pinopsida; order Cupressales; family Taxaceae; genus Torreya; species Torreya grandis. The sequence goes on from JARHVA010000623.1 coordinate 4,474,455, forward strand.
TGGGGGGTTAAAGATGGATATGTCTATGGAATGGAAACCTTAGGCTTCCCCTTATCATTGTATTGTAATCTTATGATCATGTTAGTATAGATAAAAGGAGAGGTTGAAGTAGGAGATTGCTCAAACCTATCTTCACTTTAAGGTGAGAGTGGAGGAGTAGGTAAGTGTTAGGTAGGTATGGTTATTGGTTGGATTAGCATGGGGTTCATAAGAGGTTTGTATATTAATAGTTTTTCCTCATAATAAATTTAGTGGATGATGGTTTGGAGAGATTTTTAGTTCTCTATATCATGGCCTAGTGTCTTATGATAATCACACATTTGGTGGTCATTGTACTAGAAAGGTTTTGAATCTAGGGGGTCAAAGGGCATGATAGGTGGTGAGGATAAGTAATAAGTATTCAATAACCTATAAAAATGGTCAAATAGGATTTAGATAGAGGTTTTAAGGGTTTAACATTTTGGATTTGGTTGTTGAGGTGGAAGGTTGCTTGGAAGCAGGTTTGGTGATAGGTGCCTTAAGTTAGGTAGTTTGCTTGGTTGATGGCTATGGTTTAGACAAGGAGGCCAATGAGTTAGAAGTAAAATATTTCAAGGTAGGTAGCTTGGGTACCAATGGTAAAATGAAGAGAGGTGTGTCAGAAAGAAACTATGAAGGTATAACCAAAAGAGGTGGTGGGGTTGTGGTCAAGATAATGGGATTCCTACTCGAGGTAGAGGGTTGAGGTCCAAAAATGGAGGGAAAGTTTGAGGGAGGTAAAATTTAAGGCTTAGGGCCTTTGGGTGGTTTTACCTCTTTAGTTGATTTAGTTTGGTGCTTAGTTAATTTGGAAGGAGTTAAGTCCACTTTCATAGATAGATGGCTAAGGCTTACGGTAGGGAGGATTCCAAGGATCTTGGTTGGTTTAATAGTTGAAAAAGAGGGTTTGGTCACTTGGGCCTTGGTTGGTTTGGGTGGTTGAGGGTTGGTTGGTTTGGGTGAGGCTTTGGCTAGTTAGGTAGAGGTTTTAATTGGTTGGGTAGATATGGTAATAGGTTGGTCAATAAAAGTGGTAAGTTAATCCACCAAAGAAAATGTTGGAGGTTCTGGTTTGGTGATATAATGGAGACATAATTTCTACCAAAAGGTTGCCCAATACATGTCAGGGTTGGAGATAAATTCCAATTTTTTCACTAACCAAGAGAATGGTTTTATAAGTTGGTTATATTCCATGATGTTTGGTTGTGGAGCTAAAAGCTTCACTGATGCAAACAAAGGAGGAGGTTTCAAGAAGGTTGCTGAGTGTTACAAATGCTAGCGTCGATCAGGCCAACTAACGTTGGTAGGATTAGATAAGAAGGTAATCAACGTCGGTCAGAAGTTGATTAGCGTTGGCACTCCCTAGGCAAATAGGGACCGACATCAGTCACTTGTGTGGTTCAGACTGTGAATGTTACAGGCAATTAGCTAATGAACCAAGTGTTTGCATGTTGAGAGCCAATTTTAGACTAAGAGCTCTAGATCTAATTATTGTAATTATATGTCTAATTATTGTTTACATGAGATCTATTTAAGAGACTCATGGATTGTATTGTAAGTTGTTCTAGTTTGAGTTGAGCAAAGTTTGCTTCTTCTGTGTGTGAGGTGAGCAAGGGTGTTCCTCCTAGTTCTACAATAGTACCAAGGTGGGTGCTAGTTTTGGAGAGTCAGTAGGATTCTTCAGGTGTGCATGGCTATTTTAGGAGATCTACATGGTAAGTAAGATCTTTGATCTGCAAGTGTATGTGTGTGCAAGGTCAAGGTTCACAAGTGTGCAAAACTAGATTGATTTGTAGGTGTGTAAGATCAGATAGGACATCAACACAATAGGGAGTAGAATCAAGTGGGATCTACTTAGAGTACAGTGTGTACTCAAAGAGAGCAAAGAGAAAGGCAAGGTAGTTCCTTCCATAAGTAAGATCAGATTGAGGTGCAGGTTGTTTTAGGTTCATGGGAGATCTACTTGAAGTATGTTTGTGTACTTGTGGAGTGCGTGGAGCACTTATGGTGTGCATAGAGCACAGAAGTACTGGCAGTAGTGGATACTGGCTGGTTAGAGGTGAACACCAACTCTATGTTTGAGTTGGGTGTTGGGACCTAAGAGGGAGAGCTTTGAGGGAATATTTACTATTTATGCCCTAAAGGTGTGGGAGCCCTAGAGGTGTGTAAGGAAGAAGAACTGTGGCAGCCTTCTTTATTGTATTTCCTTTTGAAAGAGTTTTAATATAAGTTGTGTATTGTCTCTCATATTTTGTGTTATTTCTAAATTCTAGTTACTTGTGTATTCTGGTTAATTTTTGCATGTTAAGTTGCTTGGTAATCAATTGTGTACTTCCATTATTTATCCCAACAAGTGGTATCAGAGCTAAGGTTGTAGGGAGCAGGTTTTGTGTTTGGTTACAAGTCACTCTCAGGGGTTTCTGATTGAGTGGGAGCAGAGCAATGGCAGATCAAAGTAAGCTAAGAATGGAGGAGTTGAAAAGCATAGATGGTCACTTACAGTCCTATGGAAAGAAAGAGCAGGTAAAAGAAGATTGTTGGTTGGTAGTAGATCAACATGAAGGAATTGAAGAAGTAGATGTTGCAGGTGTTGTTGCACAAGATGCTCTGGGAGGTTTCTTAGATAAAGTTGAATCTTGGACTATAGATTCTATTGCCTCTTTCCATGTACCCCAGGGAGAGGAGCTGGTGAGCCTTGTCAAAGAATTGGCAAAGGGGAAGTGAAGCTAAAATTGCAGGAGGCCAACACATGGGTGTTGAAGAAGGTCATGCAGGTCCCAAGTTTCAAGATGTGGCTAATTTCTTTAGGAAAGTTGGGTGATGAGAGATGTACAAGAAATCTCATAGTGGATGCACTTGAATTAGCTGGTGGTAAGAAAATATGTACTCTTTATCTACTTGTTTATATTATTGATTCTTCTTCGATTGCAGAGATGTGGCTTTGTAGGCTTGGTCACATGAGCAAGAAGGAGATGCACGTTCTTAAGAGGAAGACCGATATATTTGATAGGCTTAAGAACTGGAAAGCCTTGGTGTTCTTGGAGGAGATGATGGATAGAGACCAGTGGATGGGGCTGGATACTTCTGAGTAGGGTAGTTTGGACATGGGTTTTGATTCAAAGGAGCTCACGGGTAAAAAGTCATCACTCACAAGAAAACATAGGTACCAGCATCGGTAGGAGGACTGACGTCAGCAGTAGGTAAGACTGACGTTAGTTAGGAGGATTGACATCGACAATAAAGGACACTAACATTGGCAGGGTTGGTAGTTAGGACAGGTGCATGGAATCGACGTCAGTTGGATGCAGACTGTGTGATGACTGAGGTCAATTACTGTAACAGATTTTGGGTGGACAACAAGCTATCAAGGAGTCTCAAATGCCCATATGGAGGACTAAAGGTGGTAAGTAAGCCTCAAATTCATTATTCCTCTTCTTTATACTAGTTGTTGACTATAGAGCAGGAAGGATCCAGGAAACAGTGGGAGCGTGGTAGGAATAGTATGCAGAACCAAGCAGGAGATTTGGTAGGGTTACCAGCCAGTATGAAAGCATAGAGACGAAGGGATACCTTAGTTGAAGAATAGAGAGAATAGACACGTGAGATGGAAGACCAAGTCATATGGTCTTGAGGAGCTGCAGGACAGTGGTATAGTGCTAACAGGTGGTACCAGGTGGATGACAAAGTAGGGCTTTAGTCAATGTCAATAGAACCATTGTGTTTGTCTTACCAGGTGGATGATGGTCACAACATTATCCTGTTACTGTATGTGGAGGATGAGCTTGGTGCAGGTTCAGACATACAAGGTTTTGCTGAGCTAAGGGTAAGATTAGTTCAGTGGCATGTCATGAGGTATTTAGAGCAGCAAAATTCTTTAGCATGGGAGACATGGAAGATCACAGGTTGATTTTGTCTCCAGTGGGAGCTGATGTGAATCAAGTGTTGGTGAGGTTCAAGATGCAGAACTGGAGCACACTAAGGGCTGGATAGTTTAGTGTCTAAAATCACATGAGGTCTGGTATAGACCTGAGTTTTCCCAAGCAGTGGGTGTTGTCAAAGAGTTAGGAGCCAATTCAGGGAAGTGGGTTCTCAAATATTTGAGAGGGACGAGTAGCAGGTATACATGTAGGGTCTGGACTTCACCACATGGGTTTGTAGGTTTGAATGTGGCAAGGTACTCAAATGATAGGAGGTACACCACATATTGTGTGGTGGGTTGTCTTTAGGATTCATCTTGAAGAAGGATACAAGGTAGGAAATAGATTAGATGGAGTATAGGTACAGGTACAATGTAGCTATTTATCTCCAAGTGGGAGATTGTTAGGTTGTGGAGCTAAAATCTTCACTGATACAAATAGAGGAGGAGGTTTCAGGAAGGTTACTGAGTGTTACAGATGCCGGCATCGGTTAGGCCAACCGACGTTGGTAGGATCAGACAAGAAGGCAACTGACATCGGTCAAAAGTCGACTGGCATCGACACTCCCCAGGTAGATAGGGACCGATGTCGATCACCTATGTGGTTTGAACTGTGAATGTTACGGGAAGTTAGCTAATGAACCAAGTGTTTACATGTTGAGAGCCAATTTTAGACTAAGAGCTGTGGATCTAATTATTGTAATTGGATGTCTAATTATTGTTTGCATGAGATCTATTTAAGAGACTCATGGATTGTATTGTAAGTTGTTCTAGTTTGAGTTGAGCAAAGTTTGCTTCTTCTGTGTGTGAGGTGAGTAAGGGTGTTCTTCCTAGTTCCACAGCAGTACCAAGGTGGGTGCTGGTTTTGGAGAGTCAGCAAGATTCTTCAGGTGTGTAAGATCTTGGTCATCAGGTGTGCATGGCTATTTTAGGAGATCTACATGGTAAGTAAGATCATTGATCTATAGGTGTATGTGTGTGCAAGTTCAAGGTTCACGTGTGCAGAACTAGATTGATTTGCAAGTGTGCAAGATCAGATAGGACAACAACACAATAAGGAGCAAAATTAGGTGGGATCTACTTGAAGTACAGTGTGTACTCAAAGAGAGCAAAGAGGAAGGCAAGGCAATCCTTCCATAAGTAAGATCAGATTAAGGTGCAGGTTGTTGCAGGTTTATTGGAGATCTACTTGAAGTACATTTGTCTACTTGTGGAGTGCATGGAGCATTTGTGGTGTGCATGGAGCATAGGAGTACTGGTAGTAGTGGATACTGGCTGGTTGGAGGTGAACACCAACTCTGTGTTTGAGTTGGGTGTTGGGACCTAAGAGAGAGATCTTTAAGGGAAGATTTACTGTTTATGCCCTAGAGGTGTGGGAGCCCTAGAGGTGTGTAAGGAAAAAGAACCGTGGCAGCCTTCTTTGTTGTATTTCCTTCTGAAAGAGTTTTAATACAAGTTGTGTATTGTCTCTCATATTATATGTTATTTTTGAGTTTTAGTTACTTGTGTATTCTGGTTAATTTCTGCATGTTAAGTTGCTTGGTAATCAATTGTGTGCTTCCATTATTTATCTCAACAAGTGGTATCAGAGCTAAGGTTGCAGGGAGTAGGTTTTGTGTTTGGTTATAGGTCACTCTCAAGGGTTTCTAATTGAGTGGGATCAGAGCAATGGTAGATCAAAGTAAGCTAAGAATGGAGGAGTTGAAAAGCATAGATGGTCACTTACGGTCCTATGGAAAGAAAGAGTAGGTAAAAGAAGATTGTTGGTTGGTAGCAGATCAACATGAAGGAACTGAAGAAGCAGATGTTGTAGGTGTTGTTGCACATGATGCTCCAGGAGGTTTCTTGGATAAAGTTGAATCTTGTACTATAGATTTTATTGCCTCTTTCCATGCAGCCCTAGGGAGAGGAGCTGGTGAGCCTTGTCAAAGAATTGGCAAAGGGGAGGTGAAGCTGAGATTGCAGGTGGCCAACACATGGGTGTTGAAGAAGGTCATGCAGGTCCTAGGTTTGGAGATGTGGCTAAATTATTCAAGAAATTTGGGTGATGAGAGATGCACAAGAACTCTCACAGTGGATGCACTTGAATTAGCTAGTGGTAAGAAAATAGGTACTCTTTATCTACTTGTTTATAAATCTGATTCTTCTTCTATTGTAGAGACATGGCTTTGTAGGCTTGGTCACATGAGCAGGAAGGAGATGCACATTCTTAAGAGGAAGACTGATATATTTGATAGGCTTAAGAACTAGAAAGCCTTGGTGTTCTTGGAGGAGATGATGGATAGAGACCAGTGGATGGGGCTGGATACTTCTGAACAGGGCAGTTTGGACATGGGTTTTGATTCAAAGGAGCTCGCGGGTAAAAAGTCATCACTCATAGGAAAACATAGGTATCAACATCGGCAGGAGGACTAACGTTGGTAGTAGGTAAGACCAATGTCAGTCAGGAGGACCAATGTCAGCAACAAAGGACACTGACGTTGGCAGGGTTGGTAGTCGGGACAGGTGCATGAAACTGACGTCAGTTGGATGCAGACTATGTGGTGACCAAGGTCGGTCACTGTAACATATTTTGGGTGGATAGCAAGCTGTCAAGGAGTCTCAAATGACCATATGGAGGACTGAAGGTGGTAAGTAAGCCTAAAATTCATTGTTCCTCTTCTTTATACTAGTTGTTGACAGCAGAGTAGGCAAGATCTAGGAAACAGTGGGAGCGTGGTAGGAATAGTATGCATAACCAAGCGAGAGATTTGGTAGGGTTTCCAATCGATATGAAAGCACAGAGATGAATGGATACCTTAGTTGAAGAATAGAGAGAATAGACACGTGAGATGGAAGACTAGGTCATATGGTCTTGAGAAGCTGCAGGATAGTGGTATAGTGCTTATAGGTGGTACCAGGTGGATGACAAAGTAGGGCTTTAGTCAATGTTAGTAGAACCATTGTGTTTGTCTTACCAGGTGGATGATGGTCACAACATTATCCTATTACTATATGTGTAGGATGAGGTTGGTGCAGGTTTAGACATACAGGATTTTGCTGAGCTAAGGGTAAGATTAGTTTAGTGGCATGTCATGAGGAATTTAGAGGAACAAAATTCTTTGACATGGGAGACATGGAAGATCACAGGTTGATTTTGTCTCCAGTGGGAGCTGATGTGAATCAAGTGTTGGTGAGGTTTAGGATGTAGAATCAGAGCACACTAAGGGCTAGACAGTTCAGTGTCTAAAATCACATGAGGTCTGGTATAGACCTGAGTTTGCCCAAGCAGTGGGTGTTGTCAGAGAGTTAGGAGCCAATTCGAGGAAGTGGGTTCTCAGGTATTTGAGAGGGACCACCAGTAGGTATACATGCAAGGTTAGGACTTCACCACATGGGTTTGTAGGTTTAGATGTGGCAGCATACTCGGATGACAGGAGGTGCACCATAGATTGTGTGGTGGGTTGTCTTCAAGATTCATCTTGAAGAGGGATACAAGCTAGGAAATAGATTAGATGGAGTACATGTACAGGTATAGTGCAGCTATTTATCTCCAAGTGAGAGATTGTTAGGTTGTGGAGCTAAAAGCTTCACTGATGCAAATAGAGGAGGAGGTTTCAAGAAGGTTGCTGAGTGTTATAGACGCCGGTGTTGGTCAGGCCAATCGAAATTGGTAGGATCAAACAAGAAGGTAACCGACGTTGGTCAGAAGTTGGCTAGCATCGGCACTCCCCAGACAAATAGGGACTGATGTCGGTCACTTGTGTGGTTCAAACTATGAATGTTATGGGCAGTTAGCTAACAAACCAAGTGTTTGCATGTTGAGAGCTAATTTTAGACTAAGACCTGCAGATCTAATTATTGTAATTGGATGTCTAATTATTGTTTGCATGAGATCTAGTTAAGAGACTCATGGATTGTATTGTAAGTTGTTCTAGTTTGAGTTGAGAAAAGTTTTCTTCTTCTATTTGTGAGGTGAGCAAGGGTGTTCCTCCTAGTTCCATAGCAGTACCAAGTTGGGTGCTAGTTTTGGAGAGTCAACAGGATTCTTCAGGTGTGTAGGATCTTGGTCATCAGGTGTGCATGGCTATTTTAGGAGATCTACATGGTAAGTAAGATCATTGATTTTCAGGTGTATGTGTGTGCAAGGTCAAGGTTCACATGTGTGCAGAACTAGATTGATTTGCAGGTGTGCAAGATCAGATAGGACATCAACACAATAGGGAGCAGAATTAGGTGGGATCTACTTGGAGTACAGTGTGTACTCAAAGAGAGCAAGGAGGAAGGCAAGGTAGTTCCTTCCATAAGTAATATCAAATTGAGGTGCAGGTTGTTACAGGTTTAGGGGAGATCTACTTGAAGTATGTTTGTGTACTTGTGGAGTGCGTGGAGCACTTGTGGTGTGCATGGAGCACAGGAGTACTGGCAGTAGTGGATACTGGCTGGTTGGAGGTGAACACCAACTCTATGTTTGAGTTGGGTGTTGGGACCTAAGAGAGAGAGCTTTGAGGGAAGATTTACTATTTATGCCCTAGAGGTGTGGGAGCCCTAGAGGTGTGTAAGGAAGAAGAACTGTGGCAGCCTTCTTTGTTGTATTTCCTTCTAAAAGAGTTTTAATACAAGTTGTGTATTGTCTCTCATATTCTGTGTTATTTCTTAATTCTAGTTACTTGTGTATTCTAGTTAATTTTCGCACGTTAAGTTGCTTGGTAATCAATTGTGTGCTTTTGTTATTTATCCCAACACATGGATAGTGGACCTAAAAGATAATCCCATAGGTTGGGACATAAGGATGGTAATATTGTCTTCTTCCTCAATCAAATGATGCAAGGTTGAGATAGGTAGCTCCTCTATGAGAGGATTATACATGGGGATTTCCTCCTCAAGAATGATTTCTATGGGATGGGTGATTTGCTTGGTAGTTTATGGGAAAGGTGACATGGGTGTTTAGTTTGGTATGTCAGTCAAGGGAGAGGTTGATGGCTTCACTACCTCAATAAGTGGTGGGAGAGAAAGGGGTGTTTCCTTAGTTTAGGATTTTAAAAGAGGAGTAGGTAACTCTACCATCTCAATAAGTGGAGATGGTGAGGGATAGATAAGTTAGTGAGTAGGTTATTTAGAAGTGAGTGTCTCAAGAACGATGTTAATATTATGGACATCATGAGAGAACTCAACTATGTTGATTTCATTTTTAGCAGGTGGATGGTTGGGAAAAGTTTACATAAATATGTCAAGGGCTTAGTTTGATGGTGAATTGGGGTTTTCCAATGTGAGATCCCCCTTATTAATGAGGGATTGGATAATAATATTGAATGTGTTACACCTAATAACATCATACCCTATTACTCGATGGAAGACACAGATCATTATCATTGTACCAACTAGGTGCAAGGCAATACGAATCAAATTGATGGGTTGGATTGATAGGAGGAAGTTGAATGATATTGTATTTAAATAAATTCTCTAAGATTAAAGCATAAAATTCACCAAGTGGAGTGAATTAGTTTTGGTTACTACAGTTTTGGGTCTTCATGTTTTGATTTGAGGAACTAGAGGACTTTAGTTGGTTGACTGATGGTGGAGAAGTAGTTTTAAGGACAACCACATTCACATTTCCCTTGCCCCTGGTATTGGTATTGGACTGGTTATTTGGTTTGGCAGAATAAGCCTTATTAGTTTTGTAGATTGTGCTCTTATTTTTGAGCTTCAACTTTCCTTCATCAATGGATCTATTCTCTAAATTATATGCCATGGTAAAAGCTTCGCCAAAGGTGTAAAAGCTTTGGACACATAGTGTAGAGGAGATATGCTTGGCACATGCCTAAGCAAAGATCTATATGAGTTTGGGTTTAGGTAGGGAGAAGGAAAGTTAGTCAATTAGGCTTCTCCAATGAGACAAAAAATCAACAATGGATTCATCCTCAAACTACTAGATAGAGTAGAGGTTAGTGATTGAAATTTTCTTGGAGATATTGATTGAAAATTGGTCTAAGAAGGTTTAAGAAAATTAGGTGAAGGAGAAAAGGGAGTGCTTGGGTATGTCACTATACCAATCCAATGCTAGAACAACAAGGGACATGGGGAAGGTGTGGAGAAGGAGGGAATCATCATAAGTAGTCAAATAACAATCATGTCTAAATACCCTAAGGTGTTGTTTAGGATCCTCCTTACTTTAAAATTTGGGGAACTTAGGAAGTTCCCATTGGGGAGGATATGGCCTAATAGTTATAGATGGATGGATGGGCTTAGTACATATTTTTTAATATGATAAAATGTTATGATCACCCAAAATGGATGACTCTAATGTGGCCATATTGTCCATAATCATCTTCATTAGGTCTGCTAGGGGTTTTGCACCTAGAAGGTTATGAGATGCATACTACTGTGGTGGTTGGGAGACATAATGATAGTGGGTAGAAGGTTGGGAGGCTACTACATATTGGTAAGTGGATGATAATGGTTGGGTGGAAAATACATAAGCGTAGGTAGATGTGGGTGGTTGGGTAGCGGGTACATGCCCTTGTAGATTAGGGATGTAGCCAAAGGTTGGTCTAAGGGGTATTTTTTAGATAAGAGTGGAAGTTGGGTTGGTGACCGATGGAAGCGTAGTGACCCTTATACTAATTGGCGGTAAGGTAGAGGGTATGGACACCATAAGGATTTGAAGTGAAGTATTGGTTGATGGGTTGGAGGCAGTCACTCCCATAGTGGAGGAGTGGTGGTTAGGAGTATAAGGTATAAGGGCAATGATATTTTGGGTTGGTTGGTTTTCTATGGTAGTCTTAAAGGGGTTGTTGGTTGATGAGGCTTGGGTAGTTAATAGTTGAGTTATAATCATGACAATAGAGGTACTCATCATAAAGTGGAGAGGCATGCCATAAGGTAGATCTATATTTGTAGACAAAGTTGGGATATTATAAGATGTGGTTGTAAGATATGTTGTAAGGCTACATGATTGTTATCTAGGAAAGTGTAAAAATCTACATTTCCTTGAGGAACCTCCTGAAGGAAAGTAGGACTTCCCAAGGGGTGAGGAGAGTTTGCTTGTTTAGAAATGTAGTCCATGGATGAAAAGGTGGAAGAGGTAGGTTGGTTTGGTGATGGGTTTTGCTCTAGAAGGTATCTTCACTACTGGTGAGTGAGAACCATATGAGGTAAGGGAGATAGAAAACACAAACAACCTTACTACTCAAATAAAGAGAAGACAAGAAAATGATCAAAGAAATAAAATCAAAGTAAAAGATACATTAGGCCTTAAATTTTTAATTAATCTCACTTTTGGCTTGTCTTAAGAAAATTTATGTCTAAAATTGGATTGGAGAGTGGGTACTAAAAGGAAATCTAAGGTTAGTTTCAAGTTATGTTTAGGCTCTCAAAAGGAATTTGTATTGGAGTCAATACGTGGCTTGGTATTGAGACCTAACCCATCACTTCACACACCATAGAGATAAGGGTGTTGGATGCTTTACCAACATATATTTGATATCCAGAGATTATACTCAACTAGAGAGCTAAGTTATTTCTCCCTTTGGTAATGACCTCCAAGTGGGATTACTGGGAAGGGGTAAAGTTATCGCTAGATGATGAAATTCTAGTTGAGCCTTGTCTAAGGTTTGTTTGATGTTTAATTGGTAAAAGTTTTTTGGTTTAGTGTGTGAAACAAAGAGTGAATATATGATAGATTAATTTACCTTTAAGTTAAGCTATATAAACTAAGCTTTCAAGTAGTTGATTTATGCACTAAATTTTAAGCCTAAAATAAACTTTTGATTTCATTAATGAGCATACAATAGAGAGAGAATGCAAGAAAAAAATAATCAAAGTAAGGATATAAGGGCCCACTGAGTATGCTATAATATTTCAATATTTTTTTTCTTATTATTGGAAAAAAGGAAAAGAAGAAACTAAGTATGGGTATGGTTGAAAAACTTGTTTGATTGTGCATGCATTGAATTGAAAGATTGTAAAGATCCCCTCTTTGGCTTGGGAGAATGACACGTAGATAAGACAACACTAAAGAAAATTTGTTTGTTAGATAGATAATTGGGTGGATTACCTAGCAATAGCTAGATCTTAGGAGTGAGAGCTTTATTAGGGGCTGTCAATCCACATGTTTTAACAAATAAGCTTATAAAAAATAAAATAAGGTATTTGCATTAATAATAAAAAAAGTACTAAAATTGAACACAAGAATGCTTGTTAAGAAAATAGACTAGAAATGATTAAATTAGTGATAAAATAATTAATACTAGTGATAGATGGTTGGGGTATGCTTTAGAAAATTAGGTAGGGGTCTGTGAACAAGACAAAACATATAAAATTAGGTTTGGTTGTGGGTAGGTAGGTGAAAAAAACATTCTAGTTTTTCATTGGCATAATGACCATTGGTAGTTAAGGTGACTATCAGTGGTTGGAGTGATTGTCTATGGTTAGATAGACTGTTGGTGGTTAGGATGACCATCAATGGTTAGATAAACCATCAGTGGTTGAGACAACTATTAATGGTTACTATGTATGGATTTGGGTTGGTAAAAATGTTGATTAACAAGATCCAAAAGATGGATTTCAAGAGATGAATAAGACCTGGGTTGATTACAAAATCAAAATAAAGTAAATGAATATTAATAAATAAGTACTTATCTTACAAGAATTTGATTGGGTGGATGGTTAAGGTAATTGACTTTTTGGTGGAATCTAGTTTGATTTTAACATAGTAATGATACCCAAGAACTGGGTAGAGAGGTGGTGGCAAGTCGACTCTCTAATATTATTGTTGGATTACTAATGATGATTGACCTACAAAAATAAATTCTTGGATGAAAAAGTTCTTGATCATGATTATAGATGGGCTTCACCTCCTAGATCCTCTCTTCTTATAAGCAAGGTAAGATAGTTGAAAAAAACATGTGAACAGGGATTACTAATTATAACTCACTCTGTAATGACTCACACATAGATGAATAAAATTTGGTTTTAGAAAAGCAAGGCAGGTGACTTGCATGTTAGTTATTAAGGAGGTGGATCTTGACCATCGATGGTCAAGGGTGAAAGGTCAAAATAGGTAAAATCTAGGTTTAAGCTAGTTTAGTAAAACTAATTGCAAGCTAGGTTTGGTTAGGGGTCATAGGGTTAGATCAATCTTAAGGGGGGTCTTAAGATGGTCAAGGGGTATTTTGAAACTCAAAATCATGGTGTTCATATTTTTGGTGTCTACACACCTAACAACTCCAAATTAGGTCTTTAACCTATAGAATGTATAAGGTTGAACCATACCTACTAGGTTGGTATTATGGATTCTACATATTTTCTAGCCTACTAGGTTAACTAGGTTGACCTAGTGCTTTTTTCTTGTTGACCCCTTGTATTTTCCAAAAAAGTGCAAAATTCTTACTTTCTGCCTAAATTCTTTAAACCCATTTCCCGTCTTCCTATTATCTACCCATAAAATATAATTTTTCTTTATTTTGACATCTAAAAATGCTTAAAAATCAAAATTACTAAAAATTCACTTAATTCAATACAAAGTTTAAAAACTAACATGTCATCACCTCACCATTCTAGCTTATTTTCTCTCCAGATCTCTCTTTTATCTCCTTCACAAGTCAAAATAACAAATGAATTGTCTTTTCCCATATTTAAAAACACTTTTCAAAATTCAAATCTTTTAATTATTTTCTAGCAGATTTCTTGTTTTGATTCTATCTTTATTTCTACTCATCCATTTTTCAAACCATAAAATGCATTAGATTCATGATGATGTAGAGATTATTTTCCACTATAATATACCTATCTTCCATTTTTTTTGATTTTTGGATATTTTTTGCACTAACTTCTATAGGTTCATCTAGTGTTCTCTACATTAGACACCTTCACATTTTTTTATAGTCTCCTTCTTTATCTGTGGCACTAAGGTAAGTTAAAGGTATGAAAATTTCAATTTAGTCCTTTAATTTATCTTATTTTCTATTTACTGCACTTTACTTATCATCATTTTTGTGTGTTATCATGTTTTTTCTTGAATCACCATCCCATATTGCACTTACGTGACATATGATGAGTTTCGAGTGGGGCATATATATACACCTAATATTTTCAAACTTTTATTGATTAATGACACTTTGTATCTTGAAAGAACCTATCAAGTCTTAATATCTCTAAGTGCATGACTTAAGGGGTGCATCAAGAAAGGGGTGGGAAGACCATCAGTGCTTCGTAATATTGTTGTTCCCTTTTCCACTTGCCATCTACACACTTGTCTTTTAAAACCATTTACCCTAAGTTTGTTCTTATCATTCCTACCTCCTCTAGTATTTTACTCTTTCCATTCCTCCTTTTCTTGCATTAACATCCTTTTTGATTGTCATTTGTATTGGGTCAACTGGGTCAACCTAGTACAATTTAGGGGCATTCTTTACTTTCTTCGTTTATTAGCCTTTCGGCTAACCTAGCAAAAACCTAGTAAATTATCTTACAAAACACACTAGGTCGAATGGGTTGACCCTATATAGATGACATTACCAAAAGGATTTAGGGTAAGATCCACCTAACAACAAGTTCCTTTCCCACCATTTCATAAGAGAAGAATTATTAGCAAAAAAGTGAAAGCGAACATCTGCTTATTAACCATTCTACTTGAGGAATAAATCTTAGGGTTCCATACTTTATTTTGAGATATAAATATTATCTTATGGATAAGTCTTTTGGATGGTTAGGTAGGTTGTGTATCCTAGAGTTAATTTATCTTAGTTATCCTTACATACCACAATAGTCTCTTGTGAAGCACCTTTGCCAAGGGAGATATTAAGGCTTGATGAGTTCATCTTCAAAGGTAATTATTCATAACTTTATTTCTCCTTTGTAAGAGTAGATATATAATGAATTAGTATTTTGTAAACATTGATGTGAGTATATGTCTTCTAATATATGCTTATTTTAGTTATTTAATTTATTTATTCTAACCCCCATTTTGTGCCATAATCTTTGGTGTGCACTAGATTAGATTTTATTTTCTTTCTATTAGAATAGAGTGAACATTTAAAATATTAGGACTCCATTAGGGGTGTTGTGTGATTATGCTATATTATAGGATTTGGAACCCTTCATAGAATGATGTGTTGTGACAAGTGATCCCCTAATTAGGTCTAATAGATCCCCATATTGTCATGCTCTTGCTCAACAAGTGTATCCCAATCATAAGTGTAGGTGTGATCTATCTTATCTGATCTAGGATTAATCCATAGACATGATGTGTATACACTTTCAAATATGCACATAAGAGAAGTATCACATCAATTGATTCCATGTCAATTATATTGTTTTGAAATGGTCTATTCATTTTCATAACCACTACATCTATCACTTGATCAATGTAGTGTGATGTCTAGATTTATCATACATCTTGGGCTTATCCTACCACTAATAGAGATGGTTTAACCACTCAAACCATTATCCTAGTGGGGTGATTCTAATTTGTATACCCCCCATGGAGAGGGGTTAAAACATTGATTTGAGATGAAATCCTAGGTCAATGCTTCCATAAATAACTTGCGAGAGGTAATGACATCCCATTCACAAGCCAAGATGCATGAAAATAAAAGTCAAGTAGAAAGACTTTAGGGTTACTTTTAAATCACCCATTACTATGTGAGTTTGGGGAGAGATTAGGTAAAATTATTTCTATGACTTGGAATAGAGATTAAATGCAATTGAATGGTGCTTTTGATCCCATGAGTTCCCTATAGGGGATAGGGGAAAACATACATGCACTATCCTTTTTTCAAAATAAACAATCAACAAATAATTTGCATGAAAATGAACATGTTTAAAATCATGAAACTAAATGATGTTAATTTAATTCTAAGGCACCAAAATAAAATTTGTTATGAATTTTGGTCCCTTGGCATTGATTGAAACTTGTAAAAACTTGAAAAATCATCCAAGGCATAAAAAATGAACTAGGTTATTTTAAACACCCCAAAAAATGATGTAAGTTTGAGACAAGTTTAGACTTGATTAGGTTATTTTTTATGCACCATTTGAAACATTTGGATTAATGTTCATGACCAATTTGAAATAACTTGCATAAACTCAAAATAAGAAAAAAAACATAACCATTTTTATTTTAAGCACTTAAGTCCAAATGCATAAGATTTAACAAGTTTATTTTAAACACCAAATTTAAATGTTATAAACCATTTAAGTATGAAAATTTATGTTCAATGTCTACATTAACCCTAAAAAACCAATAGAGTAACCCATTGCTTTGGAGCACTTTTGGTTGTTAGCAAATGAATTTTGGATTTTAACTCTTGGGTTTGGATTTTATTGCACACAATGACCATTGGTGGCTTTAGTCAATCATTACTGATTAGTTAATAGATAACCATCCATGGCCAAACAAAATCACTTCTAGTCAATAAATACCATCGATAAAGACCTATAAACCTAAAGGCAAAACCAAATAAAAAAAATGCATTAGGTTAGGGGTTGGTTAGCATAAAGATCAATAAAACCTATAAGGTAAAACTTGGTTAAGGGATTTAAATGTCTTTAAATGTGAGAAATCACATAAATGAAATAAATAAAGAATCAAAATACAAGATTTAAATTTGTTTCCCCTACAATCCAACCATTAATGGTTGTATAGAGTTAAACACGATTGAGCAGAACCATGGTCAGGTCAAGTAAGACAATTGCTAGTTATACCAAACCATTACCAGTCTCTGTGTAAAACCCAAATTAAAATAAGAACCCAAAATTTGGCCAAAAAAATACAAAAATGTAATTTCTAATATAATTAAGGATCCAAATGAAGATTTAAAAATTGCATGTTAATGTCTTTGATAGGTGGGCATGATTAGTGTCAGTCAGTCTATTAGAACTGTCACCGATCAAGTAGAATTGGTGCTAGTTGATAAAGATTATCATCAAAAACCTATGAACCCAAAGGAAAAACCATAAAAAATAAATGTGTTATGTTAAGTAATTATTAGGTGAAATTTGATAAAAATCTGTAAGGTAAAATATAGTTGAAACCAATAATTCAAAGAATAAAATAGCTACAATAATCAAAATGTAATCTTTAATCAAGGAATATGCCTTTGAAACCAACAAATCAAGGAATAAAATAGCTAAAAGAATAAAAATTTAATCTTTAATGATGTTTCCCCCTACATCTAGATTGTTAGTGGTTATATGAAATCAGTGGTGGTTGGGCAAAATCACTAGTGGTTAGGGCCTAACCATCAGTGATTGAACTTGACTATCGACGATCACTATGAAAACCCAAGAATTTAAACAAAATGAATTCTAGCCAAAAAAAGGTTATAAAATCAATTTTAGAGAGCTTTAAACATCCAAATGAATATTTAAAAGTTATAAAATGATCTTGCTATGAGGAATGTATTGGGTCCCACCAGGCATGCTATCTGTGATCAAGGAATTTAAATCAAGAGAGGAGGTTAATATGGTGTTAGTTCCAAAAAATAATGAAATCAACTCACTAAACAAACTAACATCTCTAGGCCTAGATCATAGGGGGGAGCATGGTGAATAAACCAATTGAAAACACAACTAAAAATGGAAAGAAATGACAACTTAAACACAAATACCAATTTCTTACCCAAATCTTTGATTGCTCCAAAATAACCTTTGTTGGCTTTCTCAGATTTGTGCTCAATAGGTATTCATAAATGGATCTTGGCTATCTCCATCCCCTCTTGGTACCTTGTCCATTTTTGGCTTGGATTTGATATGGCTTTATGATTCAATGTCTTGGATGAATTTTATCATTATAACTCTATGCTTTTGCTTCATGCTCAAATTCCTACATAACAACACTAAAAAATCATAACAACTCCATGCCTAGATCATAGGGGGAACATGGTGAACAAATAATAAATGATAAATCTCAATTAAAATGGAAAAAAATACCTTCTTTACCTTCTTTGAATGCTCCAATGATGCATTTTTTGGCTTGCTCAGATTGTGCTCAAAAGGTCTTCATCAATGAAGCATGGCTATTTCCATCCCCTCTTAATACCATGTTCAGCTTGGCTTGATGTGGTTTGGTTTGATTTTGACATTATAAATCTATGATTTTTCTTCATTCCCCAATTCCTACATAATAACATTACTATGCCCAAGCTCTAAAATGATTTGTGCATGGTAATTTTGCACCAACAGAGCTTATTAAATGAAGAGGTTTAGGCTTGCTTTTATAGGCTTTGAAATTAACTTGGAATGGGTTATATTCTAACCATGGTTGGCTTAGTTAACCTTGGTTGAGTTTAAATGTGTCCAAATGGTCATGATTAGCATGAAATAGGTGTGTTTTGAGATATTTTCCATTTGGGACAAATCACAAAGGTAATGATTAGCTTTTAGGATATTCATTGATATTTAAAATTTCCTATTTGATAATTGATTTAATATCTCATGGATGAATTCAATTAAAACTTGATTAAGATTTTCAATCTTATTAACCTTTGTTAAGGATTCAAAAATTTGTTAAATTTTTTGATTTAATTAAATGTGCATTTATCTTATTTAATTGATTAATAGGCCAAATTGATTTAATTTCATGGTTGTGAAGCCAAATTTGAGACCTTCAAAAGTTCTTTGGCTAGATATTGAATGGTTGGTAAGATTTTATCTAAATTTGGGTATGAAGCCATTAGTGTCTAGAAAATATACACATATCTCATATTAAGGATACAATAAAAGGCAAATACCTCATCTAATTTATGTTTGGCTTCCCATCATCCTCCCTCTTATCACTGTCTATGTGGAAGTTATGATCTTTAACTTTCCCCTCTCTTTTAACATCTTTTATTTGGTTGATTTTGGACTCATAATATGGGAGTAGTCACCTCATATACATGCTAATACATCAAATCCCCTCATAATGGATATATTTATAAGATTTAAGGAGACACAAACCCTTATAATTTGGAATAATTTCAAGATGTGGTGTCTTTAAAATTCCTACCCTTGAACATTTGCCTAGTATCCCATTTAGGGAATCTCAAATATTTAATTATCTCAACAATTCCACTTAAGGTTATAATGGTCACCCCAAATTAATCAAGAACATTCCAACTAACCTCTTATATTTTGATGATGATGATCCAAATGAGATTTTCCTCAAAATATAAAACTCTGATCTATCCCATCATATCATCACCCAGCTTCCTCCCTCTTTGAAACATTGATCTCATCAACCACCTATTGATGCTATACTTGTTATTTTAACCAAGAATAGAAATTGTATCAATAATGCATATTTTGATGACAAGGTTATACCTACATGTACCATCAATTTACATAAACTTAAATATGATGATGATTATGCTTTAGACAACCTATTTTTAACTGGGCTTGTCCAAGATAAAAATGTCAAAATTCTTTGATATTGCACTTATTTATTTCAATATTTTCTTTCACCTTTTAGAATTCATTCCTTTATAGTACCTAATACTAGTCTTCATCCTATTTATCATAGGGTAGAGATGAATCACTCATATGGTACACCTCAAGTTACAATAGAGCCCCTTAAGAGCATGCTTATAGATCGTGCCATGATAGGTCCTTAATAATTTACTAAATACCAAGATCCTTATATTTTACTTATCTTAAAGATGATAACTACTATTCTTAAGCCTTTCAAATGACTAAACTCACCTTCAACTAAGCCTAGTCTAGTTTTTAATCCTACTCTACCTTTAGATGATCTGAGTTTGGTTTCAATTCTAGCCTCACCTTCCTTTGGTGATGGAGTTCTTAATTTACCATAACTTGATCCCATACCTACCAAATGGGATTATCAAAATTATTGTGATATCTATATACACATAATATTTTAGAACTTTATCAATTAATTATGTTTTCTCTTTTGTAGGAACCTATTGAGTCTCAATATCTTTAAGTGCATGCCTTAAAGTATGTGTTGGTAAAGTGTTGGGAAGATCATTGGTGATTTGTAGGATTATTGTCCCATATACTACCACTTGATATCTACACAACCATATCCTATACAATATCCTAAACTTTTCCTCCTCCCTTACACACTCCTCCAAGTAATTTGATACCTTATGTAGCTCCTTTATAAGCCTAAAACCCATTTTTGACATTTAACATACATTGTCAGGCTGGGTTGACTTTGTATTTAATTTTTTAAGAGCATGTTATGGGTGTAGGTCTACCTTGGTTGACCTAGACTAGGACCTAACTTATTTTTATCAAATAACAATACAGAGTTGAATTAGGCCAATCCTATTGGCAAAACTTTAGAAAAGATTTAGGGTTAGATTAAAATATATATACACACATCCATTTATGTCATTTATAGAAAGAGAATAAGAATAGTATATATTGTGAATTTGCTTATCCACCATTCTACTTGAGGAACATAGCTTAGGGTTTCAATACTTTCTTTAGAGATATGAATCTTGTCTTGTGGATAAGTCTTTTAAATGCATAGAGAAGTTGTGTATCCTAGAGATGAATTATCATTATTATCCTTAGATACCACAACAAAATCTTGTAAAACACCTTATTCAAGGGAGATATTGAGGCTTTGTGGGTTCATCTTTAATGGTAAGTATTCTTAACTTTGTTCCTCCTTTGTAAGAGTAGATAGATTTGCATTTGTACTTTTATCACATCCATTAGGATTTATTATACGTTGATGTACATATATAAATTCTAGGTATGCTAAATTTTATGTTTATTACCCCCACTTTATGCCATAAGCTTTGGTGAACACTAGATTAGATTTTACTTTGAATTTACTTAGTGAATATAAAACATAGGGCCTAGATAGGGTTATTACATAGTGTTGCTTTACTAGAGGCTTTAGAACCCTCTCTAGTGATGTTATTGTGGTAATATATCCATTGGTTAGGTATAGTGGATCCATATTGGTCATGACCCTAAATATCTAATGTATCAACAATCAAAAGTGTAAGTAGGATTTATTTTCTCTGATCTTTTATTGATTAATAGGTTAGTTACATTTTCTTTTATATACATTCTAGTGAACTTGAAATGAAATTAACCCTTATAGGTTTTATTTCATGCATTTATTTTATCATCATATTATATATATATATATATATATATATATCAATTTTTTTAGTACTGTATTGAACCTATCGGTATAGTTCTAATAGGTTATGCATAAAAAATGACTTTGTTCTATCTGTACAAGTCTTCTCCAAATATAAGTGACTAGATTAATCAGCTCGACACAATATTATTATTTAGTTACAAGATTACATACATAGTCAA
This sequence comes from Torreya grandis, assembly GCA_037957365.1. Taxonomy (NCBI): domain Eukaryota; kingdom Viridiplantae; phylum Streptophyta; class Pinopsida; order Cupressales; family Taxaceae; genus Torreya; species Torreya grandis. The sequence goes on from JARHVA010000623.1 coordinate 4,495,657, forward strand.
ACTAGTTGACTCTATTCATAGTTATTATTTTCAACATACAGGGTGACAAACATAGTTGATCTAGTCAACTCTGTTCGTAACTTTTTTTTAGCATATAAGTTTTGTAAAATTTGTCAATCTAGATGACTCTATTATCAAAATATTTAAATTAACATTTGAGCATCACAACATAAAATTTTGTAATATAAGCTTCTTCAAACCCACCAAGATTCATTTTTACTCTCTTTGGCATTTCAATTTTTGATTTAAAATACTATTTTTCACAAGTTTGCAGTCTATAAAACTGCAACCCTATAATAAATTGGGTTGACTAGCTCGACACAGTTCTGTACCATATTTTTTGTCTAGAAGACATAGTCAAACTGTTTGATTGTGTTCTTCTAGATATTAATTCTAAAGAAAAATAATGACCCAATTAACTCTATTCTATATTATTTTCATATAGTGTCACTGGAAATGACTATACATTTCATAGTCAACAAAAACTAACCTATTTTTCTAGTAATTAGTTCACTTTTCATTTTAGTTGATTACATGATTAGAGTAACAAACAAAGATTTATTAGGTAGTTTTACAATTTACCAATTTAATCAAACTATTTTTCTCTTTTGTACACACTTCTAAATCAATTTACAATTAAAGAAACATTAAACATTTTTTTCTAAGTCCTACCTACTTGGATTTCATCACCAAGGTGCAAGTTAAATTGGTTTTTTGGCCAAGTATAAATATATGGTTGATGGTATATATTGGAAAATAACCTAAAATATTTATAGACGCAATATTGTGAAATGAGGGGGTAGACCCCAATACTAATCTAGTACCATCACCAATATAGATCCCTTTCAATCTAAAATTCCTGAGACTATTCATAGATTAATTTCTAGTTCCTTCTTATAACCAACTCCCCATAACAATAATTTAAAACTTTATTATAAACACTTAGGAATGAAAAATTACTTAGAATTTACTTTCAAGTTATTCTTTGATCTTTGATCATTGTATTTTGTAATTTAAAACTTGTATTAGCCATTATTAGTACAAGGTTTGTGTTCCAATTAGATCAATAACATTGATATAATTACTTGTGTGTTTCATTGCATTTTATTCGATATTATCATGAAAAATATTTATTTATTTTTAGAAAATAGTCATCTTTATTGAAATAGTCTATTAGATATTGTTAATCTTGTTTACCATTAGTACATAGTCACTCTGTTTGACTATGTATCTTTATCTTCCTGTTCAGTTTCCTGTCTAGCAGTATATATTTGCTCTATTTGACTATATATCTTTATCTTATTATTAATTTTCCTATCTATAAGTACATATTAAACCTATATAAATACATGTTATTTTTTGTTTAGTTTCCCATCTCGCAACACACAGTCAAATCATATGTCTGTGTTCTCTTCTTCTCTATTTTAATTCCTATTTTTCAGAACACTATTGATATATTTGATTCTGTATCCTATTACTGGATTTTTCTTTCCATTAATTTTTAAACCTCTTATTCTCATCATGAACTTACTATTTGAGGATAATATGAATTTAAATTTAACAAACATGATGATTTTTAACAATACTAATAGTTTTCCCAAGAAATATCTTATGGCTTCCATTTTAAATGAAAGTAATGTTCACGTTGCTACTCACATTACCAATTATGGGACTCCTCATCATTTATCCTCAGTTAATAATATTTTATTCTCATTAAAATATGATCATGATTTAGAGTACACAACTAAAATACTCTTCTTCATTAACAAATTTACTCAACATAGAGGAAAGGACCCTTCAACCATTTATAATATTATTATAGGTCCTCAAGTAAAAGAACCTCTTTCACCATCCCCTACCTTTTCTCATGGATTTTGGGGAGACAATATATTTTCTTCTCAACATTTTCCTTTTATTTTATCTCCTTCACAAACCATGCCATCTTCTTCTATGACTTATTCAACCTTCATGCCAAGTATCTCCACTAACATGGTAGGTTCAACTTCTAGTGGGTCTTTTCCAAAGACCTTCCTCCTAAATCATGCCACTAGTGCATATTTTGCCACCCATGCTAATCATGCCACTAGTGATTCATTTTATTCCAATGTTAATCATTATGATAGTGCATATTTTGATACCAATGTTAATCATGCCACTGGTGCTTCCTTTTATACCAATACTTCTCACACCACTAGTGTGACACATGCTACTACACATAGTACAACTCAAGTAACTAATATGAATACCAATGTTTCACATGTTGCACACACTAGTAAAAATAGTTCCCAAAATAATCAAATTTTATTATAAACACTCAATCAAATACATAATTTTCAAACCAATAACGCAAATCAAATGATGCAAATGCAAAACCATCTCATTAACTGTAAAAATCAGCCCCAATAGATTTCATGGGAAGCACAAAATCCAAATACCCCCCACCCCCCTTAGATATGTCTATGGTAAACTTATTACTCAACCAACCCTCATTAATAAAATTATAAAACATCTCCAAAATGAACCTCTTGTACCTCAAATTAATAATATCGATACAGGAGGTATCATACCTACCACCACCTACAATGAGTCTACTAATCCCACATTGCATTTATAGACATTTGGTAACGTTTATAAAGATTGGTCAAACTTAGTACCTTTGTTGATACCAATATATTAGCTAAAACACTCTTAGGAGATCCTTTATATTGGTATAACCAAATAAAAACCCATTCTATCACTAGCTTGGAAGTCTTTGTTAACTCACTCGTACAAGAATTTCAAACTAGTGATCTTGAGAATAACTTAAATCACTTCATAAATTGTAGACAAATTGAAACTAAAATGGCACAAGATTTCATAAAATGATGGAAGAACTTATCTAACAAGTTTAATCATAATATGGTAGATGATAACCTCTTCCACCTATTCACTAATGCTCTCTACCCCAAGTTTCAATATTAGGTTAGGACTCTCTCTCAAAGATATTTGGAAGAAGCCCTCCACCAAGCTAAGTGACAAGATTTTTTTAAGCACCAATTTGAACCATATAAACCTACTATGAGCACTCATATGCTCATTAAAAAAAATCATTCATGCTATCAATGATGGCATTATCGATACCTATGATACTATTTATAACATTCAAACAATCACTTCCAAAATTATTATGGAGCATGCTCCCCCTCAAAACAACACTTTTAATCCTACATATTCTAAAATAAGAAACATTAATATCCACAAACCATTATCCTTATACACACTTCAAAATAATCTTTAAAGGCCTTTAGCATGAGATCTTCACCCTACTCATCTCATGAAATCATGGAATGATCCAAATAATTTTTGTTGGTTTCATGAAAGTTGGGGACACTTTCATCAGACTTTTAGACAATTGAATATTCTAGCTATGAATTTTCTTCTTAGCCTAAAGTTTGATCATGAATCGGTCATTCATAAGTGACAAAAAACATATGGCATATATTTTAAATCCCATGAAATGAAAAAAAAAATCAAGCTAAAGATCATCTTTCTATATACAAAATTCCTCTTGCTAATAATCAAGATAACAACTACAAACCTACTCCTACAAATAATGTTGAAAGACTTATAACCCTCACTACTAATGAATAAAATGTGGTAAATATGAATAACATGCAAAAAGTAGTTATTTTTATAGACTCTAATCTAACACCCACACAGCAAACCTCTCAGATATTCTGCATCATTCAAGACACTTACCCATATCATCTAATGGATTTGGGGCAAGAGGACCTTATAACCTTCCAAGAACCTCTTTCAACAACTCAAATTGATCATACCTCTCACATTATCTCTACTCTTCCTCCAACATCTACACATCTATGTTGGAGAGTTATCAATGATGTCATATAGGTGTTCTAGTGAGTGGATGAAGTGACTTGATAGCCTAAGTGACAATGACAAAGTGTACACTATGCTTATCCTAGTATGCTTGAAGTACGTTTGGTTGATCTTCAGAGTTTGACTATTTAGAGATGATTAGGGATGAGTTTAAAGTATTGATCTTGTGTAAGGGTTCATATAAGAGATTTTATATACTTTTAGTGATTGTGTGCATGAATGGATTTCAGATGGTAGATCATTATTTTCATCTAGACATTTTGGGTCTAGTGGTATAAAATCTGAGTAAGTAGTTTGTTGACATCACCATTTCCATGTGTGGATAAGGGGGAGTTGGTCATATGGTTGTGATTAAATTAGTCTAAATTTACTATGGTCTAAGTTTCAAGTCATGTGATGAAGTGTATCCAAAGATATGTGTGTGAAAATTTGGGATCCCAAGTATTTTTATAGTGTTTTCTATGTTCAAACAGAGCTAAGTAAGCAGTTTGGTGCCATCCTATCTCTCATGTATGAAAGTTTCAAGAGTAGCTTGATATATGGATGAATTCCCATATAAGATAATATCTTATGCACTAAATCTTAGGTCATTATACCAATCACAAAAAAAACATGCAAGTGCAAAGTTGGGTTCCTAGGTAGTTTGATAGTGTTTTCCCATAGCCAAATTTGCATGTGGTAAGAAAAGCTGAGTAGGCATTTTGATGTATTCATATTTTTCAAATGTGATAGTTTCAAGAGAAGTTAATCATATGGGTTTGTTAATTTTTGTACCTAGTTTATATGTGATAATTTTAAGGTCATGTAATGAAGTGCATCAAAATATATGCATGTCTAAAGTTGGCTTCTCAGATAGATAACAATTGTCCCTATACTTTGTCTATTTTACTTGATGTTAAAGATCAAGACCAGATGGAGTTCTAATGGCTCATAGGTGATTATAAAATGAAGATATATGTTATGTGTTGAGTCAAATGAGTCAAAGTTTTCATTTTTTAATAAATTTAAAGATCAATCTCCTTACGAAAGGATCAATGAAGGGTATTTGTTGTAAGGTGTTAGGAAGCAATGAGATGAGGACAAGTGTTCAAATGTTAATGTTGAGCAGAGGTAAATATAAGGATTATTATAAGATTTAATGGTGAGTGGATGTTCATAAATATACATATAAATAGTGCATATTGATTGAGATGATTTCAATGTGTCTAATGTTTAACATAGTTAAAGACCAAGCTACAGATAGGAAATTGATGGTGCATATGTGGTCAAGATTGAAAATTTTCATGAGATTAGGTCAACTGTTCAAAGTTTAACATTTGGGCACTATAAAATATGAGTTAAATTTATAATAAGATTGACAGTGTATATTTTATATAATATTAGAGGGCATGAGATGCATTTTAGGTGACTAAAGTTTAACTGTGATAGTTTAGATTTAAATATTCAAATTTGTGAAAGAAAAACCATTACTAAATTTTTGTGCTATATATCTTGATCTATTTAGAATTTACTCATGGTGTAAAAAGAGAATTTGTAGATGACTCTAAGGTACATGTATAAATATATATTTGAAGATATTAAATTGTGTATAACTACAAAATTAATACACTTCAGCATCCTGGTGTCTTGAGGTACTTAAGGAGATTTAGATGGAATATAATGAGATGCATTGGTGTCCTAAGATGCTGAATAGACTATAGATGACATAAATATTGGGTATTATTGTGTTACATAAATGTATTTCTAGTCTCCATATATGTAGTTCATGTATGTCATACTTGAACATGATGTCTTGTACACTTCCTCCCACATGATATGCAATGATGTAAACAAACTATAACATGAGTGGAAGGAGGAGGGACACTAAAACCATTGACACTACCATCAAAACCAATAGTACCAATACCACTAGCACTAATACCACTACTAAAAACATCACTAGTACCAGTACTACTAGCACCAATACTACTAATAGTAAAGATATTGAGGTTCAAAGTTGACTGAATGTTTGTGCATATTCTACAAGTAACCCAAGAAGGGTATTTGAGATGGGGTGTCTTGATGTTTAAAGGTAAAATAACTATTAAAGTATGTTTTGGACTCCATGAGGACCATTTTTCCACATTATGAAGGTTTGACCAATCATATGTAGTATGAAAAATGGTTAGAAGTCAACTGTGTTTTCATTCATAATGACTGAGTGTATAAAGATGTGTTTGAGTTAAGTGGGGTTTAGAAGAAGAGTGATATGATGGATGTTAGCACTTAAAGGGGACCTATAGATCATGTGGCATGGGTCTATATGTTATAAAGTGTTCTTATGTTCCTAGTTTTGTCAGAGAAGTGTCTAAGAGGTGAATGGGTCATCATAGGACCTAAAAGGTGACTTAGGCTTATTTGAAATAAAGTTGTGTTTAAGTGTGACCCATGTAAGATGCATTAAGGGTGAAATCATGTATTGTGTTTGAAAAGGAAGATTGTGGACATGATAATCATGAAAGATCTATAAATAGTGAAACTATATGAGATATTTTCTATATTTATGCAAGGCTTCTATATGTGGAGTATGCATTAAAACAAAGAGGAGAGGATAGTTAGTATGCCTCTTAGATGGGTTAATGAGTAGAGTAGTTTGTTGACTATGTGTATAATTTATAGGTCATATTTTTGATGTCATAATAGTGATATTTTAGGTTTTAAGGTTGAAGATGTGTGAAGAGGTTTGAGTATGTATATGAGGGGAGTTTAAATGAAGGAGAGAGATTGTGGCATGCCATGTGAGAGGAATGTTTTAGATAGAGAGGGAGTTTGTGCAGAAATTTTAAAATTAGAGATCCATCATCAGGTGATGAAGACATAAGTTATAAGGTGGAGGTGTTCACTTCATAGGATAGTATAAAGGACTTGATCTTCCCTAGGGGTAGTTTCCTCTTGTGAAACAAGAGTTTCACTAAAGGCCTTATGTTAGAAGGACTTGACCAAGGTTGTTGGTTAGAAGGACTTAACCATAAGGTGGTTAGAAGGAATTGATTATCTTAGGGGTAGGTGATCCTTATGAAATTGATGTTTCACTAAATCTTGGTTAGAAGGACTTAATCAGTCTCTTATTTATAATCTCTTATAGGACAAGTAGTCCGTGTGTTACAAGCTTGAGATAGGATTTTATTCCCCATGAGGGTTCTCCATATGAACTATGCATTGTGTGTTTAATCTTGTGTATAAATTTAATGAATGATCTCTTTTGTTAATGTTGCTTGATCAAGTTGATATATAATGATTATTTAATACTTTGAAAGGATTAGAATTTAAATTGAAATATTTGGGATCAATAATTCACCCCCTCTTAGTGATTATACCTCTAATAATTGGTATTAGAGTAGGTTCTTTGGTAAAGGCTTGACAACTTAAAGTTGATCCAAGGTAAAATATGGGTAGTAATCAAGGAGGCTTATATACTAAGTAAGAACATTTGTTTAATATATCTAATTATACTTTTTGGAGTGAAAGGATGAGGACCTACATCATGTACTTAGGGTTTGACATTTGGTAATCTGTTATGGATGGTTATTCTACACCTACTATTTTTCCATCAGTGTTATAGATAAGAAGTTGTTAAAGAACAATTATAAGGTAATGAGTGCTATTAATTGCGGTCTTTTATACATTGAATACACTAAGGCAATCTATTGTAAATATACTAGAGAGATATGAGTCAAAATGCAGATCATTTATGAAGGAGATTCAAAGGTCAAACTTGATAAGTTACAAATTCATAGAAGACAATTTGAAAGTCTCAAGATGAAGGAAGAAGATTATGTGGCATCTTTTCTTTAGAGAGTTGATGAGATTATGAACATCATCAGAGGTCTTATAGATAACCTTGAAGAGGCTATTATTGTTCAAATGGTATTAAGGTCCCTCTCTCTCAAGTTTGATCCTAAATTATCTATTGTAAAATAAAGTCATGATCTTACTTAGATGAAGTTGGATGAATTACATGGAATCCATACTACCTATGAGATGATGAAGAATGATGATATAATACCAAGGAAGGATGCAACATTCAAGTCATAACTGAAGCAAAATAAAAAAATCCAAAGTAAGAAACCCAAAGAAGATGAAACATCTGATATTGATGAATATGAACTAATTGCTTTACTTATAAGGAAATTAAAAATAGGGTCAGGCAAGTATAAGGGTAAGCTAGCCTTCAAATTCTTTAATTATGGTGAGATAGGGTATTTTGATAACAAGTACCCTCATAACCATAAGAAGAATGATGATGAAGACCAAGATTAAGAAAAGAATACATACATGTTTGATTAGAGGAAGAAAGGTTTCAAAAATTATGACAATAAAGAGAAGTTCTTCAAGAAAAAGAAGAGTCTCTACACCAATTAAGAATAAAACTCATTAGATGAGAGTGAAGACAATGACTCAGAGTGTGATCATGAATATGATGGTCCTATTGAAGATGAAGCCCTCTTCATAGTTGAGGAAGGAAGTTTTTCACATCAAAAGGAGTTTATTTGGAGTGATTTAAATGATGATGAATATGAGGTGGACTATGACAATTCATTGACAAATCCTCTTAAAGTACTAAAGATTGAGAATAATATTAATAAGAAGATGAAATATCAACTCAAAGGCTATGAGGAGAAATTCAATGTGTATGAATTAAGAATGATTGAAGATGCCAAGGAGCATGAAGATATAGTTAAGCATCTCAATTGTAAAATAGAAATCATATCTACAAGCCTGAAAGCTAAAGAAGATGAATGTTCAAGGTATGTAATTGAAAATGAGTCATTGAAATATGAGTTAGAGAAGACATAAAGTAAGGTGAAGTTATTTATGAGATTCAAAAAGAGATCAAGTGATCTAGATAATATTTTGAATGATAAAAAAAATGTAAGTGATAGAACTAGTCTTGGATACAAAGAACCAAAGAATGGAACTCAAGATAAGATGAAGACCAATATAAAAAAGAATAATTTGAATTTGAAAACAAATCATCAAACAAGTAATGAAGGTGTTGAAAAAATGAAGACAAATTATATTAGACAACTAAATGCCATGAGGTATGTGCATTTCAATGGTTACTATTACAAATGTGATCAGTTTAGGCATAGAGCTAGAGAATGCAAGAGACCTATTAGAAATGAGTTTGTATGGAACTATTAATGAAGTCATTAGTCAAAAGGTGTGAAAAAGGTTTAGTGTTTCAACTATCATGTTGTGGGAAACTTTTTAAAACATTGTCCATCTAAAGTAAGGCAAGTTGAGTTCACTTTAAGAAGAATGGTTTGCTACAACTGTGAAAAGAAAACTCATATTGATAGATTCTACAAGCAAAGGTTTACAAGTTAGAATAGGTTTAATTAGGATGCTAGAGTGAAAGGAAGAAGGAAAGTCAACTTATGGAAGCCAAAGGTTGTAATTTTGAGTCATGATGAGATTTTAGG